>OX387427.1:1041732-1486442 GCA_947563755.1 Lochmaea crataegi | reverse complement strand
ATCATTTTATCCCACCGGTAAAAACTGTTTAAATAAATAACAAAAAAATATTACCTTACATTGTAATCCAGTCATATTTATTTGCAAGCATCGATAAAACGGTGATATTTACTAGGCTTAACATGTCTGTATTTTTGTTTGTAAAGGATAAAATCCAGTTACAGAGAGTTTGTTTGTGAACGGAATATTTTGATAGGGCGGTGAAAATTTGTAAATACGCTTTTCCAAACTTTAATACTCCATAATCTATGACTGCTTGAATCGTATTAGGATTGTTTGATTAAGAGAGGTAACCCTTTGTATCTCAGAAACTATTTATCGTACAGGTCTGAGAAAAAAATTTGTATTACAAACTCACATACGAGAAACTGTTGGAAATTATTTTCAAGTTTTCTAAAAAAATTGTCAAAAATTTTGAAAAATGGTTAAAATTTTTGAAAAATTATCAAAAATGGTCGATAATTGTCAAAGGCGGTCAATAATTGTCAAAAACTGTCAAAAATTGTTAAAATTTTGAAAAATAGTCAAAAACTGTTAACATTTTGAAAAATTGTTGAATATTTAAAAAAATGGTCAATGATTGTCAAATTTTTTGTAAAATTTTGAAAATGGTCGAAAATAGTTAAAATTTGGAAAAAAAAGTCAATAATTATGAAAGTCTGTCAAAAATGGTCAATAATTGTTTAAAATTGTCGAAATTTTTGAAAAATAGTCAAAAATAGTCAATAATTGTCAGAAGCTGTCAAAAATGGTCAATAATTGTTAAAATTTTGAAAGATGGTCAAAAATTGTCAAAATTGGAAAAAATGGTCAATAATTATTGGAAAACTGTCAAAAACGGTCAATAATTGTAAAAATTGTCAAAATTGGAAAAAATGGTCAATAATTATTGGAAAAATTGTCAAAAATGGTCAATAAGTGTCAGAACCTGTCAAAAAACTAAAAAATTGTCAAAAATGGTCAATAATTGTTAAAATTTGAAAAAATGGTCAAAAATTGTCAAAATTTTTGAAAAATTGTAAAAATTGTTAAAATTTCGAAAAATGGTCAAAAATTGTTAAATATTTAAAAAAATGGTCAATGATTGTCAAAAGTATTGAATAATTGTCAAAAATGGTCAATAATTGTTAAAATTTTGAAAACTGGTCTAAAATTGTCAAAATTTGGAAAAAATGGTCAATAATTATGAAAGACTGTCAAAAATGGTCAATAATTGTTTAAAATTGTCGAAATTTTTGAAAAATAGTCAAATTTTTTGAAAAATAGTCAAAAATAGTCAATAATTGTCAAAAACTGTCAAAAATGGTCAATAATTGTTAAAATTTTGGAAGATGGTCAAAAATTGTCAAAATTTGGAAAAAATGGTCAATAATTATAAAAAAACTGTCAAAAACGGTCAATAATTGTTAAAAATTGTCAAAATTTTTGAAAACTGTACAAAATTTTTGAAAAATTGTCAAAAATGGTCAATAATTGTCAGAACCTGTCAAAAAGCTAAAAAATTGTCAAAAATGGTCAAAAATTGTCAAAATTTTTGAAAAAATGGTCAATAATTGTCAATAATTTGTCAATTTTTTTGTAAAATGGTCGATAATTATAAAAAACTGTCAAAAATGGTCAACAATTGTTAAAAACAGTCAAAATTTTTGAAAAATGGTGAAAATTTTTGAAAAATTGTCAAAAATGGTCAATGATAGTTAAAATTTGGGAAAATGGTCTAAAATGGTCAACATTTTTGAAAAATTGTCAAAAATGATCAATCATTCTCAAAACTGTCAAAATGGATCAATAATAGTCAAAGATGGTCAATTATTGTTAAAATTTGAAAAAATGGTCAAATATTGTCAGAAATTTGGAAAAAATGGTCAATAATTGTCAAAATTTTGAAAAAATGGTCAAAAATTGTCAAAGTTTTGAAAAAATGGTCAATAAAATATAAAATAAAACTTAGAACGTAATGGGCCTAATATAATTCCCAAGTATGATTTAAATTGCTATTGGTTAATTACAATTACTTAGAACTACACACCACTCATTCCTAGTAGTTTTCAGAAAAAAAACAGCAGCTGGAACAAGACGAAAGATAAAGAGGACTTAAAATAATACCCCTTTCTTTAAATAAAGAACCGTAGCTTCCAGACCATCTGTTCTTGATCGATTTTTTTGTCTTCGTTCATATATTCGCTACAGCCATTGGAGTAGTAATGAAACTAGTGTAGAGGAAATAATTGTTTCTTAACTAACAGACGTTTCGAGTCCTCGGCTTCTCATCCTTAAGCTTTTTGTGCCTGACTATCGGAGAGGATATTTTGGCTTTTATATCCTCTTTCGATGTTTATTCGTGTCGATAGCATGGATTCTGCCTGGAATGCAGACGCAAACTTCCTCAAAGATGCATAAACATCGCACTTGGGTCTACGCAATTGATTTCAGCTCAAAATTTCTGAGAGCGAACTGTTTTTATAGAAATAATTGTGATAGAAGCTTGACTTTCCACTACAAGGGATAAATTAATGAATAGTTGTGGAAAATTTTTTTGTACGTTGCTGGTCGTAATATCTCATGAAATTTCCAAAGAAAAGGTTTGAAGTTATATTGCTTGCGTGAGGATAGATCTGCTACAAAACGTGTGTAGCATTCTTAGAAAGGATAACTTTTGTGCGATGGGACAATTTGTAACGGTGATACCGAGTTTTAGAAAGAAACTTTTTATGACTCGCATACAAAGTTGTTTTAAAAGTACAAATACTGAAAAATTCGAGTATAAACTAGTTGGAAAGTTCTCGTTTTTTTGGTTGAAACATGCAAGACTAAGGATTACCATCTTGTTCTGTTTCTATCTAAGAATTTTCTGGCTGTTATCCTGAAGGATAACTTTGGAAAATCAATAAAATTTATAAAGTTGATAGTTTTGATTAAAGATTTACAGATGATGTCAACATTTTTTTTTCAATTAAGACGTTGCTGTACATTTGGAATTCTTGCCAGAAGGTGAGACGGTGAATGAAGAATATTATCTGGATATTTTGCGACGTTGAAGAGAATAAATTCGTCAGGAAATATCAGATTTGTGGATTTATTGCGAAAATCTCAACAAATCTTATGGAACAAACAGCACTTTCTGTATGATATTACCAGAAACAAATTTATATATATGGAAAGCATTATTTCCTGTTCAAGTGAAATGAAAAGGAAAAAAGTGCCCTAAATCTAAAATTCGAAATGAAATCCAAACTCTATTTTCACAAAAGGCTCTACCTAATGCCTATTGAGTAGTACATAAAAGCTAAAAAATCGATATCGAATGTTCGTATATGTTCAACAATAGTCTTTGAAAAATAAAATATATAGTTGAGTTGTATAATGTACAGGGTATTTCTAGTATATCACCATTTCATCTTCACTTTGTCGTTTTTTACTATTAAGTTCATCCCATGTATGTTTGTAAATACCTGACTTATAGAGCTCCCTGTATTTAATGTACTTTTTGAGATCATTTATTCTGATTTAGTTAATTTACAGCCTTACAGTTTTCACCGTCTTCGAATTGTATCAGCATTACCTTTTTTTTTAGAAATTTTCTGCACTTATTTTTTGACGGCTTCTAAATTGGAAACTCCGTCGGTTATGGTATTGTTGAATTTTTTGCCGCTAGAAGAATCATCTAAAAGTATCCTGCTGGAATTATAGCTTGATATTCACAATTTTGTGTATACAGGGACACCGGAAAATGGGAGAATCAAAATTAAAAAAAAAAAAATTTTACCTTAGACTTTAGAAAATTTTTATGGTCATTTTCGGAATCTACGGGGTCAAATTGGTGAAGTTTTATATATAAAAATGGCGTAAAAAACTTAGTTCCGATTTTGGACTTTTGAAAATTCAAAAAATGAGTTTGCGTATCGCACTAAGTCAAAAAATCGTAGAGGTCATAATAAAGGGAATATCGAGCTGAAATTTGAAATACACACTCAAAGATGAAGGGCAAATATGGGAAAAAATCAGCAAAAATGTATCTATGATATTTTGTATACAGGGACTCCGGAAAGTGAGAGAATCAACATTTCGAAAAAAAAAAAAAAAAATTAATCGTAGACTTTACAAAGTTTTTATGGTCATTTTCAGAATCTTCGGGGTCAAATTGGTGAATTTTTATATCTAAAAATGTTGTAAAAGACCAAGTTCCGATTTTGGACTTTTGAAAATTCATAAAATGAGTTTGCGTATCGCTAAGTCAAAAAATTGTAAAGGTCATAATAATGGGAATATCGAGCTGAAATTTAAAATACACACTCAATGATGATGGGCAAATATGGGAAAAAATCAGCAAAAATGTATCTATAATATTTTGTATACAGGGACACCGGAAAGTGAGAGAATCAAAATTTCGAAAAAAAAAAAATTTTTTAACCGTAGACTTTAGAAAGTTTTTATGGTCATTTTCAGAATCTTCGGGGTCAAATTGGTGAATTTTTATATCTAAAAATGTCGTAAAAGACTAAGTTCCGATTTTGGATTTTTGAAAATTCAAAGAATGAGTTTGCGTATCGCACTAAGTCAAAAAATTGTAAAGGTCATAATAAAGGGAATATCGAGCTGAAATTTAAAATACACACTCAATGATGATGGGCAAATATGGGAAAAAATCAGCAAAAATGTATCTATAATATTTTGTATACAGGGACACCGGAAAGTGAGAGAATCAAAATTTCGAAAAAAAAAAATTTTTTAACCGTAGACTTTAGAAAGTTTTTATGGTCATTTTCAGAATCTTCAGGATCAAATTGGTAAGTTTTTATATCTAAAAATGTCGTAAGAGACCAAGTTCCGATTTTGGACTTTTGAAAATTCAAAAATGAGTTTGCGTATCGATCACAAATACACGCACTAAGTCAAAAAATCGTAGAGGTCATAATTATGGGAATATCGAACTTGAAATTTGAAATACACACTCAATGATGATGGGCAAATATGGGAAAAAATCAGCAAAAATGTATCTATAATATTTTGTAAACAGGGACACCGGAAAGTGATAGAATCAAAATTTCGAAAAAAAAAAAATTTAACCTTGGACTTTGGAAAGTTTTTTTGGTCATTTTCAGAATCTTCGGGGTCAAATTGGTGAATTTTTATATATAAAAGACGTAAAAGACCAAGTTCCGATTTTGGACTTTTGAAAATTCAAAAAATGAGTTTGCGTGCTGAAATTTGAAATACACACTCACAGATAATGGGTAAATATGGGAAAAAATCAGCGAAAACGTATCCATAATATTTTGTATATAGGGACACCGGAAAGTGAGAGAATCAAAATTAAAAAAAAAATTAAAAAATTGAAACCTTGAACATTAGATAGTTTTTATGGCCATTTTCGGAATCTACGGAATCAAATTGGTGAATTTTTATATCTAAAAATGTCGTAAAAGACTAAGTTCCGATTTTGGACTTTTGAAAATTCAAAAAATGAGTTTGCGTATCGATCAAAATACACGCAAAATACATAAGAATATCGAGCTGAAATTTGAAATACACACTCACAGATAATGGGCAAATATGGGAAAAAATCAGCGAAAATGTTTCTATAAAATTTTGCATACAGGGACACCGGAAAGTCAAGAAATCAAAATTTAGGAAAAAAACATTCTAGTTAGTTATTACCTCTGATCCTCTCCCGTATGATATTACCCCATATATCCACCCAAATAATTCAAAAATTATATCGTGCTATTTCTTATCAACCCTCAAGACATTCCAGTCGAATAATAATCACTTTCCAATGTAACTCCGGCTGACTTAACTTGGAATACTGGTAATTATTACAAGTTAACATTTCGCTGGAAGCAACGTCGAAGCCACCAACTTCACTAACGAGCCACAATGACAATATTACTTTGTTGACGCATCGTAGCCTCGGTTAACATCATTTAAACGAGTTACGTTCTACCACTTATTTCGACTACAACAGTAAAATTAGTTTCGAGGATGAAATATTGAAAATAACAATTTCGAAAAAAAAAACAATATTTAGGATTTTTATTTATGATTATTATTAAAAATCGATTTTTCAATGGGAAAAGAGTTTTGAGATTTACCTTAAAGCCTGAATAGGCACCTCAAACTAGTGGAAAATCAAGGCACAGCACCAGGGAGGTTAAAGAATAGAAGAAAAAGACTTGTCTAGAGTGAACCTCGCGAATATCCTGGAATTATTTGAAGAAATAGTAGTAGTAGTCAAAAATGGGGACACAATAAATCTTCTAGATCTATTCTTGTATCCTTTTCCACGACAATTTTTGGTCCTAGTTTATCTCTAAAATAAAATCTTTATTTAAATGTAGAATGGTTTTCACAAATTAATTTTAATCCCTTTCCCGAGACTTTATCACTTTCCCTATTAACACTTGTATGAACATATCCGGGATTTGTTGTTCCAACAAAAAGTGTTGATATTTGTTAAACTCCCACGTCTCATCTGTTTGCCTACTTTCCTCGATTTGTTTACATAGGGATATACATATACGGAGGGAAAAAACAAAACTCAAGCGCTTGAAAATATAAATATTTTTGTCGTGGAAAACCCTGTATAAACTAATTTTTCAGTTTACCAGCGAATACACGAAATTTAATTAAAATCGTTTAATTTAATCCGAACTCAACTAACTTGACATTCACAATTTTTATTTTTTTATTTTTCAAATATTGAAATTCATTATTGTCCCCAAATGACACCGCAATCGATACGGAAAAATATTTGATAAATCGTGTACATTTATCTATCAACATGATGGAATAAATTTCAAAATTCCAATAACAATAAAACATGTTTTGGCAGTACAACATAGTTCAATTTATGAAAAAATCCTTTTAAACGTTAATTTTCAATCGAATATTCTGGAATTAATATTTAAATTCCATTTCTACACTCTCATTGACCCATTTAAAGACTCCTTTCAAATCCGCAGAGAAATTTTTCCTACAATCTCAATGGAGCTTTCAGATATTTCTATACATATATATACAGAATCCGACGCTGTCTTTTCAACTTTAATGTTCCGCTTTTCCCGAAAGCACTTGCAGACACATATTGTTCACAATACCGACACAAATACAAATCTTAAAATCTTCATACACAAAGCACCGAGAAAATTTATTTTAAAAATGGTGAATGCGTAACAAAACCCTCAAAACATACTTTTAAAGTAGAATAAAAATATAGATATCAAATCTGCCATAATTTTTTTCAAATTCACAATACTCATAATTTATTTCACTTCATAATCCAGATATAAAAAATCCAATTAAAAAAAATGATCCCTAAGAATCTGTAACATTTCGTCCAGTTGAGCTCCTTATTAAGGCCCGGATGATGGCTTGGGGAATGTTTTTTCATTCCATGCTCCAATTCTTCCAGATTCGTCGAGGCAGATATACATGACTACGAACAAATTTTCCCCCAAGGTGATTGATTAGATTCAACTCCGTATGATTTGAATATTAAACTTATTTAGGTAAATCGAACAACCTTTTTTTTTCGAAACGGATAAAAGTGTATTTGAAAGTTAATGTTATTAAATTGAATAATCAAAGAGAAAACTTCTGAAGAGGTTGAATTCAGAGAGACTCACCCTTTTTTGAAATAGCGGAAAGTGAGTGAGTTTTAAGTATGGAACGCCTCAATTATTCCATTTCAGAAACGGATACCATCATAATATCGGTCGTACCACAAGATCCCTGCACAAAAAAATCTATAAAAATCGTGCTATCCGTTTCCGAAATAATCGAGACGTTCCATACTTAAGACTCACTCTGTATTTATATCTATGAGGGAATAAAAATCGAAGTAAACTAAGATATTTTACTGTTTAAAAGTTAGAGCCTCAGTTTTGGAAAAAAAATTGTAAATCTCCAGCCAGAGGGCGTAATTCCATTAAAAAACCGCAATTCTAGAAAATTTCATCTAATTGAGGATGATGACAAAAACAAACATCGTATTATCAAAAAAATTCTGCGTATGTTTGATATTCCTTTTAAAAGTTGTATCGTACTTCCATGATATAGGAATTTTCACAAATAAATTGATGCTTTGAATAAAATTCTATGATAAAGAAATTATAAAAAATAAATTAATCCCGTTTAAAAATTTTATCGTACGCCTATGAAAGAAGGGAATTTTCAAAAATAAATTACCTCCTTTAAAAAATGTTATCCTACGCCCGTTTGCTACTAGATGAATTCCTTTAAAAAGTTGTATCGTACGCCCCTGGTAAATGATATTTTTTTAAATAAATCAAAAAATGTCGTACGTCCTTTGATATAAAATTTATTAGAAATAAATGGATCCTTATAAAAATTTAATTGAACGCCCATGGTAGGTGGAAATGCTCCTGAAAACGTGCTGGAAACCTCGTCACATTCTAAGCCAATCATTCTTTGTCTCTGTATATATAAAAATATCACAGAATAAGCCCCTGCTCTTATTTAACCTTCACGAAATAAAATATATCATTGTCAAATTTCGGCAGAGGACGTTAATGACGGAAAAACAGTCGGAAACAGCAGCTCCCTAATCGCTTTATCAACCAAACTCCAAAGGAGTTCCACAAATGGTCGCAAGTGTAAATTATTCTTGTTGTGTTCTCTTTTGATTTGGTAGGGAAACAATTGTTTCTGGAAAATTGAGGTTAAGTAAAGGTTGCCACATACACTTATCATTATTCTGTAAGAGGAAGAGGAAGAGGAAGAGGAAGAGGAAGAGGAAGAGGAAGAGGAAGAGGAAGAGGAAGAGAAAGAGGAAGAGGAAGAGGAAGAGGAAGAGGAAGAGGAAGAGGAAGAGGAAGAGGAAGAGGAAGAGGAAGAGGAAGAGGAAGAGGAAGAGGAAGAGGAAGAGGAAGAGGAAGAGGAAGAGGAAGAGGAAGAGGAAGAGGAAGAGGAAGAGGAAGAGGAAGAGGAAGAGGAAGAGGAAGAGGAAGAGGAAGAGGAAGAGGAAGAGGAAGAGGAAGAGGAAGAGGAAGAGGAAGAGGAAGAGGAAGAGGAAGAGGAAGAGGAAGAGGAAGAGGAAGAGGAAGAGGAAGAGGAAGAGGAAGAGGAAGAGGAAGAGGAAGAGGAAGAGGAAGAGGAAGAGGAAGAGGAAGAGGAAGAGGAAGAGGAAGAGGAAGAGGAAGAGGAAGAGGAAGAGGAAGAGGAAGAGGAAGAGGAAGAGGAAGAGGAAGAGGAAGAGGAAGAGGAAGAGGAAGAGGAAGAGGAAGAGGAAGAGGAAGAGGAAGAGGAAGAGGAAGAGGAAGAGGAAGAGGAAGAGGAAGAGGAAGAGGAAGAGGAAGAGGAAGAGGAAGAGGAAGAGGAAGAGGAAGAGGAAGAGGAAGAGGAAGAGGAAGAGGAAGAGGAAGAGGAAGAGGAAGAGGAAGAGGAAGAGGAAGAGGAAGAGGAAGAGGAAGAGGAAGAGGAAGAGGAAGAGGAAGAGGAAGAGGAAGAGGAAGAGGAAGAGGAAGAGGAAGAGGAAGAGGAAGAGGAAGAGGAAGAGGAAGAGGAAGAGGAAGAGGAAGAGGAAGAGGAAGAGGAAGAGGAAGAGGAAGAGGAAGAGGAAGAGGAAGAGGAAGAGGAAGAGGAAGAGGAAGAGGAAGAGGAAGAGGAAGAGGAAGAGGAAGAGGAAGAGGAAGAGGAAGAGGAAGAGGAAGAGGAAGAGGAAGAGGAAGAGGAAGAGGAAGAGGAAGAGGAAGAGGAAGAGGAAGAGGAAGAGGAAGAGGAAGAGGAAGAGGAAGAGGAAGAGGAAGAGGAAGAGGAAGAGGAAGAGGAAGAGGAAGAGGAAGAGGAAGAGGAAGAGGAAGAGGAAGAGGAAGAGGAAGAGGAAGAGGAAGAGGAAGAGGAAGAGGAAGAGGAAGAGGAAGAGGAAGAGGAAGAGGAAGAGGAAGAGGAAGAGGAAGAGGAAGAGGAAGAGGAAGAGGAAGAGGAAGAGGAAGAGGAAGAGGAAGAAATGATGGTATTAGGGAATAAGGCGGTAGAAATAGTAGAAAGATGGATGGAGGAACATGAGCTGCAGCTAGCAGGCCAAAAAACGGAAGTCACTATTTTGAAGGGACCAAGAAACAAAGAGGGGATCACTTTCGAGTGCCAAAACATCGATATTACTCCGTCCAAAGCAGTAAGCTACTTGAGTACCAAACTGAGTAGCGGGAGGTTTGGTGAACTCATGAGAAGAAAGCAAACGTGAGGTTGGCGACTCTTATCAGACTCATGCCCAATATAAGGGGATCGAAAAGCAGCAAGAGGAAAGTAATCTACGGAGTCATTCAGTGAATTGTGCTGTATGGAGCACCAATATGTCACTCAGACCTAGATATTAAGTACTACCAAAAAATGTTATCTAGTACCGAAAGGAAAGGTCTGATGAGATGAGATGGGGGTGATCCCAATGCATATACTGGCGAACGAAAGGACGAGGTTGTATGGAAGAGGCACCCAAACAATACAAATGGGACAAGAAGAGCGTATAGTGTCCATAGAAGGAATGGAACAGAACCGTAGTGGACCAAACACCTGATCGGAAACCTTACAACTTGGATAGACTGTAGCTGGCGGGAGAAAGGTTATTACCTCACCCAAGTACTAACCGGGCAGGGATGCTTCCGTACCTACCTCTATCGCTTTAAAATCTATGCAAATGATTTGTGGATATTTTGCGGTGAAAGGTCTCACATACTGTTCCTCTGCGAAAGATGGACGCAACGACGACAACGCCTATTTTTGGAACTGGGAACGATAGATGAAGGTAAACTGGTCGGAACAAGTACTTAGATGGAAGCACTTTGGAGAGGAATTAATACAACCATTACAACTACTGAAAATCCCTCCAGTCAAACTGGTCAATATAGATGGCACAAATGGTACAAAAATTCAGTTCAAGTGCCTGGGCTGATGAATGAATGAATGAATGGATAGATACAAAAGGGGAACCTTGAAGAGTTTGTATAATATTCATAGTGCACATAGGAATGGTTCTTTTAATTCTTCTTATTATGAATTTATTGTGTGAAGTTAAGAAAATAATTGGCCATTTTTTTGTAGAAAATTAATCATTTTGAAGTCGATAGAGTGTTTAATTTGGCGTCATTTATTTTTCAAACGATTTCACTCGCTGTTTGGGGAAGTTGAATTAAAGGAGTGAACAGAGTAAGCAATAATGAAAATGTTTGAGAGTACTTACGAAATTTTCTGTTTGTATATACACAAAATTTACATCGCTTCATTAGGTTTTATTTAAATACTCAAAGTAACAGTTATATTTTGATTATATTAACACAAGAAGAGAGTAAATATTGGATAAAAGATCATTTTCAAAAATCTAAAATTCTGGACCTTCAAGAACAGGGGACGGCAACCTACGACAGGATTCTTATTGTAAATTCAAATAATCTACGGAACTCTAAACAAGCTGGCAACGTAGCTCGACCGAGGTAAGTGATGGCAGGCCAGTCTAGAACGACGCGACCACCACAGGACGTTTATAGAAAAGAGAAGACGCGAGCAAGTGATTCTCGGCTTTTCGAACGCCCGGTGAGCGGCGTTGCCACGGTTATACGGGAAACTTCTAGGAGACGGATTTACCATTATATAAGCGTGTATTCAGTTAGAGTTAGTTTAGTTTAGTACGAGCTATTGTAAAGATAAGTTCCGAAATCAAAGATTAGTGGTAAAAGTTGTACCAGGTGTTGTAATATCATTTATCAACCTGTAACGTACTAGTGCTCGATTAACGTTAATGTTATGGCGACTAAAAAGCAGAAATTAGACGTTCGGTCCATCAAAGATCTTGGACAAGTGATTATAGTTTTGTACAGCAAAGAAATCTAGTGTTCAACGACATTTTCAAACAAGACAGGAATCGGGGTTTAAGGATAATGCTGATAAAACGGAGACAATCCGACGAGCATTTGCTCAGTATACAAAACAGACAACATTCTTTACAAAAATTAGTCAAGGTAAAGATCAAGCAACCAAATACATTTTTAAAATTGCACAATCTTTGGCAGAAAAGGGAAGACATTTAACTAATGGGGAATTTATGAAGCAAACGTTTCTGAGAAGTGCGGATGTATTGTTTGATGATTTTCCTAATAAACAAGCAATACTGGTCCGGGTTAAAGATATACCAACATCAGCTATTGAGAGGCGAGTTACTGAAATGGCAGAAAATGTACGGAAACAACAAAACGACGCCATTAAACGGAATATCGTATTTCGTTGGATAAAAGTGTTGCCGACCCCTGTTCAAGACTATATATCTACTTTGAGCCTAGTAGCTCTAAAATAATCCTTTAATTCTGCACTTGGAATGTTTCTCAATAACCAAAAACATTTCAATCTTCCCTGTTGGTCAATCGAAGTTAAACAATTTTCCAATAAGATTTTCATTTTAACTGTGTTATATCGAAAATCTCAGTTATCTGTATGAATGAATTTATAACTATCGTTATGTTTCCCACTTTTTACCGAAGACAGGCGAAATGAGTCGAAAACACTTTGAATTGCATGTACAGTGTCTATTAAGTTTCACCAGTGAAAACTTCCTTCCTCACCTTGTTGTGTAAGCAAACCCACTTCCTATGAACAACTCTCCATCTTTGAGCTATTATTCTCCCTAATTTTGGCATGTCTATATTATAACAACATCCCTATATTCCCGGTTTTTCCCTTCCCCAACTGGCAACCACCGTTACAGGAAACTTTAGTGTGGTCACATTAATGATCGGCTTCTGAACGATTGTGTTAACCATCTTGAGAAATGTGTCAAAAAATTAAACATACATACTGTGTGAGTTTTATTAGCAATCATACTAGATCGACAACCACATTCGATGTACCTTAAAATACCTGATACAGTCCAGAAAAATATAAGAAAAAACAGAGTAAAACATTTCTTCTTCGTTTTACATACTTATGCAAGATGTATACGTATACTTTCTACAGGATGGAGCACCTCCATGCTTAACTTCTACAATTCAACAGGCAGTAGCGATAAGAAAAATCTGTCTTGGTCTTGCGATTTTGGAAGACCAAGACCAAGACCGAGAATGCACGACCAAAACCAAAGTGCAAGAATGAGATAAAAATTACAACTTTCGTTTTAAATATGATGTATGAGAATGAAGCTCAATGAATTATAGATATTAATTGTTGATCAATTATAATTTATACCTATCAAAAGTCTCGAAAATTTTCCAAAACGACGTAAGTAGTAAGTAACAAACAATTTGAGCAAGACCACGACCAAGACTGAGTACGCAAGACCAAGATTACAAGTATTTGAGAAGACCAAGTCCAAGACTGAATAGGTACGCAAGACCAAGATTACAAGTATTAGAGCAAGACCAAGACCAAGACCAAGACTGAGTATGCAAGACCAAGATTACAAGAATTTGAGCAAGACCAAGACCGGACAAGCAAGACCAAGACCGTTACCAAGACTGTCCTGGTATTTGTCTTTGTTCTTGCTTTGCTTATCACTAATTGGCAGACTTAGTTTTTTTGATAAAATCATTCTTCCATCTTTAAATAGTGTCATGAAATTTTCGAAAAAACGCATTTTCAACATAAAAAGTCTTGTAAATACCACAAAACCAGGAATATTCATCAGACATTTTGGGAGAGTACTCTCAAAAGACGAATCTCCTGAGAAAAAAATTTCTTGAACGAGGAGGTGCATATTAAGAAGATCTACTAAACTGTCAATAATATGTATTTCTTAAATCTATATATATATATATATATATATATATATATATATATATATAGATAAAAGAAAGTTGTGTTAGTTACACTATTTATTACTCAAGAACCTCTGAACCGATTTGGCTGAAAATTGGTGGGGAGGTAGCTTAGAACCAGAAGACGGACATAGGATACTTTTATCCCGTTCCCGTGGGAAAAAACATTATTTAAAAAAATTCTACTTTGGACAAAAATGGCGGTAAATTAAAATTTAAAATTTTTGTATAGGTATCCTTACTTAGAGATTAGCTAATTGTAAGGATGGCATTTATAGAAATTTGAAATAAACAAAAGCTAATCTGACACTCCACTCAGTTGGCAGAAAACGACTTCTTGCATAATATTTTATTGACAAGACAATGTTAGAATAGGACAACGTCTGTCGGGTCTTCTAGTAAATAAATAAATCACAGTTTCAGTACTTATTTATTTAAAGTTACCTGTAAGAAATTGTCATATTTTAGTGAAGCATATTATCAGTAGATGTCAAAAACTTTGTAAGGTGTTATAATAGTATTAAACTATTACCTTTGACAGTTTCAGTACTGTTTATTTTATAAAATAATGTATTTAAAGATTTCCTTTAGGGCTGTGGTTAAAGTTGATGTAGTCATATAAGTAATGGGTATCGATTACCCGTCTCACTTGTTAATACAAGCTTAATATCTGCTTCTCGTTTCCTTCCTGTTGTGCTTGGATTTTATATGATGTTATTAAACTTCATACACATATATATATAGGGTAAGACGTCTTCCTATAAAATTTAATTTCGTTGAAGGAATTAACGAGCTTACCGTTAATTAGATAATATTAAAAAATTTGTTAACTAAGAAAAATTTAGTTGTATAAAAGTGTATGTGAGAGCATAGATGTTGACTAATTTATTTTTAGTTTGTCAAATAAGCTCCCCCAGTAGTACCACTGGAGCTATAAACTATCTGTAGTTTTCTAAAAGTACCTAATCGAGAAAGTACCTCTCCTTTTCTAACTCCTGTATTTATTTTTAAAGGTTGTAAAATATTCTTCATGAGGCTCGAGTTGTCTTCTACAAACAATATTTTTTCAATTTTAACGAACAATTAACTTATATCATCGTATGGAAGTTCTACAAAAACCCTTTCAAATGATACTAAGTTTGTGGAAATCCATAAAGCAGAACAAAAGTTATAACTTTCCCACTTTCCCGCTTTCCCACTCACCCCTACCAGTTATTTTACAAAATAGAGGAAAAAGTACTGGAGCAAACTTACGTAAAATGATTACGAATATTTAAATTTTATGGTACTATAGCGGCGGAGTAGAAAACTTGGATGTAATTTCCAGAAGTTCCCTTAATCAGACACCCGGTACATAAAGATTTTTTTATTTTGATTTTAGAACAAAAGATGGAACTGCTTTATTAAAAATCTTACGACAGTTTAATCTGTAACAATTGACCTTTTGAAAATGTTAACAAAATTACCCAATTAGAAAGTACAAACTTCACCAAGACTCATTTATAACCCCGCTCTTTAATTTTAATCCTTTTTGAACGGGTTGACATTTCTCATTCTCTTGAAATATTCAAAGACGGAGAAATAATTTGTTAATTTATACCAAATGAAGCAAAAGTATTAAGATTCATTTGAAAGGGGAGTTTTTTTGTTTTGAGATACCAGAGTCTCTTAGAAGAAGTGGAGAAAGAAAAACTACCGCAAACTAGCCAAGGAATCGATTACCCAGCTGGAAGAATTTTTTCTTGGGGACGTTATCTACTTCGAGGTG
This sequence comes from Lochmaea crataegi, assembly GCA_947563755.1. NCBI lineage: Eukaryota > Metazoa > Arthropoda > Insecta > Coleoptera > Chrysomelidae > Lochmaea > Lochmaea crataegi. Next base: position 1,470,917 of record OX387427.1, on the reverse strand, counting down.
CTGAGGGGTTGCCTTGCCCTGTCAATTTATTAGATCAGAGGCCTATAAAAAAGAAGTACTTTGCAGCGTTATCGTCTTATCAACTAATAATAATTTAAGAAAAATCAATGTGAAAATCCATTTTCCTCTTGGATACATAAGCAAATATGTAAATCCTCATTTCTTCTTCCTTTTTTCTCGCAAATCTTACTTAGGCGTCAGTCACATTGTTGTTTTATCCTGTAACCTTTCTAAAAATGATAATACTTCTGATCTCTCCTCAAATCCCTTTAATCTACAAGCAGCAGAATGAGAGAAATTGCAAGAAAAATCGATTCACTCTTCTTATGAAAGAGCTTCAAAAAAAGCAGCAGAAATATTAGTTGAATTGTGTTTCGCGCACCTAAAAGTTATTAGAAAATCGCGGAGACAAGTGGAGAAAAGTATTTTTCTTGAGGTTGTAAGTGCTTATGAGTTGATTTTTTTTTGCAGTAACGGTCTACTGGATAAATAGACGGTAATAAAATGGTGATACTGAAAAAATTTTTATTGTGAAGCTCATATATATATAACGTAGAAATTAAAACCCAGTGAACTAAAATGTCGGTCGTGATATTTTCAATTGGAAAATTCATTCATCCGATAATATAACGCTATCTTCGACATTGTCCGATATTCCAGAAAGATCGATATTTTGTGTTTTGTAAGTATTTGACGTAAAAAAATTAATTTTTGTGTCCAAATTTTGCGTTAAATCGTTGATATAGAATGAAGGTAATTGTTATTTGAAAAAATGCGAGTTAATACTCTAGAAATAAAGCTCGTGCCCAGCGGCTGGAATTTATTAATATTTTTTTCAACTTTTATGGGTCTGCAAAAACGATTCTCTTCGTCAGAATTTTAAACAAAATTAAGAAGAAAGTTTGATAACTCTACCTTTGCTATTGTCTTTATGGGGCTCGTCCATGGCAGCAAATCAAATATTCAATCAATAATTAAGTACAACAATATATACAGATTGCGAAAATCCCTTTCTTACAATGCGACTTATACAAGTACGACAAGGAAAATATGAGCAAAACTACGTGAAAGAGAGAGAAGACTTGTTAGCCCAGCGATCAGTCCCCTCTACCAAAACAGTTGGGCGTGTATTCAGTCCCCTCCTATTTATTTTAACTGTTGTGTTGCCAAATGTACTTATCTGTAAAAATTATTCCTAATTTTTGTCTATCGTTGTTTTAAAATTTTCAACGGCATTTCAAGCGGCAACAATGTTTCTTGCAAGTTGTATTGCACCATGTCAAGCGACCTTTAGGCTAAGTGATCTGGAGTAAACTCGACATCCTGAGCCTTCTTTGGTTTTTGAAAACATGTTTGTTATAATTTTAACGAATTTCCTACAATGTGCCAAAAAAATCATTTTAATCGGTTGGAAATTAAAAAAGTCATTCTAAATCAAAAAGAAGCAAAATTTTAAGTGTTGCGTTAATTTTGTCCATGAGTTTAATATCTTACTCTCAGGTGGATGATACAGTAGCGTGTGTGAAGTTTTTTCGAATATAAGAGCCCAATAAAAATACTTTTCGCACTTTTGATAATTTTTCTTTCGAATAAAAATCAAATGAAGCAATTAAAAAAACTAACTGTCAATCCCTAAAGGCAATCTCACTCTTCTCTACAAACTATTTTAAAAGATACAAAAGAAAGTGATGAATCAATCTATTGTAGAATTGTTTTTCACCTTATTTTTGTGCTAATTACGTCACTTGGCGGTAAAATTAAAGACCTAAAAATAACGTCCAGAAGTTTCTCTTGTCCGGAAATAGTACAGTGATTCATCTTTCTTACTCAAACACTCGGTACAAGCTAAATTTTTCAAAATTAACCAACTAATTTTCACTGAGGTCGTTAGAAAATAATATACCCCATAAATATGGAGTTAGCAGAGCAGAATGTTTCATTAAATGCTTGTTGGGTACGTAGGGTATCATTAATTTTCATTTTTGACAGATATTTATCATGTAATTACAATTTAATGAATTGGAATTTAGCTGGGTCATTTCACGCGGGATAAAATGTAATCTTTTTATTTTGATAATAGCGAAAGTTTTGATTGATTACATGATAATTAGGAAGGATAAAAATTATATTCGAGAAAATGGCGAAACTGGAAACAAAAACAAACCCTGTGATTTTTTCACCAGGATCAAAGGTTATATCCTATATCCCTTCTAATGTTGCAAAACCGTACGCTTTTAACTTCCGTAACGTTGTTAATTATAGGAGTTTGGTGGAGTTTTCAATTTTAACCTACTTTCTCACTTATATTACACAAGGCAACACGCTCTAACTAAACCTCTAATCCCTTTGAGCATCAGATTAATTAATTTCGAAAGTTTTTCCACGAAAAAAAAAACTAATTGTAAATTCTGTACTAAGTTATAACGCTTTCTTGTCAGTGTTTTTCTTTTCTTGTGTTTTTATACTGGTTAATTGTCTGCCAATATTACTTTTCATAAAAAGTTAAACTGACTGTTTCGCTCATGTGCAACTCGATGAAGATCATCATGATGAAGTATTAAAGAAAAGAACATCAAAAAGTTCCAAAAATCTTGCTAAGATCAATTCCTATAGCGTCTGTAGAAACTGTAGATACTGCTGCTAAAAATAATAGATGCGTCGAATCCTGAGAAATTTCTAGGGCAACAAATCTTCAGCTATTTTACATGCACTTAATATATATTACTATGCACTCTTTGCAAATGAAATGGTTATGTATCTCTTCTAGACTACATGCTAGCCAACTGGGATGCTATTTTTGGTTACTCTGTGAAGGGTGTTATTGGAAAACCAACCAAAACACTGTTTTTCAAAATACGGTAATCTCTCAAAATATATATATTTATCCAGGTAAAAAGTATTCAAATATTGTTAATACTACTCCAAAATAAATAATATGAAAGAAAAAATGTTGAGAAAAGTGCGTAGAGCGCCTTCCATTGGTTGCAATGGTAAATAAGTTGAGTAGTATGTACTTATAATTAACAGATTGTCAGATTGTCACATTGAAAGTTGTAAAATAATTTTTGAATTAATAAAATATTGAAACCAGTTCCGGCTAAATCAATTCCACTGAGCAGAAAATCCCAATAAAAAAATATAAAATCATTAAAGAAATCAAATATTTGAATATTTCTGTAAAAAAAATTCATCAGAAACATCTCGATTATTTGCAAAGAAAACATCAACGCAATACCAAAAATCCATATTCAACACTTCGTCAATATCAATTTCCATCTGATTGAAAAAGAGATATTGCCAAGCGGCGTTAGGGCTTCCTTTTCCGACCGTCCTATGGATTTTTCTACTGAACAAAAAAATTGTGGAAATTCTATTTCCAGCCACTGGCTTAACTATTTCTTGTCGAGTGCATTTGAAAAAATTTGTATTCTAGCTAACTACTTCTTGCTAAATAAATTGCTCTAGAAGCTTCAAAGTTACTTTATTGATTTTAAAAACCAAAAAGGTTCTTCAAGAGCTTTTTCACAATGCATTGTAACGAAAAAAAAATAATTAGCAATTGTGTACTTACCTTTTTTGTGTGTGTTCTTCTTTTTTGGAAAATTGAAATTATTATCAAGATACACATTTGACATCTGAATGATATAATTAATTGCTATCAAGCATCAGTTAGATTCCCACTTTCCATCTCCGACCGCATCAATTTCCATCATGGTTAAAACTGGCTATCCTTCATATAAATCCCATTATTGTATGTGGATCTAAAATGATTATTCAAACAGAAATAGGACAAAAACCTGACATCTGTAAATAACCAAATTAATGTCCTTTTCAAACAATCTACAGGGATACGAAAGCTCTGAGGGTGAATTTATTAATTTTCCCGAATTTATAATGAAAAGTGGTTGCTTCAATTTAGACTACGCGATACGTAAAATGATGTAATGCTTTAACCTTTGATCGCATGGAAACTAGATAAACTTTATTATTTGCTTTAGATATTTTTTATATGTTGAAAGCGATAAGGGTGGGTTTATTGACAAATAATAAGCCGGAATAATTTGAGTTTAATCAGGAAGTTGCTTATGAAACGTTTGATGTTTAATGTTTGATGAATTTTTTTTCCAGGTCGCAATGAAGCTCCTCTGCTCAGTAACGCTTCCAACCAATACAGCGCACATAGAAGAAACAGCATCAATACGTATCACATCGTCATAGCCTATCAAATGAAGACACAATGATAGTAAATGCTATGGCTTCATATTCAGCAACAATATCGACAAATCTGCCTAGCATTTTACAAAACATAACAACACAAAACAAAACGAACGTCACCACCATAGAAAACTCCTATCCAAACTGGACGGATCTAGTTCTTCTCATCGTCAAAGGAGGAATATTTTTTCTAATAATTGTTAGTGCAGTATTAGGCAACGCACTAGTAATAATAAGTGTTCATAGGCATCGTAAATTAAGAGTTATTACCAACTATTACGTCGTTAGCCTTGCTATGGCCGATATGTTGGTAGCATTGTGTGCTATGACGTTTAACGCAAGTGTAGAACTCACCAACGGTAAATGGCTTTTCGGTTATTTCATGTGCGATGTATATAATAGTTTAGATGTGTATTTTTCCACGGCAAGTATCCTACATCTATGTTGCATCAGCGTCGATAGGTATTACGCCATAGTAAGACCGCTGGAGTATCCCATAACCATGACACACAACACAGTGTCTTTCATGTTGGCCAATGTATGGGTGCTCCCCGCTCTTATTAGCTTCACACCGATCTTTCTCGGATGGTACACCACCGACGAGCACCAAGATTTTAGAATGAACAATCCTGACGTTTGTAATTTCATTACAAATAAATATTATGCCGTTATAAGCAGTTCTATAAGTTTCTGGATACCTGGAATAGTCATGGTAACCATGTACTGTAGAATATACAAAGAAGCAGTTAGACAAAGGAAAGCGTTAACTAGGACTTCTTCTAATATTATTCTCAATTCTATTCACCAGCATAGAACATCGTATCGAGATAGATTCGGAGATCATTATCTTCATCCGTCAGATGGGGAGTTAACTACCATCGGTCAAATAAATGGACGCAGGAGTACCAGTTCGGGATCTGCTGGATCTTATGGAACTACCATTACAGAGTTCAATACTGCCGTTAATTCCAGGGATACCAAAGCAGCGACTGAGCTTAATGTGAACGGTGAGTAGTTCCTATTATTTACCATAACCTACTAGGTTATTATCTTCACTTTATAATATTGTTGTTCATAACAACATACATACTTTTAGCTGTAGTGTACAAGGTTTATAGCCTCCCAGATGGAATAAATTTGATATATAACATTCTTTGTGGTCCCAACAAAGTTTATCCATCAAAATTTTAATCATGAGAAAAGTTAGGGTCTTCACAGAAAAAAAACCTCCGACATTGGCAAAATCGTTTGGATTTAGATTGCTATTGACCACCGACGATGTTCAAAGTAAAAAAAATCATCTCATTTTAAGTAGATTAAAATTTCTTTTTGTGATACGTGAAGCTACTACAGAATGTCTCTTAAACGTAATTAAAGAACGAAATCCAATAATTCCTTTAGTGAACCCCATTTATTATTCTGGTTTATCAAGTTGTCCTAATTATAACTCGGAGATTGGACGAAGTTATTGACTGAAATCAAAAGTAGCGTTATATCTAGCATTATATCGACTGTACAGTATCCAATCACATGATTTATTAAGGCATGTATTTCGTGCTAAAAAGTAATTAGTAGAAAACGGATTATTCCCGATATTCTACCCCAAACGGAATGTTTTATGGAATCGTAGACGATACAGAATGTCCCATTAATAAATATCCTGTATGTCCAAATGGTAAATAAAGGAGAATCCTAATTGAGAATACTAATTGATGACCACAAGTCAGAGGTTTCGAGTTCTCGATACTTTACCCACTTTCGATGTTCATTCGTCCTGATTGCTTCCTTCCAGCCCGTTCCAGTTCAACTCGATACTGTATAGTTGGTTGTCATTAATTATTGTCAACATCACCTATATATGAAACAACTTTGTGATAACCTCTGTTATTCTGGAAACTATGGGTGTAGAGCAATAGGTGGAAGATTTAGAATGGCTTCCATAGTCGCGAGCTGCTACTCATTGCTCTTGCTATGTAGAGTCTGTCAAGCTTCTGAAGTTTTGATAGCCCCAGTTCAGTTTCCTTCGAATTGTTTTGGCCATCAGGCATAGCTAATCATGGGTCTCATCACAGTTGTGTTTATGATTTCCTATCGACTTTTTGACAGCCACTTGGGCCGTCTTCCCTTTACTTAACATTTTAAGCAGTTGTGAATTACAGGTTGGTATTGCATTCAGAATTATACCCAGATATTTGACCTTCTGGTTGCAATTTGACAGTCTCGAGATTCCTTTTTCTAGTGTTTTGCTCTTAGCTATTCCTTTCTACACCATTTCTCGACTGTTTGTTGCAATACTGTCGTTAATTCTAGGAATACCAAAGCAGCGACTGAGCTTAATCCTTTGAAATATGGACTCAAAATTCACTAAAATATGTAAAATTGTCCCCTCTATCGATTAATGATGACTAGAACGTTCTATCTTTCCTATTTGTCGAGTTATGAGTATTTTTTGTTTTGAAAAGTTGATTTTCGAAAATTTCATGACTCTATTTGAAGGCGAAATATTGATTTTATCACAAAACTGATTGTGCCAGTCGATTTTTCGGCCCAAAAAACCCCTCTTTACGAATTTTTAGCATTTTTTATAATTTTTGTGTCGAAAATTTAGAACAAAGGGGTAGGTATGGAAATATTTTGCGATACAAATTGCTTTTTTCTAACTCCCTTAATCCTCTGAAATATGGACTCAAAATTCACTGGAATATGTAAAATTGTCCCCTCTATCGATTGGTGAAGACTAGAACGTTCTATCTCCCCTATTAGTCGAGTTATGAGTATTTTTTGTTTTGAAAAGTGGATTTTCGAAAATTTCATGACTCTATTTGAAGGCGAAATAATGATTTTATCACAAAACTGATTGTGCCAGTCGATTTTTCGGCCCAAAAAACCCCTCTTTACGAATTTTTAGCATTTTTTATGACTTTTGTGTCGAAAATTTAGAACAAAGGGGTAGGTATGGAAATATTTTGCGATACAAATTGATTTTTTCTAACTTCCTTAATCCTTTGAAATATGGACACAAAATTCACTAAAATATGTAAAATTGTCCCCTCTATTGATTGGTGAAGACTAGAACGTTCTATCTTCCCTATTTGTCGAGTTATGAGTATTTTTTGTTTTGAAAAGTGGATTTTCGAAAATTTCATGACTCTATTTGAAGGCGAAATATTGATTTTATCACAAAACTGATTGTGCCAGTCGATTTATCGGCCCAAAAAACCCCTCTTTACGAATTTTTGCGCATTTTTTATCATTTTTGTGTCGAAAATTTAGAACAAAGGGGTAGGTATGGAAATATTTTGCGATACAAATTGATTTTTTCTAACTTCCTTAATCCTTTGGAATATGGACACAAAATTCACTAAAATAGTCCCCTCTATTGATTGGTGAAGACTAGAACGTTCTATCTTCCCTATTTGTCGAGTTATGAGTAATTTTTGTTTTGAAAAGTGGATTTTCGAAAATTTCATGACTCTATTTGAAGACGAAATAATGATTTTATCACAAAACTGATTGAGCCAGTCGATTTTTCGGCCCAAAAAACCCCTCTTTCCCAATTTTTAGTATTTTTTATAATTTTTGTGAGGAAAATTAAGAACAAAGGGGTAGGTATGGAAATATTTTGCGATACAAATTGATTTTTTCTAACTTCCTTAATGTGAACGGTGAGTAGTTCCTATTATTTTCCATAACCTACTAGGTTATTACCTACACTTTATAATATTTTTGTTCATAACAACATATAGTAAATTTTATACCCATTTAGAATAAGACCATCCTTATTTATTATTAATAAATCGGTTGAAACAAAAAATTACCAACAAAAATGAACGTCGTAACTAATTTATTAGATGTCACGTTTTTGAAGTTACGTCAAATTTTGATTTCATGTTAATGTCATAACGCAAAATAAGATATAAAAATGCGATATTCTGATGAATCCAAAAAACTTATGCTTAATGTAGTAAACTATTTTCAAAACGATTTAGGATCTCGATTTAAGGCAATTCAAAAAGCGTCCGAAGCACTAAAAGTTCCAGAAAGCACATTATATAATCTTGAAAAACCAAACAGAGCTACAGATTTCGAATTTAGAAAAAATATGTCTGCAAGCGTTTCCCGGAACAAAACCCGAATTACAAAAAATACCCTGCATTGTTTGAGGGAAGTAATTTATAAAATGTATGCGCGAAAGGATAAAATCACAGTAGAAACTATTTTACGGCAATTTATCGAAGAGTCTCCAGAAACTAAGATTTCCAAAGGTTAGTTATATTTGGGAATTAAAAAAATGGGTTTTCATTTCAAAAAACAGGATGGAAGAAAACATTTATTGGAAATACCTGCAGTCAGATTAAAAAGAATATTATTTTTGAACAAATGACATGCTGCTAAAAGCGAAAAGCTCTTTACACCTGTTATTCTGGATGAGACATGGGTTTTTAGTAAAAGCGGGGACAGAAGAATGTGGAAAGATGGTACTAAACACAGTGATTTAAAAATAACTGGAAGTGGGACACGATATGTAATTGTTCATGCCGGTAATAAAAAAGGTTTTGTGGCAAATGCATCGCTTATTTTTAAATGCAATAAAAAAACAGGCGATTACCATGATAACATGAACACCGAAAATTTTGAAAATTGGTTTAAACAGCAACTAATTGTAAACTTGGAAGCACCATCGTTAATTATAATGGATAACGCAACGTATCACAGTCGCCTGGATGAAGAAATCCCAAGAAAAGGTTGGAGTAAAACACGCATGTTAGAATGGCTCAAAAAAAAGAATATTCCTTTTCCAGATCACATTTTAAAGGATGCTGTTTGGAATATAATTGAAAAGCAAGTTTTGCCAGAAAAAAAATTATCATTTAGACAAATACGCTGCCGAGCATGGTCATTGTGTTCTCAGGCTACCACCCTATCATTGCCATTTTAATGCCATCGAAATGGTATGGTCAGAAACTAAAAGGCATTATGACCAAGCTATTACGAAAACTGCAAGGTCACCTACTGAAGTCTGAAAAGTATGGAATGACGTTGTAAAAAATGTACCGGAGCAACACTGGGAGAATTACATAAATCATACAGAGAAAATTATTTCTGAAGCATGGGAAGTAGAAAACAAACTGGACCTACTAAACATCGAACCTATGGTGATCTCTGTATCCAATGAATCCGATGATGAACTATCACTTTCCGAAAGTTATTCTGATTTAGAAACTAATTAAACTTTGCTTTGAAGATCACGTTGTCATTTTTTTAAAATCTAGAATTTGTACTTAATCGAACTCTGAATTGCCATATTTTTTTAAGAAAACTATGTATCTAGTTAATAAAACAATGTTTTTAAAATTAGTGCGCTTCTTTTATATTCTTTTATTATGTCAACATCTTTAGAATTTTATGAATTTTATAAAATTAATTTGTATTATTACAAACCGCCACTGATAATATGAAATTTCAAGTCACTACGCCAATGCAATAAGAAATATGTCAAGCATTTGACATGACAAAGGTCATAACCTAATTTTTTTCATGCGGGTTCAGATGGTTCAAGAAGCCGCATACGTTAAGTTACTAAAACGGCTGGTACCTCTAAATAGGTATTAATTTTACTATACATAGTTTTAGCTATAGCTATACAAGGTTCATAGCCTCCCAGATGGAATAAATTTGATATATAACATTCACCTATACATATATGAAGCAAGTTTGTAATGATAACCTCTGTTATTCTGGAAACTATGGGTGTAGAGCAATAGGTGGAAGATTTAGTATGGCTTCCATAGCCGCGGGTTGCTACTCATTGCTCTTGCTATATACAGACAGTCAAGCTCCTGAAGTTTTGATAGCCCCAGTTCAGTTATCTTTGAACTGCTTTGGACATCACGCATAGCTAATCATGGGTCTCATCACAGTTGTGTTTATGATTTCCCTATCGAGTTTTTGACGTTTTCCCTTTACTTAACATTTTAAGCAGTTGCGAATTACAGGTTGGTATTGCATTCAGAATTATACCAAAATATTTGACCTTCTGGTTGCAAGTTGAAGAGGCTTGGCAGTCTCGAGTTTCCTTTTCCTAGTGTTTTGCCCTTAGCTATTCTTTTCTACACCATTTCTCGACTGTTTGTTGCATTAGTCCATTACGAGTATTTTCAGAGTCCCTTTTTTAAAATTATTTGACGGGGTCCCACAGCAGAGGTGATAATATTGAAAGGAATAAAAACCTGAATCCATTAAAAAAGTGTTTTTCAACGATCCTTTTAGCTTCCGAGGGAGATTTTAAAGGCCAATTTTCAAGTTTTAAGTTCTCTACGAACTGCCAGTATTTATTTATATATATATTTTTGCAAACAAACGCTCTTATAACAGCGTAATATATTGTGAGGTAAAGACGTTTCTCTAAAATAAAAATCTGACGTGAATTATGGCACCATATAAACTTTTTTTATCTAAAAATATAAAAGTAACTTTTGAAACGATCGCCTGTTACGTACGAATCGTGTTGGGAATTTATTCTGCTAAATAAATTGAAATTTTATTCTGTGTTGTGCTTTATTTGCTTCTTCTTACTTTTCGTACATCTCTCGTACTTTATATTTATTAACGAGTCTTCGTAAATTTATGGATAGAAATTAATTTAAGTAGCAAATCTTGTTCGTGTTTAAGAAGAGAAAATGAAACGATTCTCGTTTTATAATGATATTTTTAATTTTCCGCTCTCGCTCCGTTTTCAATTTTGTTTCTTTTATACGTTGAAAGTTAAAATGGATTGTTGAGAGACGCACTGAAAACACTCTATTATGTATGTGTGGTACAATGGAATGCAATTATGCCACGATAAAGATTCCTGTTTACGCTGAAATTATTTGAAATGTAAAATTTTGCTTCGGTTCAGAAACTGAAAGTGTTTTATACACAAATCGAAGACAATTCCAGAAGTCTATCACTGTATAAAGTGGGGGCTGCTATTTGTTAAAATTTCCATTTTTCCATCAATCATAGACGTACGATAAAACTTTAAGACAGGTACATTTACTTGAAAAATTTCCATCCACCATAAGCGTACGATAACATTTTCAAGAGAGATTCATTTATTAGCAAAAATTTCCATCTGTCACCAGCGTTTGATAAAATTTTTATAAGGGGTTGATTAATATGTAGAAATTTTCTCCTATCATGGACATGCGATAAAATTTTTATTGGAGATTAGTTTACTTGTGGAAACTTCTGCAACATGAGCGAACGATAAAATTTTTAAAGGGAGTTAATTTATCTATATTATATTATGAAGCGTGTATTAATAAAAATAATTGAACAATCATGAGCACTGCCGATAAAAGTGAAAATAGAATTGAATGAACCTCTTTTAAAATTTTTGTCGTGCGCCTGTGGTAAAATAAATTTTTTGTGTATTCAATTAAAAAATCCATAAATTTCGTGTTACCGAATTTCGTCACGTGACAATACGTTTTTGGTGTACTAAAAATAAAATAAAAATAAATCTTAAATGTATATAAATAGGCCCTATAAAGATTGTCAAAGGAAAAATGGTTATAGGATTTTTTTTATTTCTCGGTAATAAAAGTCCTGCGAAGACTTTTAACGTCTTTACAGGATACGAAAAGGTAAGAAAATGTACAAATATTTCCGAAAACGGAGAGTGTCATGAACGCCGTAAAACGCTTTCGTAGTAATCACCAACTTTACAGGTTTTGTTCTTTTTTTAAGCACCCGGAATAACTTCACAATACTATCAAATAGGGTTGAGTTTAATTTCTATTTTATTGAAAATTAACAAACGCAAGCTACTGAACTGTAGAAAAATCTTGACCATGTGTTATCTGCAGTATAAGCTACTCTGTAGTAACCTTCGGCTTGTTACCAAGAGTGCTAGTTATCCAAAAGACAGATCCTGTTATCTCGTCCACAACTTAGAATGAAGGACATCTTTCGGAAAGCGAAAGGAAATTACTTAAAGCTAAGTCAAGAGAGAAGGTCGGGTGGACTATAGTTACCACCCCTGAGCGAGTGATGCACCCAGCTGGAGAAATCATCTGGTTCACCGATGGCTCCAAAATAAACCATGGCACCGGGGCTGGTATTAAAGGACCTAAAAAGAGAATTTTCTTTAGCCTTGGTCGATATACGACTGTGCTTCAAGCAGAGACGATTGCCGCTATAGCCTGTATTGATGAAAACATCAGAAGAACCGGACAAAAAATATTCACCGACAGCCAGGCTTTGCTTAAAGCTATCAGTAATTCAACAACTAGGTCTAGACTGGTGAAAAACTGCAAACAGGCTGGCAAGAGACAACAAATTGTCTCTAATATGGGTGCCGGCACATGAGGGGATTGCAGGTAATGAAATGGCGGACCAGTTAGCTAAAGAAGGCTCTAAAGGAGACTTCATAGGTTCGGAACCGTAAAAGATTGCATAAGAGGGGAAATCGGGAACTGGCTAGATAGAGAACACCAAGTCAAATGGAGGTTGACATAAGGGGACCTCCATACAAAGAGTTTACTGTACAAATTGGACTAGGAACTCTCAACCATGCTATTGAAGCTGGGTAAGAGACATTTGAAGACAGTTACCGACCTGGTGACTGGACACTGCACCCTGAGGAAACAAAGGCAGAGTTAGTGAACCTTTGTGCAGAAAATGTGAACTTGATGATGAAACTCTGCTTCTGCGAGAACTTACAAGTACTTAGACGGAAGCACTTTGGAGAGGAGTTAATACAACCATCACAACTACTAAAAATCCCTCCAATCAAGCTAGTGGCCTTTATAGAAGACACGAAGCTTCTGGAATGGAAGTAGATAACATGGAAATGGTACCAAGATTCATTTCAAGTGCCTAGGCTGTTGAGCACAACCTAAACGAATGAATGACCTCTAATTTTTCAACCCTTCATTCATCAAACCACTCAAATCTGTACAGGATAGATTATTATCTAATTTAAGTTTTCTACAAACTTATTTTCTAAATGGAAATATAATCTCCCCTACTTCCATAACTTTTGTGGAGTTTCGTGTGGTTTATTTTCTGCAGATTCAGTAGTTTATTTCTATTCCATTATTCCATTAAAGTGGCATATTTCCATCCATTTATATAACTGCCTTCGAAAAGGATATTTCGAGTATTTCTCTCGTCGTATTCTCCTTCTTTTGCAAAATACATTGACCCTGAAAAGCTTTATTCAAAAATCGTCTCACGTCCAATCTGATAAAGAGTGTAATGCTATTAAGCTATTCTTCTTTTTAGCGTTGCTGTGTAGAGGAGGAGTTTTAACACAATAAAACCATCGATATCTTTGCAAATATTTTATCGCGTCAGGTTGTTAACCCTCCATCAAAATGTTCTTCTTTGTTCTAAAATAAATTTCTTGAAAAACTGTAAGTCAGCGATTCATTACCTTCTGCTAGCAATCTCGTCGAACGTCACTCTCTAAGGTAAACGCGAAACTTGTACACAGTAAAAAAACAGTTTTTGAATAATACTTCTTAGACTTTCATATCAATATTACAAATTTAATACTCCATGAAAGCACCATCAATTTTTATGGAATATAAATCCCCTGCGGGTGAAACATCCCTTTTTTCATATTCGTATTCGATACAAAGCGTATAAAACAAATCGATCTCAACGTTTTCGATGAAAAAAGGTAAAAATAAATTAAACTGATGGAAAAAATCATCATAATCTTCGGTTATGATTGTCATAACAAAAGTACATAATGTATGTCCTTCCACCGTATACAGAAATCTCGTTTCACATCACCTTACTCAAGAAATTGTCTTCTAATATTAAAGGTAACGCCGTAACTTGAATATTCTTTAATACATACGCCCTAGGGATAAGAAAAAGCATCATTATGTCAATGAAATGATTGTCAAACAGCTGTCAATATGTAACAAGTGTGAATAATAGTTATTTATTGTATAAGTGTTTTAGATAGTGGTTTATCCGCGCAAGAAAGTATGGCAAGGAAGATCTAAGATACTCCTGGTATAGTGGAACCAAAGTCAGTGTAACGACAATAAAATAAAGCAATGTTGTCAGATATATTTTCTAGAATTGTTAGGCAAATGTTCTCCTCACTTCAGTAAACTGTTCGTGATGCTCTTAGAAAGCTAGTTTGGAAATATATAAAAAAATATTCATAATATAAATTTATCAGTAAGCAGAAAATAAGTCGCTGAAAAGTGCTGGAAAAAGAATAATTAATTAAAAACAACTTTAAGTATGTTACTATATTGAAGAAAATTTTGAATAGCTGGCAACATAGCAGCCCTGCAATGAAAAGCTAATACATCCAGTCCAGTATTTGGCATAATATAACGAAGTGACCGGACTATTTTTTACTCGGCCAACTGGGACAACAAATCTGGCCTGACCTGGGTTAGAACGTCCAGGGGTGTGCGTGAATTGTGTTGTAGAGAAATAGTATCACTAGTAATACCACTAGAGGTCAAATTATTTCCGGAAATTTTTTCGAGCTCATGAATATGTTAAAAATTATCCCGAGTCGAAGAATTTTTTTCGTCCAAATAAGACTTTTGTTCAGCGACAGTTTTTCACAATAAGTTTTTCTTCATTTTTTTTGTAAATTTGATTTTTCGTTACCTTTTAGTAATCTTAACCTAATATAAAGTAACCTGCTTTATCGGATTTGAAGCCCACATTTTAAGATAAAAGCTTTACGGATAAGACGAAATGATGGTAACCGCAATAACGAGGAATAATATTTTTCAATCATTACTTACGAACGGTAGAAGGAGATAGAGTTAATAGATACCATTAGCACACACACACACTCTAACCAAAATTATTTCAAGAGTATCACTTAATAATGTAAACAGTTGGGGTTGTGGTTTATGGAACAAGTAATTTGATACACAATTTTCAGTATAAATCACGTTAATAAATGGGGTTGTAAATACCCTTACGCGAAGATGTAAATCGAGATTAATTTTATTCTAATACAATGGGGACTAAATCCACGGATCGTTCACTTGCTGTACACAACTGTGTTCAGACCCATGGATACCTATGGAGCCTTAGTTTGGTGGCCAAAAACAGATTAGAGGAAATCCAAACTGGATCTATCAAAACTTCAGAGGCTGCGGCAATGGAAGTCATTCTCAATCTTCCACCTCTTGCTCGGCATGTTAAGGCTGAAGGAAGAATGGCTGCATACAGGCTGGAAAGCAATGGGAATTGGAACGGAGGAACCAACACCCATAGTCATTCCAGAATCACAGATGTTATCACAAACTCAATGCTTGAAATGAGAAGTGACAACATGTAGGCCACAATTAACGACAACGAACCATACCATGTCCAGCTAAACTAGGATGGGTTGGAAGCTTGCAGTCAGGAAGGAACGTTGGCGTGGTACAAGTGACATAGGAACAGATGCTGGAGTCCATGATGCCACACCCAGGTGCAACTTCCACTCATCGTAGGGGAAGTTTGCATCTGTATTCCAGGCTATCGACACGTGTTTGCAAATGAACATCAAAAGGGGGTATAGAGATCCTTATACTCTCAGATAGTCAGGCAGCACTGAAATCAAGCAAGTCCCAGAGGTCTGGGACAGCCAGATAAGGAAAGTGACGGGATTACTCATGGAAGAGGAGGAAACAGCTTCTCGCATTATCTTCTAATGGGAAGCACTGTCTCATTGGAGATATAGACTCCTAGAACTAGTGTATCCAAGGGAGGATTTCTCCAAGAAGGACCTAGTGAAAAGACTGTTGAGCCTGATAAGGGTTACTGGTCTCTTCACATAAACGGTATATCCAAGAGCATAAAAAGCATAAGGTCTGAGATGCCGAGGTCTCTAAGGCTCTAACTGGTGGTGCCGAACCAATAAAGCAATATAATGCAAAACTTGGGATCATTTGATTTATACATGGGACAAACTGTAGCAAAGAGACATTTTTAACCTCAAAAATTACTCTAAAAAAATCTGCAAACGAGATTACATTAGATATTCTTTTAAAATTATTATTCTAACGATAATCTAAATGGAACTTTTTAACATACAATGCAGAATTCAAAGCGTACAAAAAAACTCATTTTAAAAGTATTGCTCGTAAAAAGTTAGACGTCTATTATTGAAGGGGAAAAAATCCACAGTTTGAGCCTTTGGGGCTTTTTGCTACGGCAAAGTCATTATCGGAATGGTTATTGAACTTACGATTTGCAGGCGTTTAAACCGTTATTTCTTTTATATTGAACAAGTAAGTTTATGAAGATAACGAGGATAAAAATTGGATAGAGTTTACTGAGATTTCAGTAGATAATAGTGTCTAGTATAAGAAGTGCGAAAAAATCAAAGTCTTCTGTTTTAACCTAAAATATTTTTCGAAATAAAGGCAGTAATACTGAAACAAGAAAAACTTGTGTGTTCGAGTAAGTTTAATCACATTTCGCAGTGTTCGAGGAACATCAAAGCCCTTCAGAAGCAGCCCCGTCTGTTATTCTTCAAAGTTATTCGTCAGTTTCTTTCCATTTAGCGAAAGGTAAACATAGGAGGAACTGTAAAGCTCCTAAGTAACCAAAAAGGCTCCAAAAAGCTTTTAAAAACAAATAAAATTGTCACAGCATTGATTCCTTTTTTCTATATATTCTTACTATCAATTTAAACTTTGGAAGAATCTGTTAAAAGGCACCTTTGAAGTCATTTATTGTTTGTTTTTGCCAAAGTCTTAGAAACCAGTAGCGTCACCAAGAAAAAATTAGGATGGAAATAAATTTGAATCACAGTCAGAGCTCGTTCAGTACAAAAAAGTAGTAGAAAAAATATTTGTTCCGCCACTGGAATTGTTGAATCTTTATTCGCCTCGTGTTAAGGAGTATCTCAAGGAATTGTCTGTCGGTACATGATTGGAAGAAAAATGTTAGTCACGATGTTCTACAAAGATCCTCCTATTAATAAAAAATACAAGAATAGAGTTAGCTAAGTTACTTTTTGGTTTTTGTAAAATATAAGTAGCTTGGAGAGTGTAGCTGCTTTTATATTCTGTAGTTTCTTAGTGTACGATGTACCTTTGTATATCTTATTTCAATGTAAATTGAATAGTCTTCTGTAGCTGCGAAGCCATTCTTATCCAACAGTTTCATGCAATGCATATCAAACTTTATATTATTCTTTAGAAGTTTCTTGCAAACTACTCTTTTTGTATAACGAAATTTTATGTTTATGTAATAAATACCAAATAAAGAAACATAGGGAACATCACCCTGTATAACAAATTTCATTTAATTTAGAATAAAGCAGACGCAGACATGCAAAATAGAGGTCAGAAAAGCAGTTTAAAATATTGCAAAAAGTAATTCTAAATAAAAATTCCACTGAGTCGGAAGAAGCCCCCGCGCTAGAAAAAAACCTGATTAGCAAATCCTGCCGAAAGGAAGGTAGACCAATCAGAAAGTAACATGTGAACCAGAGTAAAAAAGCTGACTTTGGGAAATGCACAAAGCCAGGGGGAAAAGGGAAAAAAGTGGCAGTTGAATGGAAGTCACGGTTGCATCTGGTTGCGAGTTCGGGTTTGCGGATAGCGGTTTTTTTTGGGTGCTCTAAGTGTTTAATTAATTTATATTTAAAAGTAGTGTTTGAACATAGAAAAAGTTTCCTTTCAAAACTTGAAGTAAAATTTCAAAGGAGCGTCTACTGAAAGCGCTCTGCAGTGTTAGTCGATGACAGGGGTGGTGATACGGAATAATGAGGTTCGCTAGAGTCGAACAGGTTTCGTGTAAGACCTATTCCGATCGGTACTCGGGTATTGGAGCCAACGAGCCCCGCCCAGGATAAGCAGTTTTCCGCCCTTTGGAGAAAACCCAGTCTAGAGAATTTGGTGAGTGATTTAAAATTGTACTAACTGTGTACCTATGATTTTTACTACTTTTATTTAAAATTCTGGGAAAATTATATCATATTATCTTATTTCTATCGCTCTTTGACAGCCATATCCGTGTCCTGCAGATCTGGCTTTAGGCTGCTCTGCGTGTTCTACAGTATCTTGCCTCACCCTTTATTATAATTTACAAGGGAGGCAAGATAATATCTTTTCGTTTTTTAAACAACTTTAAAACGTTTAATAACTATGAGCTAATTTGTCGATCGTAGGAAATACGCTAAAGTACCCTATGGGATCTCTAGAGTTTAGCGAAATCGTATGAATTTTCCCAAAGGTCTTCTTAACCCACTTGTTCTTTTATTTCTGGGTTTTCAGCGTGTTCGGTGAGATCAAACTGGACCATTAGTCTCGACCGTTCTTTTTCACCTGATTAATGTCCTGACTAAATTTCCAATTCCACTCAAACGACCGACACTTCAACTTCCAGAAAGTTACAGATTGAAATTGAGGAATTAAAGTGAAAAATAAGCTTTTATTTTTAGAATTATTAAAAAAATTTCATCGTTAAACCAAGGAATTATTAATTTTGCCTTCACGAACCATTCTTACGAGCGATTCCCTAAAATTTTATCCCGAGTAAACAAAATATTTTATGTTTTATGAAAGCTAGTGCTCACCATAAAAATAATGATCCTTCATAAGCCACTACAAAACGGATATTTAATGGACCCGTCTATTTAAAAGCGCCAAGTTTCATAGAGAGTTATCTTTTTAATTTTATTTTTATACAAACAATATACCCAAAAGACTGCAGCAGGGTTTAGCAGTTAATTTAGTCATTTTTATTAAAATATATATAGGGATGTTGTGATGGAAAGGCCTCTTTAATTGCTGATCTTCCAGGTCATTCGGAGTGTCATCTGACTTCAATAAAACTACTGCTTCATGCACTGGAATATGTTATGTTTATTACCATACTTTACCTTACTATCTATCATCATAGATCACTTATAGCATAATCTCAATAGAATATCTTTAATAATTAATTCTGCTATCGTCTGCTTCTAAGCTATATTTATTAATGGTCAAGTTCATATTGTTATTTACTATTGAATGTTATATGTTTATTTACGTGATGAACTTGACTCTCGGTACCTGTCGACCTCGTGTGTTTTATTTATGCTTTATTTAACGTTCACTGATTTATTGAAAATAGTTTTATTTTCTGCCAAAAGCCATCACATAAGTTCATCTCGCTAATTTCTATAAAATTTATTAAAAAGATGTATTTATTTTACGTACAAATCTCACTGAATGAGTATTTTACTTCAGTGGTTTGGGAATTGGGTTGATATAAATTTAAGAGGATTAATCGAGGATGAACATGCGATTTGTATGATTGGAAACTGTTGTTTCAATCTAAAAGCAATATCTATATAAATGCAATTTTCTATTACAATTTCATACAGATACCAAAATTCAGTACCTTAATACAGAAGCACCTACGTTAACGATTAGTTTATATAATTGAAAATATACGTGGCGTTGCTTGGTGCTCAATTCAAAATCTTCAAAATACGTTTACGTATTAAAGCTAGAAAACGTCGAATTGTTGGACCGTCCTCCATACAGTCCCTACCTAAGTTCTAACGACTGTTTATTTTCACTTATTTGCAATTTGTGCACTTTTAAATCACTTTTATCTAAACTAACTGAATTATTTTGATGTATTTCCTCAAAATTTATGATTATTATGCCACTAACTCTTAACGCACTTTTCAGTAAACCTGCCAGGACCGAACTCTTTTCTTACCTTTCCAAGAGCATGCGCATTTCCGCTGGGCTAGAACCCGCTTAGTATATCTACTAATTGAAATTGTAGGATTATACTACGAAAACAATAAATCTGCACAAGCTAGACAGTTTAATGCTGCTCATCCTTGGAGAACTGCCACACATAAGTTCGTAAATTAATTAATGCAAAATTTTTTTGAAACAGGATCAGTTGCCAATAAAAAACACCAACCACAACGAGGCTAGAAGAACAACAGTCAGTATCACAAATTTCTAGTGGTGTGGGTGTTTCTCGCAGCAGTGTTTTTAGAATTTTACATAAACACAAATTCCATCTTTACAAAATTAAATTAGTCCAAGATCTGCACGAACAAGAGTTCGACCGACGTCTACAGTTTTGTGAATATTGATGAGTGAACGACTGCGCGATACTCCAGCTCTGCTTTTCCGACGAATATTCATTTGCATTAAATGGTGGACATAATTGTAGATATTGGTCAGAAAATGACCCACAAAGTTTCATAGTCAAACACCACAAAAATTGAACGTCTGGTGTGGCATTTTTGGTGATCAAATTGTTGGACTATATTTTATTGAAATGGTGTGTCTTATATACAATTACTCAGAGAAGCTATTGATCCCGAAATAACACGAATACTAGAAAATGATGATTCCATGTCAGAAGCTTTGCTGGCGTTTCAACAAGATGGGGCACTTCCACATTACGATTTCGATGTAAGACGGTTTTTAAACGAATCATTTCATGGAATGGCCATCTAGAGCACCCGATTGAACCCCTTTAGACTTTTTTATGGGGATACTATTGGTAAATTGGAATTATTCGTAACTCCCTGTGATGCCTTTTGGCATAAAATAAAATAAGAAATAAATTCCCTTCAAACTATTTTCAATAAATCATTGAACGTTAAATAAAGCATAAACAAAACCCACGAGGCCGACAAGTATCGAGAGTCAAGTTCATCACGTAAATAAACATATAACATTAAATAGTAAATGTCAGCCTGAACTTGAACCACAATATGAAAATCAAAGAGGCAGACGATAAGGAGGGGGTTAAAGTTATAACGTCTACATATGAGCAAAAAATCGTCCCCCTCATATGATTTTTGACGTGTTTTTTCATTTTTTTTTTCAGAATTATATTAAATTGTCGGATTACACTCGATGTTTGTACCGGGTAAATTTGAGTTGTGTAAATTCCAAACTGTTTTCTGCAATTTGATTCGAAAAACTGTCAACAGTTTCTCATTAGAAAACCCAAATTTATCCGGTAGAATACAAACCTGTACAGCAATTAAAGTGGGAAAAAGTAAATTAGACCATAGTATTTAAGTATCTACCATAAAAACCAACCAGATTTGTTATCTAAAATAAAAAATAAATCATTGACCATTTTCCATTGCAATCATTGAATTCAAAGCCTTCTATGTTCTATTTTTGGAATCAATTGCAACGGAAAACGAAGGACGAACACGCAACCCTATCGGAATTATAGCTCTTTTCCCCCACACTTCTTCACCGCAACAAAACTGTTATGTAACTCGGTCGCGTTCACCATCTGATTATACTGAACTTGATCTTAACTTAGAAATTTAGACAAGGTCGGGAGTTTTCATATTAAATGTTGTGTAAGTATTTCTATGTACAAAAAAAAGAAAATTAATAGTTCAATGCCTTTTGGAATAAAATAAAATAAGAAATGAATTCCCTTGAAACTATTTTCAATAAATCATTGAACGTTAAAGAATGCATAAATAAAACCCACGAGGCCGACAGGTATCGAGAGTCAAGTTCATCACGTAAATAAACATATAACATTAAATGGTAAATATCAGTCTGAACTTGAACCACAATACAATATAAATATCATAGAAGCAGACGTGCAAGAAGTCGTAGTTTTATTAAAGTCAGATGACCCTCCGAGTGACCTGGAGGACCACCAATTAAACCTTTCCATAACAACATCCCAATAATACCGAAAATAATTTGGAAATTGACTATTTCTTCCTAGTTTTAGGGTGGAAATTATTTTCCTTCTTTCAAGCCTTTCATATTTTATTAGACTTCAACTCAACCAGCTTTACCTAATTTTCCTTCTTTTTTTTTGTAAAGTTTTGCCTAAATATCAGAGCTCCCCAGTCATTATCCTGTTTCTTCTCCAAAATATCCTTTTTGCAAACAGTAGACTCATTAAATACTCCAAAAGTATTTAAAAAAAAGGGTTGCTGAAGTGAATAGTCCTTTGTCCCTATCCAGGGTTCATAAAACACAATTTTCTCTCAACACACAGAGCTTGTGAAATATTTGTTTTGATAATTAATCCAATCCTGAAATCCCATTTGAAAATTAGTGCCACTGTTTATCATGATTTTTTCCGGGGATTGTTACGTGTCGTTCATAAAACAGGATAGGGAGCAGCTGCTACACCGCCAGACGGTGTAAATATGTAATTTCTACAGAATTAGTAAAATTATACGTCGAATCAAAATCTTTTTGACATTTACTAACAATATGTGGAACAAAATAAAGAAAATCCAATATAGGGGAGCGGGAGGCATTGGAAACATTCATATTTACCGCCAAATTAAAGAAGGGGTAAAAACATAAACGTATTTAGAAGCGCATTTGAAGATTATTATTTTCGTTTTAATACTTATCTTTATTTATATCAATCTAGTTCAGTCGGAAATTATTAAAATATTTATTTTTTTTATTATGATTATTATGAGTCTCTTTATTATTATTTGAATATTATTTTGTAAATTTATTTAAACTATCTCAGGGAATTATATCTTTGTTTGTGAGTTCAAATTCTTGTGAAGCCAACTCTTTCCTTTGACCTTCAAAAAGTTCCAACGTTGATAGCCTGTGTTGATTGTAAAATATATCGTACATACAAAAAAACACATTCAATTTTAAATAAATGAAGCGTTTGATTTATTGTTTAATTCTGCTTAACGGCTTAATTAACTTCAAAAATATTCAAAAATCATTAACACTATTTATTTCTTATCTAAATTTCATTCACTCTCTCATTCACAACAAAATTAAGATTATACTTATCAGAGTCTATGGTTTATATTTCTATGGTTTCAAAACTACAGAAAAGATTATTAATTTTATATGTGAAGAAATGACATTCGACAACGTTCTAGAATAAAATGGAATCAATGATGGTTAATACCTTTTTGATTCTATTGAAAAATTTTATCAGTAGGTAAGTATAATCTTATGTAATACTTTTTAAATTTGGACAATTTAAATTTTATACATCAATATATTCAAAATTAAATTATATAGATAAATGATACCTGATTGTCTTTCGTAATTAAAGTATTCATTTCCTTTCTTCTCTTTAAGGTCACACTAAATTCAATGTTCGGTGGCCCTGGATCAAAATTCTGGGTCACTTGGAAAGTTTTTTCTGTGCTGGATAAATGATTTCAATATTTTTCTGCTTTTCACTTGTGATTTTATTGATAATATGCCTTGGATATAGGTATATTATATGGCTTATACCAGTGTTCACTTATCAACAAATATTTTATGGAAAGTATTACCTTTTACTTGCTTATTTATTGTTATAATCACTTTATATTAGTTTAGTTAACTTTATATTTACAAATTTTTCTTTCTTTTTGAATATTTTCGCATAAATTTCAATTTTAGTTTTTTCACTTCGAACAACCTTCCCTTTCCTTCTCAAAATCTCAACCCGTTGTTGATTTTTTCCTTTGTTTTTTCAACAAACACTTATTTTAAAATTATTTCTACTAACTGTCTTTGAAAGATTTAGTTACTAAATTATTATTTCTATTTTTGATTATATTGATAGTTTATTTATGTTAAACTATATGATTATTTTTATTTTATCTAAAGTTCAATTTTAGGTTATAATTTGCCGGCCCTGTCCCTCGACTGTAAATTTTGGTGGCTGCGCTCCTTTCGAGAATATTCGATTTTATTGCTTTGTTTGTGCATAGGACTTGCCAGGAAGGTACTGGAATTTTCTAGATTCGAGAAGGACTATATATACGCGGGTTTTTGAGCGAGTTAACAGTTAGTTCGGAAGAATTAGTGAAACGAAGATAAAGAGTTAGTTCACAGACAGTTTACAGAAGTAATCGGACAGTGAAATAGTGAAGATAAATAGTGTAATATTCAAGTGGCGAAAATAAATTAGAACTATTATACCGAGTGTAAATAAATTAGTAGACATTAAGTAAAATGTGTATATAAATTAAGTTTAATACAGTGTGTGTATAATTTTATCCCACACAAAAAACTATTTAAATAAATAACAAAAACATTACAGTATGGACAACTTGTGTATCATCATTTTAAAATGTTATTATTCTAAATATAGTTTTTTCTTATGTCACATTCTTTTAAAATCATGATTAAACCACTTGACAGTGATCAAAAGTAGCAAAAAAGTAACTGGCATAAAAAAAGTATTATTTTAAGAATCTGAATTCTCATAAATATATAACAAATTTAAATTGAAATTTTTTTTATCTTAAAACAGTGGTAGCAACTGGATATTTCTGATTATTTAGGAAACACCCTGAGTATCAGGGTATACAGCAGACATGAGAATAAATTAATGGAGTGCTCGGGAAATTTTTTATTCCACTTTATGAAATGAAAGATATCTTGAAGATCTTCGATATTTAAACTGAACTATAGTCCGTCTAGAAAGTATCCGGAGTTTAATTTTCCTCTTAATTTAAACATATTTCTTTTTTGTAACATCCCAAGACGAAAGTAATGCATCAAGGAGATTGTGTCGATAGTATATAGAGGCCATGGCCAAAATTACATGACAATACCATCTGTCACATATTGTTGATTGCAAGCAGACTTAAGTTTTGTGTAATAAAGAAAATTGGTGGAATATTTGTATAGAAAAGGTGTCGAAAACGTTGAAGAATTAGTGGGATTAACGGAACTCGGAGAAGGTGCAGTATATGAGACAATAAAAAGAATAAAAAATGGGAGATATAATATGAGGCATAGGCCAGTTTCCGGATGACGATTATTTATTGAGAAAATTAAGTAAATATAAACAATTTATTAATTTAAATACAAATTGGTACAATGGAAATTACAATTATTATACACTACGTTTTTTTTAACTGAGTTAGTATTTTCTGCGCTGGAAACATGGCTACTGCTCATTGAAGTGCTGGAAGTACTGAAGGTGATATTACTTGAACTTGTACAGTTTTTAAAATTGGATCTCATCTTATTTATTATCTTTTGGTGATGTTGTTCTATAATTGTAGGTAGAGTTTGATAGAATTGCTATTGCCTTGTCCTGTTATTTTAATAAGTTCTTGTTCCGATACACCTGCTTTTGCCAATTGTAAAACAGCAATGGCTCGGTGAGAATGATTTGAAAATGTTCTGTTTGTCATATTCAAATTTGCCAACTCTGCAGACTTTTTGGTCCATTTACTAATTTCGTGCACTCCAATTGGCATATTTTTGTACCAGTCTAGGGTTTTTGGTTTTTTCCAGTTAGGATTTACGGTCAGAAATAACCAATCTGTTTTAATATTGATGTTTTCGCTTCTTTTTATCATTAGTTTATCTAGAAGTCTCACTGTACAACTACTTACTTCATAGGTGTTTTTTAATGTGTGTGTGAGAGCAATATCGGAAAATGCAATTATAGTGTATCTAACATTGTGTAGCGGTTATAATGGATGTTTATAAAGCAGTTATAATATGACAATAAAACCAGTGCAGTACTGACCTGAACACATCTTTAAAAATTCATAACTCTTCCGCTTTCTGTATACTTTTTTAGACTTTCTGTACACTTCTTTTCGGATATGAGCGTTTTCTTTCGTTACTGTTGTCTTCCGAGGATGTTAAATTGTCTGTAAAAAGATTTTTAGATATTGTCTTCGGGCTATCGGTGTCTTCGATGCTTTCTGTTTTATTAAATACAAAAATGGAGATTTATTGGATAAGTTTGGTGGGTGTAACATGAACAATTTTTATTTGCTGATCTACTTTTTTATACTCAGATCAGAGCTAATGAAAAATCAATTAAACATACTAAAGGTAATTTCATTTATATACAGAATCATTACTGTCTACCTGAGATTCCCGATCAAAGTAATAATCATAAATCCAGCTCTAGATTACATCTCGCTTCCTGAACGGGTTCGTGTCTAAAAAATATTGATTAGACACGGACCGGGCAAACAGAAGTTACACGTTTGGAACAAAATTTTTATATTAAATACCCAGGAAGAATATCCGAAGTAAGAAAAGAACTCTAATTGGCTCAGCTGAGGCTATTTGAATAAAAAAATTGGTTAGTGGGTGGAAGCTTTTGAAATTAAGACAAAAGAAAGTGGTTTATTTAAATTTTTTGATGACTTTCGTTAAAAATCAGCATACCAATCACAGAATATTGTATTAATACTCCAATTAAATTTCAATTAAGCACTAACGACGGCGTCAACAATTTCTTGATTAAAACCTCGTCGAACTTTCATTACCTACAAAAGGCGAATAATTACTGTTTACTTTCTTTTTAAGTTTAACTTTATATATATAAGTATCACAAAAGGGCAGTTTATTCATAAATATTTTTTTTTAAAGTAATTATCCCTCCCAGGATGTTTTCAAGGAAAATGTTCTTTTTGATGTAAAATCAGGACAGAAGCAGACAGATTAAATTCGAGTATTTTTTCTACGACTCTTTATTAAAATACTTACAAATTCGACCAGGCGTTGATGTGGCAATTAATATTGTACTGAGATTTCAAAAAAATTTCAAAACCGTTTCTAGGGTAGAGAGGGGGAACTAAAAGTACATGAGAGAGAACGCACCCCCATCAACCCCCTATGCCCCACCTACAAAAATGTAAATGGTAACCCCAAGTAGGGGGGCAACCTCTCTTTTCGTTCACGAGGTACAGCCCATTGTAAGTTTTAAAATTGACACCCTGTATACATTTATTCCATTCTTTTAAAGAAATTACGTCGAAAGTAGCATTCTGAAAACCCACATTTAAGTTTCCAGTTGTAACTTTGAATTTGCTGACTTTTCTCAGTATGTGGCATTTTCATCCAGAGTAGAAAATTTCCTGTTTAGTCAGTGGAAACAATAAGATTTTGCGAAAATTTCAAATTCAACAAAAGAATTCCGTGCCAAAAATCAACCAACAAACTACAATTCCTGCGAAAATCTCTCGTTACATTTGTTCCACCGGAAGTTTCAGAAAGTTTGGAATGCCTGCGGGTCACGTTACATTTTTCTTTTTAGAGGTACATTTATTTCTCTCTTTATATCCAACATACCCGCTCGAAATGTAAATTGCCGCCGTATATCATGTCTCATTTTAAGATTTTCATTCCAAATCAAGATTAATATTACATTAGTTTACACATATTTCACTAGAGATGGAAATTCCTAAAGAGCAACCACGTTCCAATATATTTATTTTCTTCCTTCAAGAAGTGTTTCCGCCACATTACCAACTCCATGTCCGATAGTTCCTTGTCGCAATATCTCCAAATCGGTGGTTATGGAGGCGACGATCGATAGAATGGTCAGCAAAATAACCTGATCTCACGTTAATGGACTTTTTTATGGGGATATTTGGTGTAAAAACTTGATTTAAATGTCGGTTAGGCCTGATATGCTAAGTAAAGTTGGAAGACTTTTATTTTATTTCGCAAGAAACATTTTGAACATTTTATTCATTGTACATCATTCGTCACGGAATCGCTCACGAATTATTTCTGCCGATACATGCTTTCTTTCGCCTTACATTTTATGTCGTAAGGCTACTCAAAATAAAAGGTTTATTTCTGTAACTTTCTCATTATTTTTGTTCTCCATACAGTTTTTTTGGTGATATCTCCAACCCTCTGCAATGAGTTCGGTCGCTGATTTATTTAAACTTTTTAAAACGATGTATTTTTCGTATGAGCATCTCTCCTCACCTTATCATTTTTTCTTTCGGGTCGAGATGGGAAACTCATGTTCGAATGGGCCCAGGACCCAAACAGTGTTGGACTCATCCTCAAGGAGATCAACCAAACCCACCTCAAACTCGTCGTTACCCACGCATCGGAATCACTACTCTAGCATACTTCGAGATGGGCGGAGGTCCCTCGCACAGGTCGTCTTCTCCCTAACTCCTACCTCGCATGCCATATCGAGTGCTTTTCTCCACCTAATCATGATCTCCACTACGCCACTCACCTCCATCCATTCCTCCTCCCCCCTCAACATTAACTCCATCATGTTCTCCCAATACACCGCCTCCTCTAGTTTCCTCTCCAACGTTTTCAGCACTTTCCCGTTCCTCCAGCATCTAAACACATGCCCCACATCATACTCCATTTCACACCTCTCGCACACTCCAGTCTCTTTTTTCCCAATCTTGTGGAGGTACCCTACTCTCGACCCATGTCCAGTGAACATCTGTGTCAAGAAGTAGTTCACCTCTCTGAATTTCCGGTCCATCCAGTCTCTCCTATTCCCAATCGCTCCTTTTAGCACCCCCTCATACTCCTCCCACCTTTTCTCCATTTCCTCCTCCATCCATTCCTGTACTTCCTCTCTGGTCGCACCCCTCCTGGCTCTAACCATCACGTCCAACGGGTAGTACTTTGCCAGTACCGCTGCAGCCAGTCCACCCACTGTCCTGTACCCTTGCACCTCCCTCAGCAATATCCCTTTCTGCACCCGCAGGAGTGGCTTAGCCCTCGCATTCACCCCCGCTCTTTCACTCCGCACCGTACAACATACGCTGCTCTACCGTCCTACCACTTACCCTCCTCTTCCACTCTCCCGGCCCTTTCACATTACACATCAATCTCTCGAGCCATGCTGCCCTCACTTTCCCTTCTCTGCTGCCTTTAAAATGTGTGTTTGAAGGATAATTGGCTATCCAGCCACACCCCTAGGTATTTCACAGACTCCTCCATACGAATTCTCCTTCCCTTCACCATCACCTCCATTTCCCTCATCTTGCTCCGTCCCTTCACTAGCAACCCCACTGTCTTATCTTCCGTTACTTCCAGTCCGCACCTCTATTTTCTCTTCTATCTCTGCCTCTCCCTTTGCCATACACCCTCTTCACATACTATCCCACAAACCCCATCAAACACACACTTCCAGATCGTCGGTCCAAGAACCGAGCCCTGGGACACTCCAGCTCTCATGCTTCCTCCTACCTCCTCCCTCTAGAGTCTACTATCACACGCCCCGTATAATGGAAACTTTCCATTAACGAACGTTTTTGGTTATAAATTTAGCACAAAATGTTCCGATCTCCATTTAAAAGTAGTTCCCCCTTATTATTGTTGTCCTTGTCGTCATTGCCAGCCTCACTGCATTATTCATTTGTCAATTAGCTTATTGATTCGAAAATTGATGTGATTCCCTCCTATAACCCCATATAAATATTATATTCATCATTGGGTAGGTTTCTGGTGAGAAGGAAGGTGTCAAATCGTGACATTCCATTTATTTTTTTGACCTATTTCCTCCTTCATCCTGCCTTAGCTTGATAATAGATATTTCTAACGCTCACGAGGCCGACAGGTATCAAGTTCATCACGTAAATAAACATATAACATTAAATAGTAAATATCAGTCTGAACTCTGAGTTATATTATTATTAAAAAATTATACGTTAAAAGATTGTGTAAAGCCGCAATCTTGAACATTACGAAGTGACTTTAAAAGCTCACTACAAGTATTAATAAATTAAACACAACTTCAACGTTTTAGACATGTTCTTTGGAAGCCGCTTTACTTTGACCTCATAAACTGAATTAAAGTTTTGAGGTTTTCCTTTTGCGATACATAGGAACTTACGAGCAAAGTTCTAAACAAAGAGAGACAGCTTTCCACCTCAGCGAACAGTACAAACGTTATAATTTTAAACATCTGGACAATTTTTCGACCAGAAAATAACGTTTCGCCGGTCAAGATCGGAAAATAGATGCTAAAGACCCGGAAAAACATTTTCCGGTCCCAGTTTTTTCATTCTTTCAATCGCTAGGGGTATAGTCTTTATCAATTCTCGAAAATTCTTGAATTTTCCACGCTCTTCATATCCGTAAACAAAACGACCTTTCCAGAATGTTCTCGAAAGCGAATTCGCCAAAATTTATAGTTGAGTGACAGGGTCGGCTTGGTGATTAATAATTAGTAGGTCTCTCCAAGCTTAGCTAGTCTTCACCTGCAAAACACTACTTTTCGGTCTGGTAACATAAATTACTACTTTATTATCTCAGCATGATATGATATAATTATTTTGGGAGCACATAAGAAAGTTTCGGCGATAACTTCCAACCAACTTCGCTAATTATGTGTAATCCTATTTTCCCCGACAAGAAATATGAAGTGATAACTGGTTAATACCCGTAAAACGGCGAACAAGTCCTAAAACAAAACATGTTATAAACAAAAAAAAGTGAGCGGTCGTCGTTTATATTTTATTGACCATTTTTTCAAATTAAAACAATTATTGACCATTTTTGACAATTATTGACCAATTTTGACAGTTTTGACAATGATTGATCATTTTTGACAATTTTTCAAAAATGTTAACCATTTTAGACCATTTTTCCAAATTTTAACTATTATTGACCATTTTTGACAATTTTTGACAGGTTCTGACAATTATTGACCATTTTTGACAATTTTTCAAAAATGTTGACCATTTTTAACAATTATTGACTATTTTTAACAATTACTGACCATTTTTGACAATTTTTGATAATTATTGACCATTTTTTCAAAAATTTTGACAATTTTGACCATTTTTTCAAAATTTTGACAATTTTTGACAATTATTGACCATTTTTCCAAATTTCTGACAATTTTTGACCATTTTTTCACATTTTAACAACTATTGACCATTTTTGACAATTTTTGACAGGTTCTGACAATTATTGACCATTTTTGACAGTTTTTTATAATTATCGACCATTATACAAAAAATTTGACAATTTTGACCATTTTTGATCATTTTTCGAAAATTTTGACCCTTTTTCAAAAATTTTGACAATTATTGACCATTTTTTCAAAATTTTTGACCATTTTTGACAATTATGGTCAAATTTTAACGGTTTGACAATTACTGATCATTTTTTACAATTTTTTGAAAATTTTGACTATTTTAGACCATTTTTCCAAATTTTAACAATTATTGACCATTTTTGACAATTTTTTAGCTTTTTGACAGGTTCTGACAATTATTGACCATTTTTGACAATTTTTCTAAAATTTTGTCCAGTTTTCAAAAATTTTGACAATTTTTAACAATTGTTGACCGTTTTTGACAGTTTTTAACAATTACTGACCATTTTTGACAGTTTCTGACAATTATTGTCTATTTTTGACTATTTTTCAAAAATTTCGACAATTTTAAACAATTATTGACCATTTTTGACAGTCTTTTATAATTATTCAGCATTTTTCCAAAATTTCAACAATTTTTGACCATTTTTCAAAAATTTGACAATTATTGACCATTTTTGACAATTTTTCAAAAATTTTGACAATCATTGCCCATTTTTTTTAAATATTTAACAATTTTTGACCATTTTTCAAAATTTTAACAATTTTCGACAGTTTTTGACAATTTTTGACAATTTTTGACAATTTTTGACAATTATTGACAATTATTGACAATTATTGACAATTATTGACCGTCTTTGACAATTATTGACCATTTTTGATAATTTTTTTCAAAATTTTTGACAATTATTGACCATTCTTGACAGTTTTTGACAATTATCGACCATTTTTCCAAATTTTTGACAATTTTTGAAAATATTTGGCAATTATTAACCATTTTTTCAAATTTTTGACAATTTTTGTCAATTATTGACCATTTTTCCAAATTTTTGACTAGCCTTCCCAAAAGTCCTATGTCGTGCAATAAGAAGCAAGCTTCAAAAAAACTCTTAGAAGCATCTATATGACTAAGGACCTTTTAGATAGAATGGATAAATCATGAGTTGAATCAAGGTTGAATCAGGCCAGAAAAATGTGAGTATTAGGTTGAAATTTCAGCAGGACACTTTTAAAGGACTCATCTACCTGAAAAAAAGTCGTTAAACTTGGGATTAACAAAACCTTCGATTGAAACAACAAATATTAACTTTGAACCTTTATAAAGGGTCCGCCAGTGCAACGGGAAGATTAAGATATTGTGTGACAGTCGCTTGTCAAAAATTGTCAAAATTTTGAAAAATTGTCAAAATTTTGAAAAATTGTCAAAATTTTGAAAAATTGTCAAAATTTTGAAAAAATGGTCAATAATTATGAAAAACTGTCAAAAATGGTCAATAATTGTTAAAAATTGTCAAAATTTTTGAAAAATTGTCAAAAATCGTCAATAATTGTCAGAACCTGTAAAAAATGCTCAAAAATTGTCAAAAACTGTTAACAATTGTCAAATATTGTTAAATGTTTTGAAAAAATGGTCAAAAACAGTCAATAATTGTTAAAATTACTACTAGAATTTTCGAGAGATAAATAGTGTAATATTCAAGTGGTGAAAATAAATTAATTAGAACAATTATACCGAGTGTAAATAAATTAGTAGACATTAAATGAAGTGTGTATATAAATTAAGTTTAATAAATAAATCAATAGATAGTAATTAGCCATAGTGTATATAATTTCATCCCACAAGTAAAAACTATTTAAATAAATAACAAAAACATTACGATAAAATACGATAACATGATAATTCTGTCTGCAGATTCAATGTAAGAATTTCAATTTAAATATATATGCTTCTTCAGATACTTACTTAACCTCATTCTCACGGAGAGTTCTTATTTTTTGAAATTCCTTCACATTTCGTTTGACAAGTTAATATTTCATTACTTAAGGATATTTCCATAGAAAAATCTTTACCTTCGAATTTATTCGACGTAACATCCAATAAATGAAACAATAAATCATCTAAATAAAGAGAAGTAGATAATAGAAGATCCATAATGCCATTTGGTTCATTATTTATCTAAAGACATTGCGCTTTTTGAATATCTTTTCAGTAATTAATAGAAAAATGAACTTCAAAAAGGTTTATATTTTTCGAAATATGATATGGGTATTTATGACAAAATGATTCATATTAACCATTCTCCGAACGTGTAGATCAAGAAAAGAAAAAAGTCTTTCAGATACTGTAATGGGTAGTTGATTATTTAAATGATAATTTATGCTTATTGTTAAATTATATGTTAATAACTTTAGTATGTTATAATAATAATTGTAATCATAAAATATATCGACTAAGCACTTTGATTATAATTTATTTATCGATATAAGTAACAATTTGTAAAATAAGCAGACACGCGCTAGATTGAAAGAATGTGAAGGCTGGCGTTGTTTTGGGTTTTTGGTCGGAGAGTTCAAATTAAACATTTGTCGAAAAAAGATGTGTTTTTTTTTAAGAACGTCAACCCTAATTAAAAGGAACCTAAACCGAACAGTTTAACATTATTAGAATACCCTCGTATCTTTATCTTGGCTGATATTAATTTCTTTTGACGGGTTTTGATGTATGTAGGTAGAATGTTTAATAAACATGAGATCGTATTTTTCACCTTTCATTTGAACTTTTCCGAGATGAAGAAGTTAACTAATTACAAGATATATCATTATAATGCAGGGTAAACTGCACCTCTACGCTCGTGCATATCTAAAGCATACGGTTCGTAACTGGATTTAACGACAAATAAAAAATCAATCGATGATCATAACATGTTCTAATGAACATTTCAACAACATGAGCAAACGGTTGGAATTTCATCATGCCGGAATAATTGATATCAAAGTGAAAGAGTAATTTGCAAATTGCTCGTGAAACTTTTGATTGACGTCTGCCAATTGATAATTTTTGCAATCTGGATATATGTTGTTTCGATGAATAATTTTTATTGTTTGTGTTCAATAAAAAAGGAATAGTGAGTATTCGATAATATTTGGACCATTATTTTAATAAGGAATTTTTATTTTCCCACAAAGTGTACCTTCAATATTGTAAATAGTGTAATGAAGCGGATTTTATAATAATGGTTCATAATCTATGTAGTATTATAAGCCAACCAATTCCCAAGTCTCGGAAATCCGGTATAAAGCGGATATGGAGTGGAATTCACTCAAATGTTGGCCTCAAAAGGTTGAGGGATATTACGTGACTAGAATGCCCACTTACTTATTTACATCGAAAGTCTATTGCGTTGTCACTCAAACTTCGATTTAGGTATTGTTTGATATGATCCTTTTTTTACTATACAGAGATGGTATTTTCTTCAAACCAACCAAATGCGAATAAAAAATTATTAATTCGTTCAGTGAACCGAATCAAGCTTTCAACCTTTCGGCTTTTTGTATTCTTGGTTACCTCATTTAACAAGCTTAACAGATTTTTCATTTAATCCTCCTTTGAGAAACTCCTAGAACAGTCCATATCTCGACTCACTTGTGAACAATGCGGATCTCCATTTAGCATATAAAGCTTTCAAGCACTCAACCTTTCGGCTTTTTGTATTCTTGGTTACCTCATTTAACAAGCTTAACAGATTTTTCATTTAATCCTCCTTTGAGAAACTCCTAGAACAGTCCATATCTCGACTCACTTGTGAACAATGCGGACCTCCATTCAGCATATAAAGCTTTCAAGCACTCAACCTTTCGGCTATTTGTGCTCTTGGTTGCCTCATCTAACAGGCTCAACAGATTTTTCATATAATCCTCCTTTGAGAAACTCCTAGAACAGTCCATACCTCGACTCACTTGTGAACAATGCGGACCTCCATTCAGCATATAAAGCTTTCAAGCACTGAACGTTTCGGCTTTTTGTGCTCTTGGTTGCCTCATCTAACAAGCTTAACAGATTTTTCATTTAATCCTCCTTTGAGAAATTCCTAGAACAGTCCATACCTCGACTCACTTGTGAACAATGCGGACCTCCATTCAGCATATAAAGCTTTCAAGCACTCAACCTTTCGGCTTTTTGTGCTCTTGGTTGCCTCATCTAACAGGCTCAACAGATTTTTCATATAATCCTCCTTTGAGAAACTCCTAGAACAGTCCGTACCTCGACTCACTTGTGAACAATGCGGACCTCCATTCAGCATATAAAGCTATCAAGCACTCAACCTTTCGGCTTTTTGTGCTCTTGGTTGCCTCATCTAACAGGCTCAACAGATTTTTCATATAATCCTCCTTTGAGAAACTCCTAGAACAGTCCATACCTCGACTCACTTGTGAACAATGCGGACCTCCATTCAGCATATAAAGTTTTCAAGCACTCAACCTTTCGGCTTTTTGTGCTCTTGGTTGCCTCATCTAACAGGCTTAACAGATTTTTCATTTAATCCTCCTTTGAGAAACTCCTAGAACAGTCCATATCTCGACTCACTTGTGAACAATGCGGACCTCCATTCAGCATATAAAGCTTTCAAGCACTCAACCTTTCGGCTTTTTGTGCTCTTGGTTGCCTCATCTAACAGGCTTAACAGATTTTTCATATAATCCTCCTTTGAGAAACTCCTAGAATAGTCCATACCTCGACTCACTTGTGAACAATGCGGACCTCCATTCCGCATTCCAATTAGCATGTTCATTAGTCCAAGCCAATCGAGCATGTATATGAACTTGTGTTAATGGAACTCATCAAAATCTTCGACGAACTGTTTCAAGATACCGAAACACCAGAAGCATTTAAAAGACACAGTTGATTCCAAATTGCAAATTACGGTCCTGCTTTTTATTCCTATTGGAACTAATCCACCGTTTCTTATATCGAACGGTTCGGAGGAAATACCAAACTTAATTTGAGTTGAATATTGAATATATTTTTTCTTATCTTTCTTATTTGCTAGCAATTCAGAATATTCGCAATCCATATATATATAAACCAACTAGTTAGAAAAAGTTTTTTAAAAGTTTTTCAATAGGTGATATAAAATTGGCGCAGTCCTAGAGGATTTTTTTCGTCTGATTAAATTAGTTCATCCAATATGAGATGCTTTTAGAATAATTTTTCGGTTATTGATGAGTGATTTTTTGAATTGATAGAGTTGGATCTGATAGCGAACACTTTTTAATATAAATTTTTGTTATAGGAACGACTATAAGACAGCAAGCGAAGAGTTGGAGAGCCGAACACAAAGCTGCTAGAACTCTTGGAATCATCATGGGTGCTTTTTTATTCTGTTGGCTTCCATTTTTTCTTTGGTGAGTTTTTGGGTGAAAAAAATATGTTTAGGTGAATTTTTACAATCTAAAAGTACCCATTATTTGAGATTAACGCTTGTAACTAGGATAGTTTTTCCTCTTCCCATTGCATATATCTTTATACATTTAGAAAGTGGATCGTAAAGACTTATGGAAAGTAGACCGAGAATACCAAAGATAAGCAGAGTTATGTGTAGTATAATAAAAATCAAAAAATGTATATTGAGTTTATGTTCATTGAAAGAGTATGGAGAACTGTCTTATGGTAAGAAGATATTTTGTATACAGGGGTATCCGAAAGTGAGAGTGAAGAATCGAAAGTTGGTTTATGTAATAGTCGGAAGTGCTAAGTCAAAAAATCGTAGAGCCCTTAATATCGAGCATTTCAAGCTGAAATTGTAGATACGCACTCTCAAATAATGAAAGAAAATGGGAAAAAATCAACGGAATCGTATCTACGATATTTTGTATACAGGGGTATCCGAAAGTGAGAGTGAAGAATCGAAAGTTGGTTTATGTAATAGTCGGAAGTGCTAAGTCAAAAAATTGTAGAGCCCTTAGTATCGAGAATTTCAAACTGAAAATCTAGATAAACACTCTCAAATGATAAACAAAAATTGAAAAAAATCAACGGAATCGTATCTACGATATTTTGTATACAGGGGTATCCAAAAGTGAGAGTGAAGAATGGAAAGTGGGTTTATGTAATAGTCGAAAGTACACGCACTAAGTCAAAAAATCGTAGAGCCCTTAATATCGAGCATTTCAAGCTGAAATTCTAGATACGCACTCTCAAATAATGAAAGAAAATGGGAAAAAATCAACGGAATCGTATCTACGATATTTTGTATACAGGGGTATCCGAAAGTGAGAGTGAAGAATCGAAAGTTGGTTTATGTAATAGTCGGAAGTGCTGAGTCAAAAAATCGTAGAGCCCTTAATATCGAGCATTTCAAGCTGAAATTGTAGATACGCACTCTCAAATAATGAAAGAAAATGGGAAAAAATCAACGGAATCGTATCTACGATATTTTGTATACAGGGGTATCCGAAAGTGAGAGTGAAGAATCGAAAGTTGGTTTATGTAATAGTCGGAAGTGCTAAGTCAAAAAATTGTAGAGCCCTTAGTATCGAGAATTTCAAACTGAAAATCTAGATAAACACTCTCAAATGATAAACAAAAATTGAAAAAAATCAACGGAATCGTATCTACGATATTTTGTATACAGGGGTATCCGAAAGTGAGAGTGAAGAATGGAAAGTGGGTTTATGTAATAGTCGAAAGTACACGCACTAAGTCAAAAAATCGTAGAGCCCTTAATATCGAGCATTTCAAGCTGAAATTCTAGATACGCACTCTCAAATAATGAAAGAAAATGGGAAAAAATCAACGGAATCGTATCTACGATATTTTGTATACAGGGGTATCCGAAAGTGAGAGTGAAGAATCGAAAGTTGGTTTATGTAATAGTCGGAAGTGCTAAGTCAAAAAATCGTAGAGCCCTTAATATCGAGCATTTCAAGCTGAAATTGTAGATACGCACTCTCAAATAATGAAAGAAAATGGGAAAAAATCAACGGAATCGTATCTACGATATTTTGTATACAGGGGTATCCGAAAGTGAGAGTGAAGAATCGAAAGTTGCTTTATGTAATAGTCGGAAGTGCTAAGTCAAAAAATTGTAGAGCCCTTAATATCAAGAATTTTAAGCTGAAAATCTAGATACACACTCTTAAATGATAAATAAAAATGTAAAAAAATCAACGAAATCGTATCTACGATATTTTGTATACAGGGGTATCCGAAAGTGAGAGTGAGGAATCGAAAGTGGGTTTATGTAATAGTAGAAAGTACACTCGCTAAGTCAAAAAATCGTAGAGCCCTTAATATCAAGAATTTTAAGCTGAAATTCTAGATACGCACTCTCAAATAATAAACGAAAATGGAAAAAAATCAACGAAATCGTATCTACGATATTTTGTATACAGGGGCATCCGAAAATGAGAAATACCAGAATTCATGGAAAGAAATTCTTACACAGGACACCTTGTATAACACTTGGCTTATTTTTCGCACTCTACAAACTGCCGTAATCATAAGAAAGAGAAAATGACTTCATTTAATGAGCAAATTTCAAACTATAATTATGACGGATTCGCCGGTTTGCTTTGATGAAATGAGACCCTTTGACCATCAATTATGTGTATAAGTATTCATCGGTATATCATTCGCAGAGATTGATTATTGCTATTATTAAATCCCGACCCAGGGCTATGGATAGATACACGCTAACGGTTATAATTTAATCAGAAACAGAATTACGTCGATATATTTAACTGGCTTAATTATTTCAAAGAATATTTTATTTTATATGCCTTATATTTCGTAATTAACATTAAATATTTAATAAAATTATTAGTAAATTATGTTGGTGCTTTTAAATATGTTGGGAACTGTTTAATAGCTGTTTATGTAACGATTACATAATATAGAAAGATAAATTACATATAAAGCTTTACGTGCGAAACTTTTCTGTGAATCCAATATTTTAGAAACAAAGCGGCAACGGCGCTTGGGTCAGACACGTCTCCGACAGCGAAAATTGGGGAACTAACAACAGGTTTTTAGGTCTTATACCAATCGAATAATATTTCATCAACCTGGGACTCCCAAAAATTAGGAAAAATTACAAAGTCAAATTATTATTTATATCGATAAACTCTAATTGGATTCCTATTCGTTTTTCTTCTATTAATATTTAAAATTCAAATTTATTGAAGCAAATTATTTTTTAAAAGATCTGCCTGATATATAATTGGAAAGCGAAATTCATTCAGTTCAAGTGAGGAAAACCTGATGAATTTATTATTCCGGTAAAAATTAATTGCACTATACATATATATTTTTTTTAATAATCCATTCATATTCCAGAACGATGAATTCTCCTATCTGACGTGAATTTTAATGCGAGTTAGCTTAGAAGCGTTGGAAGATAATCATATAAATTTAATATGATTATTTACTGGTGCACACGTGAAACACGTTTATATACAGTGTATCCAGTAAATAAGTACGTAACGGGACAACCTGTATAGTGAGCAGGAAGATTTAATATTTTTTTATAGCTGACGTGTCATAGATATTTTTAGAAACACTTTGGAAGTAAAATCGTGCCCTTCAGTTCATTGTGGCTTTTTTCTGAAATTTCCAGGCTCTTACACGAACTCAGACTATTTTTATATCTGAGTTTTGTATATATTTTTCCAATGTTTCATTGAAGGCAGGACATTTATCGATTTAAAAGTTCTTAATTGGTGCCTATAAAGTTTACAAGCACTTCCCAAACTTTCTTGTTTGTCGAGATGAAATATTCAATCTCAACTTTTAGGTAGGCTTTATTAAAAATATTGTATAGAAGTTATTGTAAAGTTAAAATGCCGCAAAGGCTGACAACTTAATTTAGTTTCAGTTGACAAATTCATCTACCGAAAGGAAGTTCGTTTTAGATATGGATAACAAGACAAATCTAACGATAGCATTCAACAGATACGAGTATTTCTAATTTACAATACGTTTTGTTCACAATATTTTTCCTACAATAAAGTGAAACAATGAAATTTACATACCAATTATACCAAAAAACACCTTTCTGAACTTATATTGGTATATTTCCATCATTTTTCATTTCAATATTAAATACTTCTCTCAAGTATTCAGTAAGTGGAAGAGATTCCTCTCTTGTCTACTATTAATTTCCCATTATCACAGCCATTTTCCAATTATTAAGTTAAATAGAATAATTTCCCGAAAATTTTCAGTTAATTGCCCACAATCTGAAAAAAAGTTTTACTTGCATGGTGGTTTCATAAAACCACACAATAATTTTTCCCTCGTTGTGCATTTACATCAATACACTGATGAAAATACACAAATACCCCGGAGCACTTGCACGAATGAGTGAGAATATAAATACTACACGGTCAGCTGATGCGAGCCATGGGCGCCGCTATATTGGCCTTGGCTGCTCTACCGAGCGCCTTTCACTCTACCCCTACTCCGCGACCGGCTGTAACGCGACATGCGACATGCGATAGATGGATGAAAAAATTTGAGGCGATCGAATAAAAGTTTCACTTTAATCAAGAAATCAATTTTTAATCATTCTAATAAATATATAATTCCGTTTCCATTACGGAAAAAGCATTCGCTGTCAACTCTTCAATTTTTGATCCAAATTGTTTCGATCGCCAGGACTTTTAACAGCTTTTTCATGTTAGTCTCACCTGTTACTTATCTTTGCTCTTCCATTCCACCAAAAAAACATTTTACCTCTATTTCCGTTAAACCAAAAAATCCATCATCACGTTCTACTGTAACGTAATGCCAATTTTGATTAGCTGACTCAACAATATTAATACAATCCTTCACTACTTTAAAATCTCAACATATTTATTTTATCATAAATTGCAATTGAACAAAAGAGGCTAACTTATGATCAATAGACGTAAATTCTGGATGACATAATCATTCGATTTGGCATAGAAAGCTGCACGTTTTGTATGGCTCCTTGAGTAAAATTAGTTCATTTTTCAATAACGGTTAGCTGGAGCTCTTGGCATGTTGTTGGAGCAGGCCTTTTCAGTTCGTCTAGAATTGGCTCAATAGGATTAAGATCCAAACTTTGAGCAGATCATTCCATTTTTGGAAAATGAATCCCTTAGAGGTAATGTCTTATCATTCCTGCTATGTGTGGTCGCGCGTTATCCTGCTTTAGCAGAAAATCATTGTCAACAAACCCAACATGACATCTTCTAGAATCTCCGTTCTATATCGTGCACCTCTGTCAATTGGGACAAGATCTGTGTGTGTGTCAAAATATATTCCTTTCCGAAACATTACTGAACCATTCCCAAAGCCAGAGGGAACGATCTCTAGCTCCTAGACCTTATTTTGTCCATCTTTGCCATAAATACACACTCTGCACAAACCATTTTCATCATTGTCCTTGGTCCAATTGATGTGTTCACGAGCAAAAGCAATTATGAGCAGCAATTGGTAAGGACCCATTTGGCTGGACTACAAAGGATACAGAAGTACAAAGTTTATTTTTCGGCCAGCTGGAGCTCTTGGCATGTTGTTGGAGCAGGTCTTTCCAGTTCGTCCAGAATTTGCTCTATAGGATTAAGATCCAATCTTTGAGCAGATCATTCCATTTTTGAAAAATGAATCCTTTAGAGGTAATGTCCTATCATTCCTGCTATGTGTGGTCGCGCGATATCCAGTTTTCTATGACGTATAGTATATATCAGGATTAAAATAGATCCTGCTACTAGCTAAATATATTATCTTCTTCATAACCAATAAATTTAGTATCCCATGATTTGAAATTAAAAATTTTATTGTTCCAGGTACGTGATAACAAATTTGTGCGGCGAATCATGCTACACTCCCGAATGGCTGGTAGGCTTGCTGTTTTGGGTGGGTTACTTCAATTCGGCTCTGAATCCGTTGATCTACGCCTATTTTAACCGAGATTTTCGGGAAGCGTTTATGGATACTCTTCTTTGTGTGATGCCGTGCTGCTTCAGCTGCTGGAAGACTCCTGCCAGATTCCTTTAGCCTCAGGACATTTCTCCTGGATATTATCAAGATGAAAGACTGTGATATTAATGTTGTTCTCTTGCTGTTTCTTCTTTTTATGTAAGTATGAAACTATTTCTCCGAGTAGCACTGTAACTAATTTTGAAGTATGGAGGTTGAAGCTGGAATACAATTTTTATAGCAATGATAATTATATTTATTTTTATTACAGATAGATAAATGAAGCTTCAAATCAGATCTTCTACAAGCCAGCCTGTAGCTACTTAAACTGCATTAACTAAGCATGAGATTATTCGGAATACGACTTTCTAGTATTTTCTAATTTAAAATATTTAAGTTCGAATTTTTAATATTTCTAAATATATATATTGTGATGATTTAAAAATTGGTAGATCCAATTGTAGGTGAATAATCTGAAAGTAACGAAAGTTCTGTTTAATAAATCAATTATTATTAGTTAGTAACAGAATATCTCAACATTAATTAGTTTGAAACACCCTGTATTGAAATTATTTTAGAAAGAATCCAATAAAATTAATAAATGAATCGAATAAAAACAGAAATAAAGTCAAATAATAAAAACACAGAATTATCTTTATAAACCTCAATAAATAATGTTAGAATTGACACACTATTTGTAATGTTGTAATCCAAACAGATTCATGTCATTAATTTAAAAATTTGTGAAGTGACAGTGAATAATCGCGAATAGTATCAACCGATTAAAAAAAGTGTAGTTCATAGAGGACATGGTATTAAAACATGAGAAAGTACCTTTAACATCAATAGAAATCATTAAAAATAACAATTTATCAGAACGGCAAGTCTGGTAAAAGATAAACAAGAAAAGAATTGAATGTTGTTGATTTTGGAACGAGGAAGTACAAGAATTTTGATGGTGAGGATAAAAATTAAAAAACCTGAAAAATCAAACCAGAGAAGTGGAAAAGGCTAAGAAGTACTAACCTTGTAAGAGATAACATCCATTTATTATCAACCAGAAAGCGGTAAGCTTAATTTCATATATTTAAACTTGATTGGAGATCCCAGATATTCGAAGGAAACCAGAAACAATTTGTTCCAGAGAAAGTTTACTTTCTACAATAGTGTATATGACATCAGCATGCAGATTTGATCTTATTTTATATCCCACACAGCAGAGGAGTGAATATTCACTCACACGTTGTTCCTAAAAAGAAATAACCTATAAATATTTCACATCGTAAAAACATTTATTTACCAATTGCGTATTTCTTATTTGATATTTATTTAAGATTGTTGATATTATTAGTTATAAATTGAAAAGGAAGCTTACCTTATTAAAATAAATAATCCAAAGCAATTCAATAATACTCCTTTTCGAGAGACACTTGTTTATAATGTTGCCAGCCATTTTAGTTCAATAGAATTATTTACAGTGTTTATGCGCATGACACAAATCTAAAGCGATTCGTCCGATTCTTGTTTGTGTTACGAGGGGAATGCGACAAGTAATTATTAGAAATTTAACCTAGAAACTACCAGAATAAATTTATTAATTACAATACAAAAAAAGAGAAGAAAGAGGAGAGTATTTAGTTGCAGCGGAATATAAAAAATTTTGGTAAAGAGGATTATAAAGGTTAAAATTTCAATTAAAATTCTTTTTCATGTTCTTATTATAAATTCAAACATTCATCATATTAAAATTTAAAAAAAAATCAATCAAATTATTCTTCATTGTAAAATTAATTTGAGGGAACCGCAAATTGAGATAAAGAGTGGAAACCCTTTCAATAGCTAGCCGGATATACAAATTAAAAAATAAAGTAAGTATACAAGGGGTTTCTTATAATTAAAAAAGGTGAACAACCAATTAATAATAATAATATAAAAAAAAATAAAAACACCTCACACACAAAAAATCATTACAATATATGCGAAACCCCCCCCCCCCAAATTCAGCGAAAATATGATTTTCAAAATAAATCCAACTCAATTTTTCTCTATTTTTAAAATTCTGCCATTTAATCTTCAGTTGAGAGAAATGGAAAACAGTTAAATACTAAAAGCAATAAAATTAAGACTTGTTTGCTCTTTTCTGCTGATTTAGGCATACCTAGTTGTTACAAAAGAACCACAAACAAACTTCTCTCGATAAATTTCTAAACTAATATTCAAAATTAAAATATAGGGTGTCTCGAAAAGATTGGTATAGAAATACAAAGAGGCAAAAAAGTTTAAGGCGTACCAAATTTTGTTAAAAAGAAAAGTTGGGGGATCAAAAGGGTATGGAGTTTTTTATATATCA
Source organism: Lochmaea crataegi (assembly GCA_947563755.1). Classification (NCBI taxonomy): domain Eukaryota; kingdom Metazoa; phylum Arthropoda; class Insecta; order Coleoptera; family Chrysomelidae; genus Lochmaea; species Lochmaea crataegi. The sequence goes on along the minus strand of OX387427.1, from coordinate 1,426,869 downwards.
ACCTATTTTTGATACCCGAATATGACGATCTTATTATTATTAAAATGAGTTCAGGTAAACTGGGTCTGTTTGTGGTTTTTGAAAAAATAAATGTAAGTAACTTTATTCTGTGATAATTATTTTCTTGTGTGAATAATATATTGAATATATATCCGAAATGTGGATGGTACAATGTGTGATAATATAGTATTTTGTAAATAAGTACAGAATGTCCCTCTATAAACTTTCACAAAGATCGTTACTAGAGAAATCTATAAATGTATTTTGTTCTGTCGTTTTCATTATTTCACGAATAACATTCACTCCTGACGATGCAAATGTTATTTGTGAAACGGGTCGAGTGATATATATTATGTTATATTTCTGTTGTGGAGACTTAGTTCCAATTATTGGAAATTATTATCGAAAGTACACGTGCTCAATCAAAAAATTATAGAACTCATAATAATGAGAATTTTGAGCTGTAATTTTAGATACATACTATTAAATAATGAGCGAATACCGAAAACAATCAACAACATCGTATCTAGTATATTTTGTATATGAGGGTATTCGAAAGTGGGAGGTAAAGAAATTCGAAAAAATGAAAATTTTAACCACTTTTGATGGGTATTTTCGTAATCTACGAGGTCAAATTAGTGGATTTCTTCATATAAAAGTGTCTGAGAAAATTTAGAAAAGTGTATCTTACATTTCACAAAAAAAATTTCTATACAGCCAATTTTTAAAAAATTTATTTACTTAATTACGGATCTACAAGTTAGGCAGAGATTTCTATAAAGAATTTTTTTTGAAGTTTGTGTAAAACTTTTAGGCACCCACTGTGTATGAAATCAACTTTCCACTCATCAATATATTTTCTATTTTTCAAATTTTAAAGGTGATAACATCGCTTGAAGACCTGCTTTGGTGTAGTTTTGCAATCGTCAGTACAAGGTAGATGCTCTCCCGTCTAGTGTAACAAATTTGGTTTGGACTGCACCTTGTAATATTATCACTTCTAGGTGCTTGATAATACGTAACACGTAGCTCAATATGGGACATTCTGTATATTTAATGTTTACTCTGAAATGTTCTTTATCTTTGTTGTTGTTATAATATTTTTTGTCTTCCAATTTTAATTTGAAAAAATGACACAAATTATAATATTAAAAAATTAAAAAATTTTTAATTTTTTAATTAATTTATTTTGAAAAAAATCTTGCAGCTAGATATTAAACTTTTATTTTTGTGAATTAAAATATCAAGTCTTCAGAGTATACCAGTGGCGTATCGTAAGCTGGGTATAAATAAAAAAGTATCGTTTCGAATTAAAAACGTTGAATTCATTCTAAATACATTAAAACTGAACTTGCCGAAAGCGGCGATAAATATAAGTGAATGTGGAAATATCTGTTGTTTTTTCTAAAATATTAGAATTTAAAAAAAATCATAAAGAATATTGTACATAAAATATGGAAAAATATTATTGACATAAATGACAATCGTGTAGGCCTATTTGTAAAGCGTAGCAAAAATTATGTAATTACGAAATAAATAATTTAATTAAGTACGTGTCATAATGTACACAAGATATCTACAGGGTGATCCAATAAAAAAAAATTAATATCGTTGGATCACTTTTGGTGTCAGTTAAATAATAAATATTTGTTTGTTGATATGTTTTTTTTTATCCCAAACCCAAGTCACTTCTAGACTTGAAAAGTTTAAAAATTATTTCAACTAAATGTATCCTGAGTTGGATTTAATCGACTTAAAATCTAGACTCGACTAGACTCAAAACCAAACAATTACCTTCTGCTTGTTCTGAATATCAATACTAGATGTCTCTCTTTATATTTATTGATTTGTTCATCTTCTATCCAATAAAGAAATCTATGTCAACCTTTAAAGCTTTACTTTTCCTACTAGAGATGTCGTTATAAGTTTAAATGCCAAGAGCTTTTTACATTTTATTTCTTAGCACGTCACGCCCTCTTTGGATAAGGTTAGAAACACTTATTATCTTTGACATCTATTGATAACACGCATAACTCGAATATGACAAATTTTTACAGGTAACTATAATTAAGTAAGCAGATTTTATTTCTTAGCGCGTCACGCCCTCTTTGTATAAGGTTAGAAACTAACTCAATACTTGTGTGACAAACAGCTACTTTTCGAAACCAAACTTTCTACTCGTTCAAAATATCGATACTAGATGTCTCTTTTTATATTTATTGTTTTGCTTTACTTATATTTAATCTTTTCTGTTGACGTTTGAAGCTTCACTTTTTCTACTAGAGATGTCGTTATAAGTTTAAATGTCAAGAGTTTTTCACATTTTATTTCTTAGCGCGTCACGCCCTCTTTGGATAAGGTTAGAAACTAATTCAATGCTTGTGTGACAAACAGCTATGTCTCAAAACCAAACAGTTTCTTTCTACTCTTTCCAAATATCGATAGTAGATGTCTCTTTTTATATTTTTTATTGATTTGCTTTACTTGCATTTAATATAGAAATCTTTTCCGTTAACTTTTGAAGCTTCACTTTTCCTACTAGAGATGTCGTTATAAGTTTAAATGTAAAGATCTTCTTACATTTTATTTCTTAGCGCGTCACGTCCTCTTTGGATAAGGTTAGAAACTAATTCAGTACTTGTGTGACAAACAGCAACTTCTCAAAACCAAACTTTCTGCTCGTTCAAAATATCGATACTAGATGTCTCTTTTTATATTTTTTATTGATTTGCTTTACTTGCATTTAATATAGAAATCTTTTCCGTTAACTTTTGAAGCTTCACTTTTCCTACTAGAGATGTCGTTATAAGTTTAAATGTAAAGATCTTCTTACATTTTATTTCTTAGCGCGTCACGTCCTCTTTGGATAAGGTTAGAAACTAATTCAATACTTGTGTGACAAACAGCAACTTCTCAAAACCAAACTTTCTGCTCGTTCAAAATATCGATACTAGATGTCTCTTTTTATATTTTTTATTGATTTGCTTTACCTACTTGTATTCAATATAGAAACTTTTTCTGTTAACTTTTGAAGCTTTACTTTTCCTACTAGAGATGTCGTCATAAGTTTACATGTCAAGAGTTTTTTACATTTTATTTCTTAGCGCCTCACGCCCTCTTTGGATAAGGTTAGAAACTAATTCAATACTTGTGTGACAAACAGCTACTTCTCAAAACCAAACTTTCTGCTCGTTCAAAATATCGATACTAGATGTCTCTAGATATTTTGTATTGATTTGCTTTACTTGTATTTAATATAGAAATCTTTTCTGTTAACGTTTGAAGCTTTCCTTAATTTAATAGAGATGTCGTTCTAAGTTTTAGTGTGGAAAAAATATTAGAAAGTAGAGAATGAATACATATTATTATTTTTTAAGCTTTTTCTTTAAAATTTTTGTCTAATTTAACATTTTTTCAGTAAAACTAACATATATCGTCATTTTTTGACTTCTTTTTAAAAAGGATACAGGTATGCAGATTTTAATTTTATTACGGTCCTATATTAAAGTAAAATATGTTTTTGATGGATTCAATGCGAGAGTCCTCTTCCTTTTATGTGCGCTTTCAGAAAGGATAAACATCTCAATATATGTTTTGACGTGTTCGGCTTTGTAAAATATAAGAATGGACAATCGAGGGTTCTTTGTTAAAATGTTTTTCGAGCACTACCAAAAATTATTCCAGAGATATAAAGAAAAATTAGGGTAAAACTGGAAAATTATAAAATAAGGATTGTATGTGGATACGAGTAGTGTTTATGTAGTAGTATGGTGGATCTTTTATTATCTTTAGCTCTAACAGATTCTAATTTAATGTTTACTTGGGTGCTAGCTGAAGAAGTATTTCGGCATGAGTCTTTTCTCAAGAGTTACCCCACGTTGGGCGCCAATTTGTTACCTGATGTTTACCATTTACAAAAGTTTCCGAATTCAATTATTCTTTTTGCGTTTAATCCAGTATAGCTTCAAGAACCTTGGGCTTCAAAGATAAACCAAGAAAACAATCAAATTCAAATGGAAAATTTCATGAAAAAATTATTTTTTGTTGTTTGTTTAATTTGCTTGTTTGGTTTGTAAAAAACAACCCCGTAGAATGAGACGTCATACATACATTTTTTCGGGTGAAAAATTTCATTATGCTCTGTACGGTTCTATAAATAAACCAACTTCATCGTTTAAAAATCTACCTAGACCGTAGAAGAGGTTGGTGGTGAACACCGTTCGGTAGATAAAAGTCTCGTTTACCTGGCAGAGGGCGCAACTGCGGCCGAAGGCTTCAATTCGCGAAAACCTGGAAACAGAGAGAGTTTTCCCGAAACGGTCACAGTGCATGACACGCGTCTCGGTAAAACTTACAAACGGGACACGCTTAAAATTTACGGAGAAGTTTATTTATGAAGTTTAAAAAGAAAAACGTTTTTGTTTGTGGTTGGAAATGTTTTTAAAAAAATTTAATTTGGTAAGGTTAAGATAAAGATCTTTAGCGATTAATTAATTTTAAGGAACTTTTTTTTATAAAAAAACCGTATTTTTGCGTTACCAAAGAGGGCTGCAATAAGAAGCGAAAAAATAATAGTCTCTACAGCTGAAGGATTAAGCAGAGTCCTTGGAAACATGATTAAAAGAAAAAATATCCCTAAAATCATGTACATAGTTATTTTCTGCTCAATAAGAATACGTACATATTTTCCCCTGTATATTTCTGCCTAAATTCACAAAATTCTATACAGGGTGCTTCAAAAGTGATTGGTTATTCAATTTAAAAACTTCCCATGAACATGTGTTATAAGCTTTGTCGTTAATATGTTCTTTCTTATTAGTTTTGGAGACCAGTAGCGTAACTAAGGAAAAATTAACCTACTTTTTTTTCAATAATGACGTTTTAATGGTTTTAAAGGACTAGGAGAAAGTGCTGGCGCTGTGAAGGATATAATTTTGTTACCATTAAAAATCCTTTATCCTCATTTAACACAACGTGATAATAGGGATTAGATTATCCGTGTTGATGAAGTTGTGGATTTCGACGTGAATGGAAAATTATTTACGTTTTTATAATCGACTGAAGAATATTTTAGTGAATGGGGACATGAAAAGTGCTTTTAGCGATAAAATGTCGAACATTTTTGTATTGAAAGCATTCGCCTACCATCTAAAATGTCACCAAACTAGACTTTTTCTCTTTATTTTCAGAAACTGCATGACAAGGATAAGTAGGTTACTCTAGGAAGGTAAAAAAGCAGCTGAGAAGTAGGACTTAGAAGTTTCTTTCCTTGTTTACAAGCCATTTTCTTGTTTGTGTTTGGTTTATTTTTATTAGGAGTTGAACTACACTGTCTTTTTTCAATATTTACATACAATTTGTTTCTGGGAAGTTTCTATGACTGATGTCTTTGAACGAGCGATATTTCGATATAAAGGAGAAAGTAAAAATAGGCACTAACATCTTATCATTCTAAAAATTCCCAAGCAATATTGGGTGAAACGTCAAATTCCAGAGTGGCTGTATAAAAAGGGCATTTATTTTGAAGAAAATGAACTAAAGCATTTGAAAACAGTGACGAACAATACCGCTTCGGTATTTCACATCTTAAGACTTCCTCATTATAACTGTGAACTGAACCGAAAAGGAATGGTGTGGAGTGGAACGGTACGTGTCCACCAAGAATTTAAGTTTCAAGATGAACATTTGAAGACTTTTGCAACAACCCCCGTATCAATATTCTAAATCTTATTTATTTTTGGAATATGTTAAACGAATCGAAAAGTTTTTTAAAAGGAGAAAAGCGTGGAGGAAAAACAACATTCGCTGATTTCATTTCATTTGCCGATGTTTTGAAAAAGGGGAATAAACAAATATATTTGCTGGAAGAACGAATTTAAATGAATTTTATGCAAAAATGAGACTAAAAGGTATTTGGTACATCCTACATATTTTAAATTAAAAAAAACCCACTTCTGAATTCTATGGTCGATTTGGATAAATAAATTCAGTGGCTTCAAGCTGTAATTAATATAAAATTAATCCATTTATTATATTCCCATTTTTATAAGAGAAAAATGTATCTGGGGATTCGTCTTTAACGGAAAAATAATTGGCCAAACAGTCAGAGACGCGGAAAATGCATTATCAAGAAGAAAAATATATATTTTCTTTATACATTCTTCTGGAATTTTCGTAATCTCGTTCATTTATAAAAGTAATCCTAATTGGAAGCTGGACACACTGGGCTGATACCCTCAACACGCAAACCTCATTGTTTTTTTAGTATCTTTTCATTATTTTCCCATCTATTCCGTTCATATCCTCGAATCATCCTGTTTAGTTTTTTTTAACTTCCCATGGGATTTCATTCTAATCAATTGTAATAAAAAGAATTAGCCAGCTCTTGTTAGAAGTTTTGATGTTTACCATGAATTATTTTAAAATTTCCCTGGTATTATCTGAGGAGTTTTGGCTAACTAATCCCAAGATAACATAAGTTAAAGATGGGATTTATTAAGACCTTTGCAGATCTATTGTGTTCCTTGTCTAGACCCGTCCTTATTACTAGACTTCGAATGCCAAACCTCAGGTCCTCCATCTATCCTCCCCTATCTTCGAAAACTTCAGCCTAGTCAGGCCTTCGCAATGCTGAGGTTTCCTCATCTTCTTGGAAAAACCTGCATATTGTTGTATCTGCCAATCCGATGATATTCATGTGTTTGTTAAGTCTACAATGCCCTATCAGGAGCCCAACCAGGATCCTGATTGTTCTCCTATTCTGGCTCAGTAAGTACTCCATAAATTTTGGCGAGGGTTCTTTGATGAACTCTTTGGCTCGCCTCATTTTTGGCGCATTGTTCCATCATTCTCGGGAATGCTTTTTTATCCAAGTGTTTTTGTTATACCACAGAAAGGTTCTGCGCCAATGGGATCACATCTTCCCCCTTCCTGGAATGCCTCTTCATTACCCTTGTGATCTAAGTGTCCAGCTCTTGTAGCCTCTCCAAACAGTCCCCAACTAATTAATCCTAAAAGGAAACTTTATTTGTAAAATAAAGTATCATATTTCTGACTAATTTCTCTATATTTTCTCCAACCAGCATCTCCTGTTCTAATGACTTTCCAAAGTTACAGATCGTATCTGATAACTGATTAAGGATAACCGTATAACCAATGAAATGTAAAGCGTTAATTTCCTTGTAACACTCCAACGTAAGGAAATATTAATCCTGAATTATTAGTTTGATACATACAGGGTGGTCGCAAAAAAATATTGTTGTGGGCGATTCGTCATTCAATTTCAAGACGATAAAATGACAAGGACATGTAGACATCGAACGGAAAGAAGAAGATAGCTGTAACTTCTGAAAGTCTATATAAAATAATATGAATCAAGTTGTTAGCAGCATGGAAATTGAAATATTTAAAATTATTAACAATCAAAAACTATTAAAATATAAAAAACAATACTTTCAACGAAAAATTCCAATTTTAGTTAAATGGATTGAAATAAATTTGTGGGATGTAATTGATATTTTTCAAGTACGTCCTAGTGTCACCGGACAACCTTCAAACTAAATTCTAACATAACCTCAAACCGAATAATAGAACACAAATTCGTAACAATTGCTTTTTTACACTTTTAAATTATTAAAGTATCAAATTAATTCACATTAGTACACAAATTTACCAAAACCAATCAACTTTTGATCTCGATTTATATTTGAATCAGTAAAAAATGCTATTTCCATCCATCTTTCTGAAGGTTGTCCGTGATGGCGCGGTATGACGTCACTTGGTAATGCTCCATTGTTTGTAGTGAATCGCCACAACTTGTGAACGTAATGTTGGTTCGATGGTATTGAATGAATCTCTTGAGCACAATTAGGATATTGTTTTAATACTCTCAAAATACCATCCAAATTTAAATTTAATTAAGCGTATCCAATACCATACGATCGTTTTCCCCTTTTGTGGTTTTGGGTTATGGAGTTAGTTCACTAAACCCACACAAAGTGCTCGGTGGTATTGTTAACTAAAATCAACAGTGGCATGTGGTATTTTACAATTCATAGGAAGCAAACTTAGATAGTTAAAGTCCCTAAACATAATTCTGTTCATATTGTTAGGTACAATTTCACTCCATTTTCCTACCTTCATAAAAAATGAACTAGTAACAAGTATTTGAATAATGGATAAAAATACCGTACAGTACAGTACTAAATTTCACCACCATGGCGAAAAAAGATAAATCTGGGTGATATAATTAATTTTCTCTATAGTGACACATTGTTGACATCTAATATATATCCTGAAAACTAGCAGACAAACATTCAAATCCTGTTATTCATCGAAGGACAAACAAGGATGCGGTCAAGAGAAGATTTACAAAATACTGTTTGTGTTTGGTGAGTGAGGGATGAAAACTTCAAATAGAACTGACCCTGTTTTTGAATCTTCGGTGCAAGCCTTTTCAGTAATTCGAAAAGATCCGTCGGGAATAAAGAACTCCAATTAAAAGAAATCAAATATAAAGAGAAAGAGATGTGGTTTCTTTTTTGTTTTTATTTACTTGGAGATGATTATTTGAAGCGAGTGGTTTTTTTTGAGAATCTTTCGAAATCGTTATGGAATTTTTCATTAGATGACCAAAAAATAGATGCCAGAGTCGTATCACCAGAAAGGGGACGAACAGCAAATTAGCCCCTGATAACAATTACCATATCACCTGCAAACCCTAGACAGAAAAAGTCTTCCTTCTGTCGTCATCCTCCACCTACATTTGCTTCGTTGGTAGCTTGTCCCAGAGAGGTTATTACCATTGCTCAGCTGACTTCCTAAACCTTCATTTCCTATGTAATTATTAATCCACAATAATAATGCTTTGACAGGAGTCCTAATAAGACACTACTGCCTGAATGGAAGCCCCAAAAAGCTCAAGCTAGTGGAGAAGAGAGAATATAAATTGTATGGAATGAAAGACGACATACTTGCTTGCACTGTAGAATCCCACCTTGGAATTTTTCTAGTTTTGGAATAATTAATGTTCAACAGACTCTACCCATGAGGAGACATTAATTATAATTCATATTTTTTTCATTCTAACGTTATAAATCACTGTTCACTAAACGGCCACAATTACCTTCAAAATATAAATTATGTACACGTGAGACCACACGCAACAGAAAAAAAATATGCGCTTAAATTTCATTCCATTTTAGTTACCAAATTACTGTGATTTATAAAAACACACGAACATGACCGACATATCAAATATATATTTATTTAACAATATATGATGGAAAAATATTATGTTTAATCATAAAATAATTGATATAAAAATAAGTTTTTTTTTAAATAGATTGATTTCCTAGTGATGACACTGTTGATTTGTTGATGAGGAGTCGTTGAGTGGCCACCAAAGTAACCAGACTTTACGAAATCTGAGTTATATATATTTCGAAATTCAAGTGTTTTTCAAGTCTTTTGTGCATTTATTGAATAGATATACATCAGCATGAGACTCTTAATCTCAAGGTCGTGTGTTCGGGCTCCACGTTGGGCGCCAATGAAACGAAAACTATATGGAGCTTAAAAATAGAATGATTTAAAGATCAATTGTATCTATATTGAAACGTAGCATTAGTATTAGTACTTGAGAAAGAGTACCAGAACCAATATTATTATTGTAATTTCGTAGGGATTCCTCTGTTTTTTTTGGAAATAAAATATAGCATATGTTATGCGCTGATAATGTAGCTTTCTACACGTGAAAGAAATTTTTAAATCGGTTGTATACAAACATACATACTTATCTTTTATTAACATAAATATGTATCGAATCATTTTAATGATATACTGATATTGATAGCAGTACAAAAATAACAGTGTAGGTAAACACCAGAGTGAAATCAATACAAACAGTTACATTATGTAAAAGCTGCAATTTGTTTTTTGAAATCAATACCGTAGCGTGAGGAAAATGAAAATGAAGTAAACGTAAAATCATCACCTTTCTACTAAATGAATTTTTAAATTATTTATTACTTCTAATGGGACTCATTTTTTAAGCTGCTGATAAGTCGTTTAATGATAGAGGCTAGCCGAAACTCTCCCAAGCTCACGTGGGGATGTAGAGGGAGAGAGTCGGGGTAAATATTTCACGATGTCTCATAAAGGAAGCTGAAAATATCTGAATTTTCTAAACATGTCTTCATTGTTTCAGCAGCAGACAATAAAACGATGAAGTGCCAAATTCTATGCCAGCCATACTCGCCGACCACATTCTGATTGCTCAATATTCAATCTCTATAAAAATCATGAACGAATTTATGAAAATAACAGAACAAAAATCGAACAGTTCAGAACCAATCAACGAATCCACCTTCACCGACCACATCACCAACAGCTCCATCTATACTGATCCCTTCACTCCATGGCCTTCGCATTCGTGGTTGCTGTGCTTTATAGTCGCTTTGAAGACCATCACGATGGCTTTTATAATAATCGCTGCTCTTTTTGGAAATTTGTTAGTGATCGTATCAGTGATGAGACACAGGAAATTGCGCGTTATAACGAATTATTTTGTAGTGAGCTTAGCTCTGGCGGATATGTTGGTGGCGATTTGGGCGATGTGTTTTAACTTTAGTGTGGAGATTAGTGGAGGGAGGTGGATATTTGGGTATTTTATGTGCGACGTGTGGAATTCGTTAGACGTTTATTTTTCGACTGCGTCGATTCTTCATTTGTGCTGTATTAGCGTCGATAGGTGAGTAATTGATATTTTTCTAAGTAGTTCACAGGATAAATTTGAGCTTTTTGCAACTTGATTTTCACTATATTTAATGTTGTTACAATAAACTTATATTCGTGGAAAATTTTTGTAGCGTAACTCTCAAAGTGTTCATTTGGTCGTCTTCTCCTTCTACTCCCACTCGTATCTGTCGATTTTAATTACTTTTTTTCCACGGTAAATAAGCTCCTTCATGCTTTCGATTGTTTTTCTTTCTCATTTTATTTCGAAATCAAGTTTATCTATAAATATCTTGGAATAGTTTATTAGTAGATACAGTAGATGGGTTCAGGTACACTAGTTCGAAAATATCTTGATAGTTACCGATGGCTAAATTCAAATATTGTACCAATTCCAGATATCGGTTTACGACAAGAGAGGTACTAGTGGAATATTTTCGAACTAGTAGGCCAGAAGCCCCCTAACGTATCTACTTTTCTAAAAAATATATCAAATTTCTGAGAAATTAAGTTTATCTAAAAATATCTTGGAATAGTTTCTTAGTAGATACAATAGATGAGTTCAGGTACACTAGTTCGAAAATATCTTGATAGTTGCCGTTCGTATTACATGGCGCTAAATTCAAATATTGTGCCAATTACAGAAATCGCCAGATAAGGCTTTACGAAAAGAGAGGTACTAGAGGAAAATTTTCGAACTAGTAGGCCGGAAGCCCCCTAGCGTATCTACTTTTCTCAAAATATATCAAATTTCTGAGATATCAAGTTTATCTAAAAATATCTTGGAATAGTTTCTTAGTAGATACAATAGATGAGTTCAGGTACACTAGTTCGAAAATATCTTGATAGTTGCCGTTCGTATTACATGGCGCTAAATTCAAATATTGTGCCAATTACAGAAATCGCCAGATAAGGCTTTACGAAAAGAGAGGTACTAGAGGAATATTTTCGAACTAGTAGGCCGGAAGCCCCCTAGCGTATCTACTTTTCTCAAAATATATCAAATTTCTGAGATATCAAGTTTATCTAAAAATATCTTGGAATAGTTTCTTAGTAGATACAATAGATGAGTTCAGGTACACAAGTTTGAAAATATCTTGATAGTTGCCGTTCGTATTACATGGCGCTAAATTCAAATATGGTGCCAATTCCAGATATCGCCAGATAGGGATTTATGAGAAGAGAGGTACTAGTGGAATATTTTCGAACTAGTGGGCCAGAAGCCCCCTAACTTATCTACTTTTCTCAAAATATATCAAATGTCTGAGAAATCAAGTTATAGTTTCTCAGTAGATGCAATAGATGGTTCAGGAAGACTAATTCGAAAATATCTTGATAGATGCCTTTCATATTACATGGCACTCAATCCAAATATTGTGCCAAATACAGAAATCGCCAGATAAGGCTTTACGAAAAGAGAGGTACTAGAGGAATATTTTCGAACTAGTAGGCCGGAAGCCCCCTAGCGTATCTACTTTTCTCAAAATATATCAAATTTCTGAATTTACATTGTTTTTCCAGGTATTACGCCATAGTTCAACCCTTGGACTATCCTTTAATTATGACAAATGTACGTTTAGTGCTAATGTTGGCGATTGTATGGTGCTCTCCCGCGTTGCTATCTTTTCTACCGATTTTCATGGAATGGTATACAACGTCCGATCAATTGGAATTTCGCAGAAAAAACCCGAATATTTGCACTTTTACGGTAAATCGAACTTATTCGGTAATATCATCTAGCGTTAGTTTTTGGGTACCGGGAATGGTAATGATCTGCATGTACTACAGGATATATGTGGAGGCGGATCGACAGGAAAGAATGTTGTACAGGTGAGTTGAAAAATAACAATAATAATTAACAACGTCATCTAACTAAACCTTCTGTTTATCGAGGACTTGATTAAATGTTCTGTTAAGATAGCATTTAATCTATATAAACACGTACGCCAATGTGATCTTTGATTATAAATTATAAATCCCAAATTATATCAAAATGTCCCGACGTCATGCTCTGAATTAATCGCGTTCGAAAGCCTGGGAGATTTGGAGCTTCTCAAATTAGAATACGGTGCTACAAACCTGTACTACTCGATTAATTATGTTTGAAAATAAATGGAAATAAGGGAAATAAGGAAAAAAGGGCTTTTTCCGAATGTGCAGTTCAAGTCAATTTTAATGACGAAAAATATGTTATTTAGGAATTTTTGGTGAGGAATTATTCTTTTCAATTTTTGTGAGTTTTTTGGGGCGCTAACCAAATTTGCAGCACCATTTTTCAAAAAAAACTCAGTTGTATAATTTTTTATATCTTTCTTTATTGCATCAATTGCAAAGTGTGAGAATGATGTTCAAAATTCCACATTTTCGTCTTTCGTGGCCAACTATAAGTATTTATTTTCTACAACTATACGTTGTAGAACATAATTGAACATACTTTTTTTGTAAAATCTTGTATCATCAAAGAAAGGAAATGACGGAGCAAGTTTTTATATCCTCCTTTGATTCCATGCTTCAGAAAATGCATCAATTCTTTTCTCCCTAACTAGCGATTTGGAGATATTAGATCCAGATGATCATTTTCACACAAAAATACATTTTCTTATCATAGTCGTCTTCCATGAACTTCTATCGTTTTAATACACTAAAATCTTCGCAAACTGTATCTTTTATCCGAGATACGCCACTGAAAAACGAAACGTTTCGGTGAATTAGAATTGAATGTTGTCACGCACCAATCTGTTGTTTTATAATCCATGCATATGACAAGCATTGTTAAAAGCAAATGCCTGATTTGTTCATGTGTGCGAATCAACTAACGTCAATATTTTGATTTCTGTTGAATGGATGGAAAAATTCATATATTGTTAATTTTCCGCTACAAAACTGTTAAAATTACCTGTAGAGTAGTAACTTATCTGTTTTTTATTATATTTATTTTTTGTCATACATTGACAACTCAATCGAAAAAATCTGACAACAACAAAACTTACATCAAAATACAAAGTGTATAAATTCAAACCAATAATGAATTCAACAGCGTCTATCAATAAATGTTAACGTTAAAAAAAATTAATGTTAGACGTGCATCTGTATATTTTTGTATATTATTACATACCAACGAAGCATATTCATGTCTTCTTATGTGTACGTACATGTTTCGAGTGCTCTTAAAACTTTTATCAAATATACATAACAAAGATAAGATGCCTGTGTCGTTTCCGAGGTATGCTCGAGATTGAAAACGTACAGAAATCAATTTTTAAAGGATTTTCCTCCAGTCTCAGTAGAAAATATTGCTTGAAAAATGACATTTTTTCACCTAAATTTTAATAAAACGAAAAATTCAAAGTGGATTTTAAAACGTAACCATTGTATGTAACTTTAATTTTATATTTGTATTCAAATAAAAATACAATTACTCTTGGCTCCGCCAATGGGCTTGATGTATAACCCAAAATGTATTATTGTAGAATTCGCCGAAGCCGAGAGCTCCACAAAAAGCTTTAGTACGGTTTCTACTCGCAAATTCAATTCTTGGATTATCGAAGAAAAAAGTTTCGTAAAACGTTCGATTATTGAAGGGAAGAAGTTTTCGGAAAGAATTATCGTATTTTGAAAAACACACGCAACGGGAAAAACTTTCAATTTCATATATTTTCTGGATTTCATTCGAAAGAATAAAAAGTTCTTGATTGAAAGATTTTATTTTTGTGAAGTTTCCATCTCTTTTTATGGTTAGTTCACGGAAAAGTCGCCCGTTAATGACTATGTGAGGTTATTCATTGATTAGTTCGACACCACCAGTTTAGGCTTTTTGTGCTCTTGGTTATACCGTTTATGTGAAGAGACCAGTAGCCTTTATCAGGCTCGACAGTCTTTTCACTAGGTCCTTCTTGCAGAAATCCTCCCTTGGATACTCTAGTCTTAGGAGTCTATATCTCCAATGAGACAGTGCTTCACATTCGAAGATAATGTGAGAGGCTGTTTCCTCCTCTTCCATGCACAACCGACAGATAGGTTCCTCCCTATATATGCCAATTGTATTAATGTGCTTCCTTAGGGTACAGTGACCAGTCACTTTCCTTATCTGTCCCCTGCTGAGGTTTAATATTTCGTTAGTCAGCGACTCCGAGGATTTTTTGACCAAGAGTTTGCTGTGTTCCTGTTTTGGCACATGTCTTCAGTACGTCTGATGTTTAGTTTGAATCTACCGAGATGTACAGATTTTGAGATTCCAAATTCTGGTTCAGGACCAGTGAATGCACTTTCAGACCCTAGCTTTGCTATGCTATCTGCCTTCTCATTGCCTTCAATAGCCTTGTGCCCCGGCACCCACTTAAGAGCTACTCTATGATGGTTTGCCAGGGTTAAGAGAAAATCTGATCTGGAGACGTGCTAAAGATTTCAGTGCTGCCTGACTATCTAAGAGTATGAGGATCTTTTGGCCTCTATACCCCCTTTAAATGTTCATTTGCAAACACGAGTCGATAGCGTAGATTTCTGCCTGGAATACAGATGCAAACTTCTCCCCAACGATCCGTGGATATTGCAGCTGGTTCTGGCACTATGGACTCTCCAACTCCTGTTCCTATGTTAGTTTTAGATCCGTCTGTGCATGCTTCAAACCCATCCCAGTTTAGCTGGATATGGTATGGTTGGTTGTCGTTAATTTTGTTGTTAATCTGCCGTTTGGCAGCTATTATGTGAGGTTATGTACAATAAATGCTTTTTTGTTAAGTTAGACTTTCGAACGAGCTCTCTTTCTTTCGTCAGATCAAGCTGTTTCTGGTCTTTGGTCACTTAAGTGAACCTGCTGCCTTTAAGTCTTCTTTTATGATTCTATGATTCATTCATTCATTCTATGATTCATTTTCAACCTTTCCCTTTCTACTTTTTAAATTTGTTCCAAGTCAGCTTCTCTATATAAAACTATAGTTGCTGATTTGATTACTGCATCGTACTGTATAGTTTATTACACTAAGAGTTTTTTTATCTTTTGACAGCGAGCTTCATTTGAAAATTCTTCAATAATTTCTCTTATTTTATTAATTAAACTGAATTAAATGTACAAATATTAAAATTAAGAAACTTTCTAGACAGTTCTAACGACTAAAAAACAACCAAAACTCCCTATTTAATGAAATATTTAAATTAACTATTGTAAATTTAATGGAAAAACGCCAAGTCTAAAGAAAAATCGCGTGCAACTGTGATCTGCATTTCAAATGAATGAAATAGATCGAAACGAATCGTGAAAAAAATATTTTCATCAAACCATTAGAAGGACATTATTATCATTATTTACGACGCTTTTTATAAAGTTTATGAATATTTGACTGATCTATATAGTTTCTAAGTACACGTCGACGGGAAAATTAATTGAAACTGAAGGAATCCACCAATAGTAAATCTCTAATCCTTCCCATTGACCTTTCATTTACTATTTCCTGATGGGTTTATTCCGTCAAATACGCTCTTCAGAACGGCTTATAAGAAGATTCGTTCCTTTGATAGGATGCTTCGAGAATATAAAAGGTAAAGAGAACTCTAAATATAATTTAGAGCTTGGTTTACTAAGAAAAAAGAGGTTCAAAGATGTTTTTTCTGTTAAATTACCTCAAATAATTTCATTTAAATCATTTTTTATATCTTTCCATTCAAAAAATTCGTCGCAATCCTGTTGACATATTAGGAGCTGTGGGTGCTGGAATGCTGTGCATATCGGGATATCTTGACAGTACAAATTTGGCGGTGGATGATGAATTTAGTTTTAAGACGTCGTAGATATTAAATTATCCATTTTTATAGATTTATTTTTAGTGATGTCGACGAACCCGGTTTCGATGCACATTTTTCTCGCAAAATTCAATTTTCTTTTCGGTCTAAAAAGCTTTCACTCTCGAGTCCATCTTAAAAAAAGTGATCGATGTTCTGGAAGATTCTCGATTTTTCGTATAACTGAGGGTGACTCATATGAAAATATTAAGTAGCTTTCGATTGATTAAGTTTAAAATAATAGTTTTAATTGAAAAAAGGTTATTTTGTGTGAATGTCTTGATCTGCAGGTTGAATGATCAAGACATATGGACACAGGGCTTTGCGGACGATATAGTAATTGTCACCAATGTTATGAATGTCCTACAAGAAGCACTGTGATTTGTGGAGGAACTGTGCCTTGAAGAGGACCTTTCAGTTAATAAAAAAAACCAAACTGAATTGGAAGGCACACCTGGAAAAATTACTACCAGGGCGACTAGGCTTTTCTGGCAATGCAGAAGAGTTATGGGCAAAACCTGGGGAATATAATGTAATAATATAATAATAAATATTTAAAATAAGAATTAAATTCCCTTGAACATTTTAATATTATATAAATATAGAATAAGAAGGTTATCGAATAGAAAGTCAAGTTGAAAGCGTGAAGTAAACACAAAACAATAATATGTTTATTTGTTTTATTTGAACTTGACAACATGCATAAATATTTGCAAAGCTGCAGAGTTAGCAGGACGGCTGTCTGAAAAATTAGAAGTAGGAGGCAGTAGTGTCCAGACTGTACAAAGTAAAGGTTTTAAAAGTCAAGGGCAAGGAGAGCATAGGACATTTGAGAATAAGAGACAAGAGACTCAACAAGAGAGTAAAGAGGAGAATATTAACAAGGCTAAAAGATGCATGTCTTGTGGACTTTTCCATGGTAAAGGGCGTCCTGCTTATCGGAAATTGTGTAGAGGCTCCGGGAAATATAATCATTTTTATAGGATGTGTCCTAAAATTGGCAAAAAACTGCATGCAGTAGATTCACAACCACATTTGGATTCTGAGGAAGACGAGGAAACAGATTTCTTCATTGGCATGGTGAAAAGCGAAAGTGTCAAGTATGTTAGTAGCATATCGGAGTGGCTACAAAAAATTAACATCAATGGAAGCGAGATTGAGTGCAAGGTGAACACAGGAGCAGACGTGAATATTTTAACTAAGAAATGTGTAGACAAGTTAAATTTGACAGTTCGTCCAACAACAGCCAAGTTAAGAAGTTATAATGGAACTGAAATCAATGTTTTGGGTAAAACGCTGGCAAAATGACAAATTAAAGAAAAAAAAAAGGTGAGCGGTCGTCGGACCGCCAACAGAAGCTTGCTTCTTATGCTCAATAGAATGACTATTTTTCGTGAATTTTTCACAATTTTTCAAAAAATTTGACAATTTTTGACCATTTTTGACAGTTTTTGACGAATTTTAACAATTATTGACAATTATTGACCAATTTTGACAGTTTTGACAATTATTGATCATTTTTGACAATTTTTCAAAAATTTGACCATTTTAGACCATTTTTTTCAAATTTTAACAACTATTGACCAATTTTTGAGCATTTTTGACAGGTTCTGACAATTATTGACCATTTTTGACAATTTTTCAAAAAGTTTGACGATTCTTAATAATTATTGACCATTTTTGACAGTTTTTTATAATTATTGACCATTTTTTCAAAATTTTGACAATTTTTGACAATTTTTGACAATTTTTCGAAAAATTTGACAATTTTTGACAATTATTTACCATTTTTCCAAATATTTGGCAATTATTAACCATTTTTTTCAAAATTTTGACAGTTTTTAACAATTTTTGACGATTTTTCGAAATTCTTGACAATTTTTGCAATAAGAAGCAAGCTTCAAAAATTTATGAAGCAGAATTCCAAGTGGTTAGTTATAATGCACCATGCATTATTGGCCTTCCATTGATCAAAAAGTTTGATTTGTTAAGAAAAACAGATATGGTAAAATCCGAGGCTCAATTAAATAGCCTGTCGCTAAACAAATTAATTGAGAAATATAAAAGTTTATTTGTAGGAATTGGAGAGCTGCAGTACAAAATTAAGTTAAAGAATAATGCAGAGCCTGTTTGCCATGTACCTCGAAAAATACCATATAACTTACTATAAGACAAAGTGAAATAGGAGTTGGATAAAATGGAAAAAATGGGAATCATCAAAAAAGTGGAAGAACCAACTGAATGGTGCTCTTCACTGGTCACAGTGAAAAAGCCTGATGGATCGCTGAGACTGTGTTTGGACCCAAAATATCTAAATGATGCAGTGGCAAGAGAAAGATATTCTCTACCAACGTTTGAGGAATTAGCATCAAAGATGTCTAGTGCTACTGTTTTTTCTATATTGGATGGAAATAAGGGGTTCTATCAAATTAAGCTAGCAGAGAATAGTCAGCTGTTGACAACTTTACACGCTGGAAATTTTGGAAGGTATGCATACAGAAGAGTACCATTTGGTATTTGCTCAGCTCCAGAGGTGTTTCACCGAAAGTTCAAAGATGTTTACAAGGATTTAGACGGTGTTGAAGTCTACATAGATGACATCATTGTGTGGGGGTGTAACGAAAAAGAACACAGTGAGAGGTTGAGTGTTAGAAAGAGCCAAAAAGTGTAATGTGCGGTTTAACAAAAAAAAGTGCAAATTTGGTCTCTATTAAAATCGAAAGACAATACAAAGAAAAAGGAGTTCCGATTAATCACAGTACAAATTTTGTACATTTTTAACTGAAGCTTGAACAATACAAAAAGTTTCCTTGTTCAAAATTAACTAACGATTCAATATTATTAATGGATCATTTTGAAATGTAGATTGTACAGTTCAAGTAGTTGAAGTAGAAACAGGAGAATAACATTAAACAAAGGTATGTGTATAGTGTATATACAGGGTGAGTTACGAGGAACTGTACATATTTCTACCATAAGTAGAGGCACGCTAGGGGATTATCAAATGACCATTAAAAATGTCTTCTTGTTTTAATTATTAATATACAGGGTGAATTATGGATCTTCACCAAAACAATGTTTCGTCATACATTTTCAATGATTAAGACGAATTGTCTAATTTTTTTGGTGAAAGTGAGTATTGGTGTCTAGCAACTAACTGACATATTTGGAATTTAAAAAATCCAGGACTGTCTTCGTGAACATTTGTGAGACTGCTTCATATTCAACACTTCCCCCTGTATATACGATTTGCGGAAATATATTTCTGAGTAGTTGAATATGAACCTGAAATGCCACGGTTTTAGTTGTAGGGAAAATTTAAATACAAGATTTGTCAAGTGTGAAAAGTTCTGATGTATCTCACAACGAATCTCGCGCTTTCAGAGAATTTTATGCTTAGTGAATGTGTATTTCTGGAAGAGTTGATATTACTGCTTAAATTTATCAAGAGAAATGTTTAAATTATAGAAAATGTTCTATTAAAAATACTTTTGGAATGATGAGCCGCGAAATGACACTGTGTGATGTTGGGATGTTGTTATGGAAAGGCCTCTTTAATTGGTGGTCCTCCAGGTCACTCGGAGGATCTTCAATACATTCTAATACTTAATGAATCAGAAGGAATACATTCATTATAACTGAATCTGTTATCGTCTGCTTCTATGATATTTACATTGTGGTTCAAGTTCAGGCTGATATTTACTATTTAATGTTATATGTTTATCCACGTGATGAACTTGACTCTTGATACCTGTCGACCTCGTGGGTTTTAACGTTCAATGATTTATTGGAAATTCAAACTTCTATTCAAAGGCAACAAAATCTTCTTCTCTAAGAATTACATTACTATTGATTTAAAGTTCAACCGTGCTATAATTTTCCAATAATAGGTTAGGTACGCGAAATAAGAAAATTCTAGTCAAACTGTCTAGAAAACGAGATCAAGACAGAGAAATAACGAAAATGTGAGAAATCGCTTGATAAGCAATATTGTTTTCCGGACAGACAGTGAAATAATGAATTTGTTTTGGAAAGTGTATATCAATGGATGTAGCCGTGAGTTCAAATTTGTTCATTGCTGTCAGGAAAAAGACAAATGAAATAAAGCTAGGAGCAATTGTGAAATGAAATTGAAGGAAACTTTTAGAAACTATTAGAAAGCTGAGTGATCATCAACAAATCAAACTAAAAGGTTTTTGTGGAAGATACGACAATTTCTATCATTAATATGATTAATTTCAAAGAAAAAAAAAACAGAATATATAGCTTGTATTTCCTGGTGTAACAAACTTGGTATAAAAACTTTATAGAACACAAAAGATTAGTTCCCAATAAAATCATGTGCAGAATTGTATCGTAAAAGTAAACGGAGGATAACATTGGGGTAATCGATACGTTGTAGAATTATTTAACAGTGCCAGAGAGATGTCGGTTATTTTTTCAATATATTTACTTCCTTTACGACTGAAAGCCATCCAATTTTGTTTTAATCGGAGGAAACTGTTCTTGTGGTATATGCTGGTAAAGAAAAGTCAATTCACAAAACTTAATCTCGAAAAAAATAAAGAGATGGTTGATCACCACCTTATGATGTAACGGGAATGTTGAAAAAATACCGGTGATTAGATATTGCGAATGCAGATATAATACGGCTTCAGAAACGGATATAGCTGCACAACGGCCGTATTGAAAACAACTGATGATATTTTCAAAGCTTACAATCAAGGTAAACTATCTTTACTAATTCTTCTAGACTATTCAAAATCCTTCGACACTATAAATCAAATTTAATGAAATCATATCTTATAGACGGATTTCAAGCTGTCAGATGTCAACATAATACTTCCTAGTATTTAGAAATAACAACTGGCGTTCCCCAAGGATCTATTTTAGGTCCAATTTTATTTTTCATTTACACTTCGAATTTTCCTTCTAGTTTTATACTTGAGCTGTAGCCTCAGTGCAAGAGTATTCCGATCAAATGGTGTTGGATGATAAATCCATACATTTCAGTAAGAAAGTGAAAAGTTTGGGGATATGGCTAGATGAAGAATGAAGATTTACGGATCATATCAGTTTATGTCTGCAGGGAACGTACGGTTCACTGAAGCTTCTGTACCAAAGTCGTGTTTTGGAATTCTCGATTCGAAATTCGATTTTACATGTAAAATTTCCTCCTGAATCGATTGGTTGCCATAACGACGTTGTATTTACACGAGTTATGAGATACTTTTAGATTAACAACTTATTTTTTCAAATGTTTTCTCTACCCTTACTTTGACGACTCATAAAACTCCCGGTTGTTGAATTTATTTTCAGGTGAATGGGTCTTTTAAGAGTGCTTTTTAAAAATTCACAGTTTTGTATTTTGTACGATTTTTTTTAGTAAATATTTTGTTGTTTTTTTTTGGAAATTTCATTACACCAGTTCCGAAAATACGCGCTACCCTTACTTTGATAATATATAAAACGGAAGCTCCTCCGGTTATAGTCTTATTGAATTTTTTCCCAGTATATTGTTCCTTTAAGAGTGCTCTGCTAAAATTTCAGCTCAGTATTCACAGTTTTGTGGTTTGTACATGTTTCTTAAGTAGTTAGAGAATTTTTTTCGAAAATTACTCCAAAAAAATGTCAATTTCTCATTTAATTTTACGAATTTTTAGAGGTTTCATAAAGAAACAACAAATTAAAGCAATTTTGTAAGCTCGACCTAAAGCAATAACAAAAAATAATCCTATTGTTTTAATTACCAATCAGACAATAAAGTCACGTATTCTGAAAGTTTTTTTTTGAGAGTTTTTCCACTAAATCCTAATGAGAATTATATTGATGGGTCCTTATGAATTTTTTATATCCGTCGTTATTTTTAGAAAAAAAAATCGAACACCTACTTCACCTAAAAAAATCGTAAAAACCACAAAAACGCGAATATTGATCTGAAATTTAAGCAGAACACCCTCGAAAGACTAATCCACTGGAAAAAAAATCAACAATACTCTACCAGACGGAATTTACATTTTACGACTCGACAAAGTATATGTAGAAAAAATATTTAAAAAAAAAATTAAATTTACATAAATGAATTTTTAAATAATATTTCCAAGCATCTTGGTATGTACTGGGTGATTAAATAAAGGAGAACGTCAGCTTTGTATCATTTTTCCCCAGGCTATAAGATAACTAGATTTTCAGATTATTTGTTCACCCTGTACATACTACCTTCCTAGAATATATCTAAGGGATACTAGAATTTTTTTCTCAAAATTCTAATTTATTTAATTGGAGTTTTTAAATGAAGTTTTTGATAATAACGTTCTATCCGTAGGTATTATCCTGTATCAAAGGATGTCTCTTTGTTGTCGACTTCAAAGATAAAGAATAACAGGATATTATAGTAAGGATATCAACAAAATCACTAATTCTTTTCTAACTTACTTTCTGCCATAAAATCTTTAACGTAAATTTAAATACAAATTTGCCGTAAAAGGACTTAACGTGTGAACATCTTTCAGATCCTTCGACTCACACAAGTGTTTTAAGATCATTATAATAATTAATCGGTGGCTAGGAATTTTTTTTATTAACAATGTAGGTATACAAATTACATCGGATTATGATAATTTATGTATTGAATTTTGTTGGGACCACAAAGAATGTTATATATGAAATTTATTCCATCTGGGAGGCTATAAACCTTGTACAGCTACAGCTAAAAGTATGTATGTTGTTATGAACAAAAATATTATAAAGTGAACATAATAACCTTGTAGGTTATGGTAAATAATAGGAACTACTCACCATTCACATTAAGCTAAGTCGCTGCTTTGGTATCCCTTGAATTAACGGCAGTATTTAACTCTGTAATGGTAGTTCCATAAGATCCAGCAGATCCCGAACTGGTACTCCTGCGAACATTAATTTGACCGATCCCCATCTGACGGATGAACATAATGATCTCCGAATCTATCTCGATACGATGTTCTATGCTGGTGAATAGAATTAAGAATAATAATAATATTAATATCCATGCCCTGGAGGAGCGGGAATTATAGAAAATGCAGACGCGGATATATAACCAGAACCAATAAAAATTAATCAACCGTTTTGTTGAATCCCGTGGGAGGCTAATGGGAAGTTGATCGATTGCATGAACAATTCATTAATTAAGAAATGTTCGATTATGATTCAAGTCAAACGAACAATTCATATAATGTTTATTGAAAATTTTAAAAGTTTTCTGTCCAGGTTATTCTTCAATAAATCGTTTCAAGTGGCCTTCCTGTTCTTTCTAAATGTACTCTTTCGATTTTTTATATAGAAATAGGGGACAAATTCAGTATTTAGGGCCAGTTTCATAACCCCTCTAGTCGATGTATTTCATCTGCACTATTTATCAGTCTGTATCTCATAAACTAACAAGATTCGAAAAAGTTATATCTAGTCATTTTGAATGTTTCCTCTGTGTTTATGTTTTCTCGATTTGCATTTTCTTAGGAAGTGTGGAGATGGGGCGTATCCCTCACCAGACTGTGATGTACGGTTATAGGAGGAAATATGTGATCGAAAAATGTTAATCACTTTCAAAATCTTTTTCTCCCGTCGGAATAGGCTGGAAAAACTATTACTTATAAAGTTTTTTCACTTCGTATTGATTGAAATTTTTTCAACTTGAATGTGCGAAAAAATTGTTTAACGAATAATTCTGATCAGAATCCAATTTTTATAAAAAGTACAAATATCAAAACTCTGACAAGAACTCTGCCGCAGCCAGGGAATATAGTGAGATAAAGTTGGAATTTTCTTGCAGAAAGTATATTGGTTTTCCGGTCTATTATCTTCTGGGAATATTGGCCTCGGGTGAATATTTATCCTTTTCTCAAAATTTTCTTTTCATAGCATGGCTATTTGTTACGTGAAAAAACATTTATATTATTTATTGATCCAGTAAAAGTCTATTTTTCCCAAACAGATCAAAACAGATTGATTTTGTCAAAAAAATGTTTTAGATAAAAGAAAATTGTTACAAAATCATTTTAGCTCATAAATAATCCCCCTGGTGGCGGAAAATTGAAGGTAATTTCACAGTATCCTCCCTCACGTTCAACTGTCATACTACCCCCAATTCATCAGCAAATGCAGCTGAAGCCAAACCTCAATGAAAAGCTGAACAGACATCGCATAGGAGCTGAAGCACAGTAATCAAAAAACACCTTAACCTATCCAGAATACTATAAAGGCTCCAAAGCCCACAACTTAAGAGTCTAAATCTGTCTGGACCTCCAGAGCAGCTAGCTCCTCCGAAAAAGCTGCATCAAGAAAGAAGTCGGAAAATGGGAAAAGAAGTGGAAAAATACTAATATGACTAAGTTTTTCAAAGAAGGCTTCCTTTACAGTGAAATAAGGAATTAATGTTGTTATTATAATCAGTTAATTGAAAAATCTCATGAGTGCTGAGGTAAAGTACATTTCACAATATTTCGTTGTCTCGGTATCTGATCTCAGATTTAATAATAAATTTTCATAAATCCCTCATTGTACAGAAAACAGTAATAGATCCGTAGTCGGTAAAATTTAGATACAAAAACTAACTATTGTGTTACCAGTCAAACATTTCAGTTTTAAAATAATCATACTATTAGTCATTATCTTTTCGAAGAGACGAGTACAATACGATACTGTGCTATTGTTATCGGATTAACGACTACCTGCTGTGGGTTTTTCTCTTGAATCAATCATGTTGGTGTAAAGTTTGAACGAAGTATCTTGGTATTTGCTTTCGTAGCAAATTAATTTTTTTTGTTTTATTTAACTTTAAATGGAAAAATATTTGCCGGGAACGAATCGAGGAAATGCAAATAGACCGCATCTCGTAAGTTTCTAGTTTATTTTTAATTTCAAAGTAAATACTGCGTTGAAAAGGAAAAGTTTGGAACATGTAAATTCAGCGTGTTCATTCAACGTTCACAGTCAGCTGGAGAGTGTTATTCACAGTTAACGTTGGAGGCTTTGGAAAAAGTTTTTGGTTTCTGTCACGAATGCGAGAAACTAAATAAATTGGAGATAAAGAGATATACATCTACAAGTTCGGAACAAAAAAAATTTCATTTCGACATAATGGAATTTACATGTTTCCGGACTGGATTTTCATCAACTTTTAACCAATAAACTATTTTTTATAATAAATTTGTATCCTTCCTAAAAAATCCATTTTTATTCATTTTTCGTGAGAATTTTGTAAATCGCATCTCATTTTATTCTACTATTACAGTTCCAGTGTAATTCGCTGGTAGATTTATGTCAAAACCACGCACCTTTCTAAAAATAAAATAAATACAAACATAAAGCCTAAAAAATGTTGGGTGGAGTGGCAGGTAATGTGAAGTTCATGGTATTAGAGACCTATCATAAATAAACCGAAAAGGGTGGGCGCTAACACCTTCTCATGTTAGTAAGCATAAAAAAACCGAAATATTAAGTAGAGACAAAAGCTCCTTTTTTATTTCTCACCAAATGCGCTTTTCCTCAATTCTCTCGGCCATAAATTATAGAAATCTTTATATTTAAACAAACCTCTCTAGATCAAATAATTTTTGATTGAAAGAACCGCTTCTCTTAAATTTTCTTTTCCAAGATCTTGAATATCAATCTCGTATAAGATTCCACTTCAACAAAGTGGATTTGAAAATATTTTTATCGACATTGAATCAAAATACAGCTGAGGATGCAAAAATAAGCTCGAAATTTTGATGAGACACTCCAAATTGGCTTAATAAAGTCACGAAAACTGCTTACGAATCATTTTGCTGATAGAAGTTTTCAGCATCTACAATAAATTGGTTGCTGGGGGTGTACAGGGAGTATCCAAAGTAATTGTTGTGGCTATTGATCAATCAACTTTAAGACGAAAATGTACAATGTTTTATAAACATTTTCTAACAAGCAAAGTTAATTTTAAAGGTTCTCACACTTCTCCTTTTCATGAAAATTTCTCACAGAAATCTAACAAATTTTCAACCGTTTTGAGATTTTCGTTCATTAAAACTGTTTTACTTTTAAGGAAAAACAACTTGTTAATTGCATAAATATCGAAAATTTACATCATTAGAGATCTAGAGGTGGAAGAAAATTGTATGAATTCGTATCAAAATTTATCCGAAAAGTGACACCCTCTTTTGTTGAAAGTACCAAGTATACGGAAGATCACGATAAACGTGACAACATCACATCCGTTATACCGAAAACAAAGCTTCTTTGTAACTAATTCCCCTCTCGATAATGAAATTGGTACAGTGAGGGGTTCTGCGATAAGATAGTCTAGAAATATTACAGTTAATTTTTTATTTATGAAGGAAGGGTACAAAATTAATTTACAGGATATTTATATAGGACGAATAAGGATCTACAGTCCTCCCGCAATATATATTTATCCCATCCTATGTTGATTCAGTTCGTTTATACGAGGAATTCGAAAACTGGATTTTGGATTTATTCTACTTTTTAAAAAAATAGGAAGGAATATTTAGTGATTTGGTCCTTTGAACCAAACAATGACTTTTCAAGTCGAGTAACAGTTGCTGCTTTATCCCACTTCTGAATTTAATTAGGTATCTATTGCAGTAAAATTACAAACTTCCGCGTTGAACTAAGTTCCTTACAGTAACTAAGAGCTTTCTACAGAATAATTATCGATAAAGTAGTTGATATTGCCTTCTTATTCATTAAACAATGAACTCCTGAAGGCAAAATTCCGAACGTATTGAGCTGGAAAATGTAAATTTCTCAAAGTACCTAATATGTCGCTGATGTAGTAAAAGTGATAATTTGATTAAATTGTAGCATTTACATGAATTTATGTAACTTAACTTGACAAAAAGGATGAATTATTACAGCATTTTGAACAATTTTTTCGAATATTCACTTATTTACGGGAAAAAAGTGTGGAGAGGCTTTTCGAAAACTCGTTTGACGCCGACAAATGGGAAAGTAAATAAACCATACCAATTTGGATCTTTTGTAGGGCTGGAATTCATGCTTTGGGACAGATTTCACATAAAAACCAAATTGTTAGTTAGTGAAAGGGCTCTGCTTTCATCCGTTTTTCTGAAGTAGTCGAGGGGTTCATTCAATATGAGTGATACAATAATTTCTAGTGGATCAGAATATGAAAACTTTATCGAATTCATCAAAGTTTACTGGAATTGTTATTTTGAAGTTTATACTGAAAAAAATGGCGAATTCGCTTTGGCGCATTCACCAAAATATAGAATAATTTGAATCCCCCTAAAAAGTCTTGTAAATCTCACAAAACTATGAACATTGAACCGAAATGTTTTGAGGGTACTTTCGAAAGATTAAGCTACTGGGAAAAAATTTGACAGTACCATTACCTGAGGTGTTTTCATTTTATAATTCGTCAAAGTAAAATTATTAATCTTCAAAAAATGGCGAATTCGCTTTGAGCGCATTCACCAAAATATAGAATAATTTGCATCCCTCTAAAAAGTCTTGTTAATCCCACAAAACTATTAATATTGAACTGAAATTTTTTGAGGGTACTTTCGAAAGATTAAGCTACTGGGAAAAAATTTGACAGTACCATTACGTGAGGTGTTTTCATTTTATAACTCGTCAAAGTAAAATTAATAAACTTTAAAAAATGGCGAATTTGCTTTGAGCGCATTCACCAAAATATAGAATAATTTGCATCCCTCTAAAAAGTCTTGTTAATCCCACAAAACTATTAATATTGAACTGAAATTTTTTGAGGGTACTTTCGAAAGATTAAGCTACTTGGAAAAAATTTGACAGTACCATTACCTGAGGTGTTTTCATTTTATAATTCGTCAAAGTAAAATTATTAAACTTCAAAAAATGGCGAATTCGCTTTGAGCGCATTCACCAAAATATAGAATAATTTGTATCCCTCTAAAAAGTCTTGTTAATCCCACAAAACTATTAATATTGAACTGAAATTTTTTGAGGGTACTTTCGAAAGATTAAGCTACTTGGAAAAAATTTGACAGTACCATTACCTGAGGTGTTTTCATTTTATAATTCGTCAAAGTAAAATTATTAAACTTCAAAAAATGGCGAATTCGCTTTGAGCGCATTCACCAAAATATAGAATAATTTGTATCCCTCTAAAAAGTCTTGTTAATCCCACAAAACTATTAATATTGAACTGAAATTTTTTGAGGGTACTTTCGAAAGATTAAGCTACTTGGAAAAAATTTGACAGTACCATTACCTGAGGTGTTTTCATTTTATAATTCGTCAAAGTAAAATTATTAAACTTCAAAAAATGGCGAATTCGCTTTGAGCGCATTCACCAAAATATAGAATAATTTGTATCCCTCTAAAAAGTCTTGTTAATCCCACAAAACTATTAATATTGAACTGAAATTTTTTGAGGGTACTTTCGAAAGATTAAGCTACTTGGAAAAAATTTGACAGTACCATTACCTGAGGTGTTTTCATTTCATAATTCGTCAAAGTAAAATTATTAAACTTCAAAAAATGGCGAATTCGCTTTGAGCGCATTCACCAAAATATAGAATAATTTGTATCCCTCTAAAAAGTCTTGTTAATCCCACAAAACTATTAATATTGAACTGAAATTTTTTGAGGGTACTTTCGAAAGATTAAGCTACTTGGAAAAAATTTGACAGTACCATTACCTGAGGTGTTTTCATTTTATAATTCGTCAAAGTAAAATTATTAAACTTCAAAAAATGGCGAATTCGCTTTGAGCGCATTCACCAAAATATAGAATAATTTGTATTTCTCTAAAAAGTCTAGTTAATCCCACAAAACTATTAATATTGAACTGAAATTTTTTGAGGGTACTTTCGAAAGATTAAGCTACTAGGAAAAAATTTGACAGTACCATTACCTGAGGTGTTTTCATTTCATAATTCGTCAAAGTAAAATTATTAAACTTCAAAAAATGGCGAATTCGCTTTGAGCGCATTCACCAAAATATAGAATAATTTGTATCCCTCTAAAAAGTCTTGTTAATCCCACAAAACTATTAATATTGAACTGAAATTTTTTGAGGGTACTTTCGAAAGATTAAGCTACTTGGAAAAAATTTGACAGTACCATTACCTGAGGTGTTTTCATTTTATAATTCGTCAAAGTAAAATTATTAAACTTTAAAAAATGGCGAATTCGCTTTGAGCGCATTCACCAAAATATAGAATAATTTGTATCCCCCTAAAAAGTCTTGTAAATCTCACAAAACTATGAACATTGAACTGAAATTTCTGGACAGTACTTTCAAAAGACTAAGCTGCTGGGAAAAAATTTGACAGTACCATTACCTGAGGTGTTTTCATTTTATAATTCGTCAAAGTAAAATTATTAAACTTCAAAAAATGGCGAATTCGCTTCGAGCGCATTCACCAAAATATAGAATAATTTGTATCCCTCTAAAAAGTCTTGTTAATCCCACAAAACTATTAATATTGAACTGAAATTTTTTGAGGGTACTTTCGAAAGATTAAGCTACTGGGAAAATATTTGACAGTACCATTACCTGAGGTGTTTTCATTTTATAATTCGTCAAAGTAAAATTATTAAACTTTAAAAAATGGCGAATTCGCTTTGAGCGCATTCACCAAAATATAGAATAATTTGTATCCCTCTAAAAAGTCTTGTTAATCCCACAAAACTATTAATATTGAACTGAAATTTTTTGAGGGTACTTTCGAAAGATTAAGCTACTTGGAAAAAATTTGACAGTACCATTACCTGAGGTGTTTTCATTTTATAATTCGTCAAAGTAAAATTATTAAACTTCAAAAAATGGCGAATTCGCTTTGAGCGCATTCACCAAAATATAGAATAATTTGTATTTCTCTAAAAAGTCTAGTTAATCCCACAAAACTATTAATATTGAACTGAAATTTTTTGAGGGTACTTTCGAAAGATTAAGCTACTAGGAAAAAATTTGACAGTACCATTACCTGAGGTGTTTTCATTTCATAATTCGTCAAAGTAAAATTATTAAACTTCAAAAAATGGCGAATTCGCTTTGAGCGCATTCACCAAAATATAGAATAATTTGTATCCCTCTAAAAAGTCTTGTTAATCCCACAAAACTATTAATATTGAACTGAAATTTTTTGAGGGTACTTTCGAAAGATTAAGCTACTTGGAAAAAATTTGACAGTACCATTACCTGAGGTGTTTTCATTTTATAATTCGTCAAAGTAAAATTATTAAACTTTAAAAAATGGCGAATTCGCTTTGAGCGCATTCACCAAAATATAGAATAATTTGTATCCCCCTAAAAAGTCTTGTAAATCTCACAAAACTATGAACATTGAACTGAAATTTCTGGACAGTACTTTCAAAAGACTAAGCTGCTGGGAAAAAATTTGACAGTACCATTACCTGAGGTGTTTTCATTTTATAATTCGTCAAAGTAAAATTATTAAACTTCAAAAAATGGCGAATTCGCTTCGAGCGCATTCACCAAAATATAGAATAATTTGTATCCCTCTAAAAAGTCTTGTTAATCCCACAAAACTATTAATATTGAACTGAAATTTTTTGAGGGTACTTTCGAAAGATTAAGCTACTGGGAAAATATTTGACAGTACCATTACCTGAGGTGTTTTCATTTTATAATTCGTCAAAGTAAAATTATTAAACTTTAAAAAATGGCGAATTCGCTTTGAGCGCATTCACCAAAATATAGAATAATTTGTATCCCCCTAAAAAGTCTTGTAAATCTCACAAAACTATGAACATTGAACTGAAATTTCTGGACAGTACTTTCAAAAGACTAAGCTGCTGGGAAAAAATTTGACAGTACCATAACCCGAAGAGTTTTCATTTAATAACTCGTCAAAGTTAACAACTAAACTATCAATATCTAATTAAAAAAGATCCCTGCTCCGGTATACCATTCAACTGGAAAATCTTTTGCTATTGGTAAGGGGTTGTTTCAAGACCCTGGACTAAAACTTCCCAGGTGAAAGATAGGAAATAACCGAAATTGACACGCATTTGCACAATTTGGGTCTCATTGGTGATTGAAACCCGACAGAGCAAAACATTCTAGTTCTCGGCATCGAGCACTATCTCAGTGGAAAATTAGATCGTTTGCAATATTTCGCAATTATCCCGTCTCTAAACGGGTTCTTCACTAAGCCCAACTACTTATTTTTACCTTGGAAACAGTGGCTTTCGGAAAAAAATGATTTAAGGAAATATTAT
Organism: Lochmaea crataegi; assembly: GCA_947563755.1. Classification (NCBI taxonomy): domain Eukaryota; kingdom Metazoa; phylum Arthropoda; class Insecta; order Coleoptera; family Chrysomelidae; genus Lochmaea; species Lochmaea crataegi. The sequence goes on along the minus strand of OX387427.1, from coordinate 1,395,135 downwards.
CATTTAGTTATGTCTAATGGGCACTGGACGTTCTAATAACCAACATCTTTGTTTTCCTATGTCTATTGTTAATAATGTGATCTAAATAATCGATGCAATGTTATCAGAATTTAATCAAAACAATTAAAAACACAGCAACCATATGAAAAACAAGCGTAGCTCAAAATCAGCTTTTTTGGCGATTCAATTCCGTTTTTCATCACGTTGGTGGAAAAGTTACAACATTTTTCACGACAGAAGAGTATTATGCGACAATTATATTTAATATCCATCTTTTTGTCATAATTATCAATTTTTTAAATTGTTTTTAAGGTTGACAAAGACGTAGGTGACTGCATCGAACCGTTTTACTACTTTTACTGTAAATTTTCTTCCTATAAATAAATAACTTTTGTCTCCCTTTGCGAATTTTCAATTGTATCCCTACTTTGAATATCCCCATGTCACCGGAAAAACAGCAAGTTACTGGGTTTCGAAGTAGCCGTTCTACTTTATAGTCTAATCAGCAATTTAAATTATGTAAAAGAGCGGAGAAGAATTCTCACTAGACCGATTTCTTTGTAACACATTTCCAAAGGGGATCATACAACTTATATATTAAGCCTACGACTCGACGTTTACAAGCTGAAGAATTTTAATTTGTTTGAATAAACTAATTTATTTGATAATGTTAAAGATCAGAAGAGAAATTCTCTCCGACACTTTTATACATGGAAATCTACTAATTCTGTAACGATGAACATTTTAATGCAAAACAATCACCATTACTAACCAGTCTTAACATTATAGAAGATCAGGAGCTACCAATTTCTTTCGCGTCAAGATCTTTGACCTCAGCTGAAGGAAGCGTTAGTGTTCGCCATTGATTACTTTTATCAGTATCTTTTTGCCCGACCATTCAAATTGATCACTGATAATCGACCCCTTGAACGAATTTTCCATCAAAGAGCAAAACTTCCTCTCATAACATCAGCCAGATTGCAAGGATACGCTGCATTTCTTCTTGGATTCAACTACGAAATTGTTTTCAAGTAAGGTACTGAAAACACCAATGTCGACTGTCTCTCAAGAGCACCAATACGTACGAGTCCTCTTATAGATCAACGAAGAAGTACATCAGTTGTGTGTCATCTGCCTCTATGATATCAACCCCTCTACTGACCTATCAATCGCTGCGCTTAGAGACAACGAAAGATCCAGAACTTTCTGCAACGCTCCACAATCTCCGCGACAACCGCATCGCTGACTCTGAATTTATCATCGATCATGGCATTATATTCAAAGGATCCTGATTAGTGATTCCTTCATCATTACAAGATTCAGTCCTTGAAAAGCTGCATCGTACTCAACCAAAATGAAACAATTAGCAAGACGCCTTGTCTACTGGAAGTTAATCGATCGAGACATTGAGAAACTAGTCAAAAACAGCCCACCACAAGCACCTCCACATCCTTGGGAAACACCGGAAGAAAACTGGCAACGGATCCAAATCCAACGCCCATCAATATTATTTATACTACCTTGGAATTATATTGTACTGAGATCAAAAGAACTGAAAACTAAGTATACATTTATCAATAAATATCATTTTTTGTAAGTTAATAACCCTGTATAGATTGTTTATTCCTCCCTGATCGCCGCTTGTGTGTCCGTATCCACTTTGAAATTCTTAACGATTCTAAAAGGTCGAAAAGAAGTAGTTTCCCTTTTGAGCGCACAATGGGCATTGTAAGTTCAAAAAAAGATCTTACACGACTTTTTTTCTTATCTATAAGTTTCGGTCTAAAATGTGATCAGTTTTCATGTATCAATCACCTTTATCTTCTAAACGAGCGTCTCGTAAAAGAATATAGAGTTAGTTACGGGATTTTGATTCCATATAAATTGTAAGGGTTGTATACGCATTAAGGTTTTATTGTACAAAAAATAAGAACAAGACAAAAGTACCCAGCTAACATATATAACAAAAACTGTGGAATTGTGATGTTGGGGTGTTGTTACGGAAAGGCCTCTTTAATTGGTGGTCTTCCAGGACACTCGAAGGATCTTTAATATAATCTAACACTTAGTTAGAATGAATCAGAAGGAATACATTCATTATAACTGAATTAGAAATATTTATATTGTGGTTCAAGTTCAGGCTGATATTTAATATTTAATGTTATATGTTTATTTACGTGATGAACTTGACTCTCGATAGCTGTCGGCCTCGTGGGTTTTATTTATGCATTCCTTAACGTTCAATGATTTATTGAAAATAGTTTCAAGGGAATTTATTTCTTATTTTATTTTATGCCAAAAGGCATCACAGAATAAGTAAAATTTAATTGGGTTCGGAGAATTATTTTCATTTAAATCAGATGAAAATTGGAATGAAGTTTAACTAAATTCAGCTTTTGGTAGATGGAAGATTGGATGTTCGCAAGAACATCGAGTTTTATTTTTCGATTTGCTTCAGTATATCCGGGAAAGTTATTTTCATTTTCCGAGCCTCAGTCAGTCGGATCGGATATTGTTTTACAGATATAAAACAATATTATTGGCATCAAGTTTTTTTCTGAAGAATAATGAACAGTTTTCAAAATACTTCTGGCAAGGTTTTTGTTATTTTTTCGTTTAAAGTCGATGTGGGGGAATTAAAAAAGTAGACTTCGTAAGAGCACATATTTGTAACTGTAGAAAAGCGAAGTTTAGTAACAGGATTATATGAAAATTAATAGATTTTTGTCTATAATGAGATATTATGGAGTATATAGGACTTTGGAATTTAAAATAAAAACCGTGAGTTCCATTTAAAGAGATGGAAATTTTTTAAGAGTTTCACTGTAACAGGGGAAATTTTGGATAATAGAGGGATTTTTCATATGAAGTGACTCTTAAGTCCTCAAACATAAAAATCAATAGGGTAATACTCAGAACTTCAAAATCACTTCCTCTGCCAATCCATTGTTGAGAAAATATGTCACTTGATGATTCACAACAACCAATGGGAAATGAGGAAAATGAGGATCTTAATCCTGATAAACCACATATTCCTTCTTATATTTATACTTTATTTGAATAAGGCAGAGAGCAATAAACTCTTGTAAAATGACCATTCCAAGGGCGTACCTTGGTACCTGGAAAGTCGCTTTTAAACGAAAAAGACGAAATTGTATGTTGGAGACGGAATTATTTACGATTAATAAGGGAAATTGGAAAAGGAAAACGACTGACTCGCCCAATCATTTCACATAGAGTGTATTGATAAAATTCATTGGGAAATGTAGGGGATATTTTCCACTAAATCTTCCATAATTCCTTTGTTCAATTTCCTCGGTATACAATAAAAATCTCATCAAACGATTCAAATATGCAGCGTTTTCTGTATATTCAGCAAAAGTCTAAAAATTCCCGAAAGTTTCGAAGTTACTATATAGCGGACTCGGCTTTCTCTTGTTTGTCGATGGAATCAAAATTTAACTTGATTAACGCAATGTAATGACTTGCTAACAATTTAAATTTCAATTTGGAGAAAACGCTAAAGACAACTCCAAATCTTCAATTAATTCAACGAAGTTTAAGATTGAAAAAAAAAGAGCAGAAACGGAAAATAGTCACGTTAAAAGATGTATCTGTGAAATTGTATTAAAAAGTTTATCCATTGCGCTTTGCAGATTTATCTTATTTTCTATGAAATTCAGTTAAAAAGTTTCCTATAAGCTTTTTTCTAATAAAAAGTTAATAACAAAATATTAATAGATTATTATGATGAGGTTACTAGAAAGCGCACAAGACTTATGGCACAGCGATCTATGCGAAATGCGACCATACAACTCAACAAAAAACTGATTGCTTGAGACTCTACTTGCTCTTAGCTCAAAAAAAGCGCTCCAAATAGCGTTTCCAAAATAACATACATACATACCTTTCGATATTAATTCGAAATATCACCGGTAACAATTTATTTCGATTGAAACTTTAAAATAAAAACTTTCAACTTATTTCAAATGCACATGATACCTCAGCATTTCAAATAAATGCCTCTAACGTCATAATTTAGTGTATATCTTGAAAATACATCTAGTTTATCTACGTCCAAATTCGTTTTACTGACAATTTTATGAATTTATAGTGACAAAACGTAATTAACTTGTCGTATTTCGTGGGCGTATCGATCTTCAAAATATTTCTAGGGAATAAAGAGGAATTCAAGTTGTTCTTAATTATATTTTAGTTATGTTAAAAACACGAGATATGAAGGGGTTAGATTCGGCTCGTATTAGTGTTTTCGAAGGATTATCCAAATACAAAGTCCATATTTTCGAGTAGAAGTAAATCGGATTAAAGGGTTTAAAGAAAACATGACGTTAAGCCAGTTTGAGTATTGATTTTCTTGTAAAAAAGAGAATTTCCTGTACGATATTAATATAGGTTTGAAATTAAATATTTAAAAAAATGAAAACAAAGACTATTACTTCCGTCTTTTGATAACATCTGTCAAAGTTAACTAGCAAAAAGCTCAAAGTCAATTTTTGTATATTGTTATAGCAATTTATTCCTTTTAATGAAAGTCTGGAGCATGGAAAAGAAGGATTTTTCTTAAACCCGATAAATTTGATATGTAAGCAACTATATTGAATTTCAGTTGATCAAAACAGATCAGTTATAATGACGTCGCCGACATTTTGTAGTAAAAACGTACTTTCCCAAGGTCATATTTAAATGAGACAAAAAATGGGCTTAACACTATTAAGGTTCTTCTCTAAATAATTTTTGTTTATAAAAATCTTACATTTAACGGTAATATAAACTCTTCTTTGCGATTTTCATTCCATCCCCAAACTTAAATTACACTTCCCGGTGTCTATCCTTCCCACTTTACCAGGAATCTAATAAAATGTTAACGATACTTTTTTCTTTAGAGTTTCTCCCTGCGGCGAGTTATGCTCTACGGTTCAGTGTACACTGAAACCCTTCAATTTTTTCACCCAACAAACTCACCTGTCAGTTTAACAAGTTGAATGTTGCCGCAACCACTAATTTTTCTGTAGGCTCAAAGAATTTTCCTTTCTACTTAATATAAATCCCTTCTCTCTGTGTGGGAAAATTGGATACTAATCTCACATATACAGAGTGAATTTTGAGTATGGATAGCACGATTTTTATAGATTTTGGTGTGCAAGGATCTTGTGCTATGACCGATATTAAGGTGGTGTTAACATTGTTGTCAGATCTTTCCTTTTTCAGGAATACTATTGAAATTTGTTATTTAAAATGGATCACCTTGTATATTTCTTGACTCAAAAATTCTCGGTTGAAATGGCTAAAAACTTGTCAATAACAAATTAATATCAGAAAAGACACAATTGAATTTATCCTGGAGCATCTAATTGGAAAATGTAGGAGGGAAATTCTTTATATCGATTTCCCAGTGTACAGTAATTGTGAAACGTGATACTTTCTGTTTATTTAACCTGAGCACTCCGTAAAATGGGAAAATATGAATAGCTCCAAAACGGAAATGGAGCTTTGTAAGTATTGAATAATATTATACGTTTAATGATGGGATGGGACAACATTCAGGAGGTTTTAGCTAGTGTATTGTTGGTAAAAATGTTTATATCATTTGAATGTATAATACTCCAAGCAGAGTGATTCCTTATTACGATTGAATAGGAGAAGAAAAGGTTCTCCTTCAATGTTTGGTTTGGCATTATCAACAACCGATTAACTGGACCCCATATCCCTACCACATCTACTAACGGGTGAAGTATTTGGTGTTCCTGCAAAATATTTCACCCCTATTTCTAGATGATGTAGGAGTTGATGTTAGACCTCAATTCAGGGTAATAGTAAGAGGAAAACCTCACAATTGGCCTGCAAGAGCCCCCGATTTTAATCCAGTCGATTACTATGTTTAGGGTTATTTAAAATCAACCGCAATAATCTTCCGGTTTAGAAAGCTTATTGGTTAACTCGTCAATCATGAAACACCCTATATACTACTCATTGTAAGTTCTCCGCTCCTGATTTATTTCCTTTTGGGTGCTCTAACCTCTGTCCCGAAATTTAATAGATGAGAAGTGGAAAAAACTCACAACAGGCGTAATTAGTAGGGAGATGGTAGTGAAATAATATTAATGTCGAGGATACGTTGAAAGCTTTCGTACACTTTCCAGTCTTTATTACTGTGTGGAAGTTTTAAAAGCTTAATTTAAGTTAAATGTGCTTGGGAAGGTTGATTTTGATATTGTGGGGAGTTGTTTTTTAGGCTGGATCAGTTATAGAAAAAAAGGGGAAAAATTTGAAACTTGCCCACTCCAACAGGCTTGAACATCTACTTTATATTTATGTTGCGATTGAAATATATAAAAGTGGACTAAAACTGATCAAATTTCCATTATCGTATAAGCTCCAAAAATGATCGTGTGTCATTATTCATGCTGAAGCCATTTACGAACTCGATATTTTCCGCCAAAAGCAATTTCGGTTTTAATTAATTTGAAGAGTTTCCACATTGCGGATGGTGTTTCAAAGGTAGTTTGGAGAATTTTACAACAGCCACCGATGCTCTACACCTGCTTTTCAAACTAATAATACATTCGGAGAGAATCCTTTATTGAAGAATAAAAAACTAGTTTGGTATTAATTACGAATCAACGTTAAAACCGTTCAATATATCAAGAACATCTTGATATTTTTCAAATTATTGTCCTTCAGGACCTTTTTTGCTCGCATATTAAAGGAACCTCGTTTAATCGACATCCTCTTGTAATGTAGCTCAAAGATCGTGGAGGCTGTCAAAAAATGCGAATGCGAAAAAAATGCTTAGTAGGATTGAAATCAGGTCTACAAGCTGGCTAAATAACGAGAATAAAAATTAATAATTATAAAGTATGTTGCTACAATTTGGCATAAGTTGACACCTTCTATTGTAGTCGCTGCTTCCTAGAGGGAATTTACGGTTGATGTAGAAACAAAACTAATTTTCGCCAGGGTCAAATCAATCAGCTAAACACCCGAAGTTTGTTAGAAGTTGAAAAGGCGAGACAAATTTACTTGAAAATGTAAGACAAATAAGAAAAATGTCACACAGTTCCTTCTTTCCAAATTAAATACGTGAGGACATTACGTGTTCCTTTTTAGATAAAAAAAATTACCCTTGAAGTATCTGTAGATCACATGTTATCAGTAAAAGAAATCATAAGCGCAACAACGGGATAAATATTTAAAAACAATTTTGTTTTCAGGAGTAAAGTTGCAGCGGCTCTTCTCAACAAACATCTTCAAATAAACGGCATTTCAGCTGGATTAACATCATTGAGACAATCAGTAGATGAAGGTTTGGTATCTGACGACAAAGCAGCAGCTGCTGGGGCTGTAGCTACAGATCCAGGTTCCAGTAGTAAAATGAAAAGGGAAAGAAAAGCTGCGAGGACGTTAGGGATCATTGTTTCGGCGTTTTTGGCGTGCTGGCTCCCGTTTTTTCTTTGGTAAGTTTTATTGATGAATTTGACCTTGGATAACCATCTAAAGGATCCAAAATTTAACCGACATTCATTTGTTTACCATATTTTCTACTTCCATTCCGGAAGATTTGTGTCTCTTCTATATATAAGCCACTAGTTTGACTGGAGGGGGGGAATTATTTACATTTTCTCACCAATCTAGACTTAGTGGTTTGACAGTTGATAGCTTTAAGCAGAGCCAATAAGTAAATATTTTGATTTTAATATGTAGAATAAATAGTTTCTGAGACACAGCGGGTTACCTCTCTTAATCAGTCTTTTCTAGATATACTTTGAGTTTTTATGATAATTGAGAGAAAATAATGTAAGAGGAATTTCGGATTCAACAAAAAATAAATTCAAGGAAAGATGAAATCCTAATCCTCCGCTTGAACAGCAAAAGGATACAGGAAAAAAATATTTTCCAGATGATCAATTATCAAAATCCATTCAAAAGGCAGAAAAAGAATTCTATTTGTATCTCCGCCAAAAAAACCTTATCACTGAAAAGTCCTTCGTCATTATAAATAATCTTTAACTGGAAATCCATCAAATTTTTTTAATATTTTGTATTTCTAGCGGAAAAAACTTTCACAAAATATATACATGTAGTGGGAACAAAATTTGACAGACTATAATGATATCAACATTCGAGAAATTCGATTACGCCGTTAACCAAATTAAATTTGACAGCCTCATTTACAGTCGATCGGTAAACTAAACTAGCCTGACATGATGGATTATGTTACGCTCACGAACTGTTATCTTGATATGCAAGTAGATACACATACACGTGTTAAATATGAAGAGAATAAAGCTATATAGCGAATATATAGCTTTATATTTATATTGGTTTCCTTTAGAATGTTTATATAAGTAAATTGTGGTGGTTTGAAATTTTGGTGGATACGACCTCGCCATTATTTAAATAAAAAGATTCAGAGGAATGTATACGTATGTAGTGCATGATATGTCGCATTTCCAATTCAAACAAGAGGACGACATAGTGATTATCATCAATGAGAAATTCCCAGAGATAGTTAAGAATTTCCTACAAGAAGCACTACACATTGTGGAGAAATGGTGCCTTAAAGAGGACCTTTCAGTCAATCCATAAAAAACAAACTAGTTGCTTTTACGAATAGAACAATTCTCCCGCAGGGTAGGGTTTTGATGTTCAGAGAAGAACTAGAAATATCCAAAGAAGTTGAATATCTGGGAGTGACCCTTGATTCCAAATTGAATTGGAAGGCACACCTGGAAAAAAAATTACTACTAGGCTTTTTTGGCAATACAGAAGAGTTATGGGGAATACGACCTGAGGTAGTTCACTGGCTTTACACAACTGTGATAAGGCCAACGATCACCTATGGAACAATAGTCTGGTCGAGGAGGACAGATGTGTCCTACCAGATATAGGTCAGTATTTAAATACAAACATGGATAAGATTTTGATCTTGTAAATTCTAATTTAGTTAGATGTTCATGTAACTTCTCATACCAGCATTTTGGTGCTTGTCGTAACCCTATTAGAGATATTTTCAATTTACAAACCAAGTTATCAGATTTATTAACATTTATACTTTGCGGTATTTCCATGTAAACAGGTTTTTGCATAACTTCATTGAGAAAAGCACATTTTACATCCAACTGAGTCATATATTGTAACGGATTGAAAATACAACAGCATTCAAAATAAAGTTTAAATCTATTGAAAAACTTACCAGCAACGGAATTTAATAAAAAGTATTGATGATTATAAGCATTAAGGATTGTTAACATGAAATAATATAATAGTAAAATACCTATGTATGATTTATTGTAAAGTAACTGATAATACTTACAGTTTATACTAGGTACAATTGTCAAAACTATCTTTTCATATTTAAAAAAAATATTGATTGATGAGAATAGTAAGAAAAAAAGGGTGGAAACACATTATTTGGAGTCTTCTCATAAATTACTGAAACAATTCAAAGTCTAAGAACACTAGAATCGAAAATTCTTATCTACCAAGACTCCAGTTGTGAACCTAAAAAAATAAACTATAGTAACACTTGTAAATAAAAAAGAAACACATAAACTGCAGCTAAAGAGTGCAATGACATGTTATAAAAGGTTTTGAATAACTAAAATGCCTTACTTTTCGAAAATTTAAAAGAAATCATTTTGACAATGAGAAATTTTTAAAGTGTGATTTATATGTCTAGAAGAGGTTTTAAGATGTAAGATTTGTACATTCAATATTGTGTTTTATGTAGATCATAATTATATGTGTAAAAAAGGTATGTGTAAGAAAATCAAAAATACCAAAATAGCTTTTGACCATCAGTTTTTACACAAATTTTATTAAAAAATTTAACTTGTGTGTTTAATAAAAGTAAAAACTCCAAGAGGATGGCTCATTCCAGTTTTTTCACTTGCACAATAAAGTCTAAGAAAAAATAGTTACAATATCGATAAACTAGGGAGTCAACTTACCTTGACTTTTGACAGGAGGACACTTTGAAGTTTAAAAGTGTGGTAAATTTAAAATTCTTCACGTGCTGAGAAATCAACAAGATTTCTTTTAAAAATCTCACCAATTTGAATAAATACGACAAATTTTTCTTCATGAAGTGAAAAGGAAAGAAAATAGATTGGAATCCGATGCTATTTCCCTGAACATCTAAAGAAGAAGGACGAACAAGAAAAAAAGAAGGTACCCAATTCTTTCTTCATACAATATAAAAGAAAAAGAAATGATGAAATAAAACAATTTAATTTGTTTAAATCTTCATTAGTATGGATCTTCATCAAGTAAAAGCCTCATCTATTCAATTTTTAAAGAAAAAGAAAGTTAATTATTAAATAATATCAATAATATTCTAAAAAGATTTGCTATAGCTAAAAAAAATAACTCTAGATAGAGATTTAAATGCCACAATAATAAATAAAAAAAGACAAACAAAAACAAAAAATGAATTTAAACTAAAAAAGCAATTAAAGAAGATTTGACATATTCATTATTTACTGTAGTATTTATATTTTTAAGTATTATTATTAGATTGTAAAAATCTATCTTTTTTTTTTCGTTTGCTTACAGACTAAACAAGTTTCTAGTTTTCCTTTATGAACAAATACTTTACGAAAATTAATTTCCACTTACCTTGTTGGTCGATAAGCAATTTTCATCATTGATTTTGTACTTATATGATAACCATTGTTTTTTTTGTAAACACTTCTCACTTGCAAACTGATTTCTTGAATTTAGCAATTATTTTTACTATTCTTCAAGTGTGGAAGGGATGGTAATACATCATACATAATTTGCCACTGTGTTAGATTTCGTTTCTCAATAAAAATATGATATTTCTTCGTTTAATTCAACTACTTGTCTATTATTGAACAGCCATTTTGGAGATAATTAATAAGAGTGCGTAGAGCGTCGACTCCAAACACAACTAACGAATCCGACTGAGATAGGAAGTTTCGTGCTTTATCAGAGTAAGTTACAGGGTTGTACTGAGAAAGAAAGGTCAGGTAAATTTAATGAAATTTTAATAGGTGGAATTATATAAAAAAATAAAAAGATCATTAACTGTATTCAATACTTCATATTTATTTTATTTTTAAATAAATATTGGCGCCCAACTATACAATACAATAAAATCACAATTCAATAATCAATTTAATAAATAAAAAAATAATTAACCCCATTACCCCATACGCACATAACAATATACATATTATACTCTACAGTTAAAGAAAACAAAATTCTAATAGTTAACATACACTTCATACCCTTCATCATGTTCCTCCTAGCCTCTTGCAACTAATCTCGCTTTTTTCACTATTGATTCCTTTTTCCCGAAACACCCATTTTGAATCGATTACAATTTCATTTATAGGTTTAGCCACTAATTCCCACGCACCACTTAACTTTAAAGCGCACAATTCACTTTCGATAACCTGCTTCTATTAATTTCCATGTGCAATTGCTTCCTCATAAGTCATCATCTACGCTTCCGGCCAATAGCGCCATCAACATGTCTTCATCAAAATTGAATTCATAATCTTCATACTTCTTTGGTATTCTTATTTATCTACCACTTCTTGTATGATTAATTCTTTCTTTTTCTTCACTTTCAAGTTCGTTTTCCACTTCTGCTTTTTCTGTGTCGATTCTACAATCATTTTGGTGTCTGTACCTATCTCTTTATCAATATAAATTCTAATATTTGAATCTTTGTGTTTCTCATCACAAATTATATCTCTTGCAGTTATAATTTTACACTTTTCAGGATCCCATACTCTATATCCATAAAAATCATCTTTTTGCTACGGACATCAAGTTTTCCAGTCCTTTATTCTTCCAAATACTGGAATTTTATTAAAATTTGCCAGTTAGAGTAACCTTGGCCATCAAATGGTTTAATTAAAATTTGCGAAGTCGCCATTTTGTATCTAAACATACAGCTTCCAGCGGATTCGTTCTTTCCAACTTTTATTCTACTCAACTCTCTCTCAATACAACTTAAATGAGATTACCTGAGTCATGGGACCATAACATAAGAATTAGCAGTAGAAAAACTCAGGTATAACTAAAACGGAAAGTGATGTTCTTACTGTTAACATATTCAACTTGCTGACAGCGAGCGTCATCTGTCATTTGTCGAGGTCAGTGTTGACAGACACGAGGTAAAAATAGGAAAATGTTCCATTCATGAAATTGAGCTTCTTTTTACTATACTTAAAGTTAATATGATATTTCGTGGTTTTGTATAACAGTAGACGTCAATAATTGATTTTTATTCATTGAGTTGTGTAAATTCCAGATTTTTGAATAATTTTTTCCTCTTCTTTCCAGGTACGTGATATCAGCTCTGTGCGGCTACAGACTCTGCTACAGTCCTCCGTGGGTCGTCACTCTAGTCTTCTGGGTTGGATATTTCAATTCTGCTCTCAATCCTTTAATCTACGCCTATTTCAATAGAGAATTTCGAGTAGCTTTCAAGAAAACGTTAGAAAATTGCTGTCATATATCCTCGCATTTAGCATGTAGAAGATATTCGATGAGAAGGGATCCACCGGTAACGTGTAGTAATGCTTCCAGTGAATTACACGGGAACTATCTAAGGGCAGAAGCTATAATTCAAAGATTCAACAACTTTTCTGAGCAAGAGGTGATTAATTTAAGGCAGAGCGAAGCGTGTATTTAGAAGGTTTTTTTGTAAAATATACATATCTGATGCAATAAGTCTGGAAAATTGATGTCGGTTGTTGGGACTTTGGGCAATTTTTTAAAAAGACCGAAAGACAATAGGTTTTGATGGAATTTTGGATATATTGAGGATGAAAATAGTCGACCGAAACTTTTTTTCAACCATTTGGAAGTGTAATATTTAAAAAATTGCCTTAAAGTTACTAACTTCATATATTGTTAAAAAATGAGGTTAAGTTATAAGTCAAAAAATCGTAGAGTCCATACTAATGGGTATATCAAGCTGAAATTTGAAATAACCGAAATTGAAGAGTAAAATAAAAATGTTTATTAAAGATCGCATAATTCCAAGTGTCGCGAACTTAAGCAGACCCAAAAAATCATTTATTAACGTTACATCTTCGTGTTTGCATCACAGAGATTCACATTTGTACAGAATTTAGCTCAGTAGATTTGGAGACAAACACACGAGTGATCCACTAATAACTGGAATATTCTCTATATAAATACATCATAAACCTCTGGAATTCACCAATATTTCCAAAGTTAAACATGTTCCTTCACTAGAAGCGAAATTAAACAACTTTTCCGTATTGCAAACATGAATTTGGAAACTTCACCCAACTAAGTGACACATTAAACGATACATGTATATTTATATAGATGCTGAAAAGTTTCTACCAAGCTAAAATTTTTTGAATAGATGAGGCTTTTACTTGATGAAGATCCATACTACTGATGAAATAAAACAAATTAATTTGTTTAAATCTTCATCACTAAAATTTTTTGATAATTTCATGTTTATTATACAGAAAATGTATAAATGGTATAAATTTCCATATTATTTAATAAAATTGATGGAATATTTCATCAGAAATTAATAATAAATGTATTGAAAATATCTATTTCCGTCAATGTAATTGAAATCGTTATAATTATATTTCGGAGAAACAATTTAATTTGTAAAAGTATACGCATTATTGAAGGGATCAACTTAATTAATATACTAATACAGCGTGAGTCATAAATTTTTTTGCACAATTTATAATAGCTATTTGTTCGGGTGGGTGTACCAGCTGGTAGAAAATATATTTCTAACCTTTAATCCGCCTCATGAAGAATACTAATAATAAGCTGAATGTGTTTTTAAGGGCTCATTAGTATAACTGCTACCTCTTAGTGTTCTTCAAAGTAAATCGACTTGAAAAGCGAGCGATTGTAACTTGAGGTATAATTTTCGATTGTTTGCTTCTTAGATTATCTTTGTTAGTGATTCACAGCCAGTTTCTCGAGCTTGGTTTAGTTTTTCGTTGAATTAGGGGATGGCTCATTAGGGAGGTTCTTGAACGTAATTTATTCAACAAATTTGTCAATAGAATTAAAACATAATTATCTATTATTGTCTTTAACTAAATAAAAAATCTCGAAGCAGGTCGATTTTAGATTTTAAGTACATAAACCATTAATAGCTGCTCCTTTCAGCGCAATGTCTATCTCACTCGGTCTCCGGTGCTACTCTTTTTCGGGATTTTTAAGTTCCAATCGAGCGATAGACAGATACCGTGTGTCTTTTGTAGTTTGAAGGTACGAGCGGATCTATACTGGTCTGTTACTGCCTACAAAAACTGTTAACCCTTGCAAACCATAATAGAGTAGCTCTTTAGTGGGTCCCGGGGCACAAGGGTATTGTAGGCAATGAAAAGGCAAAGCTAAAAAAAACAATTTTTTGAGGTTAAAAGATTAATAAAATGTACATATTTGTACTAGCGCTGATAAAAATACCGTAATTCACCCTATATATTGTTACATAAGTACCCTAAACACTCACTGTTGACTTATATAGAGCCAAAAAAGTCCTTCAATATGCTGTAATGTGATTTAAATTACTTTAATTTCCACATTTGCAAATATAACTATGGACTTCATTAAGGACTTAACGATGTGATGGTAATATAAACTACGTAAGTTTTTTACTGTCTGACCATTAATGAACTACCCTTAAAAACGACAGATCCAAAATAGAATCACGTGTGGTGGATGAAACATGAATGCGTGGGAGGATGTGTAGGTATTTTTATAGGACCGTACTTATAATTATCGGATTCTTTTTAACCAAAAATGTGAAAACAAGCCACATATGAATGAAATATGAAGAAGATTTCTTAGATCAATGAAGCTTCTCAACAATTAGTGGATTTTATAGATGCTTCGAAAAGTTGGTGGGACCCAAATGCAATTGGTTTTCGATCACTTTTTCCAGAAGATCAATTCAACACTTTAAGAATGTTGAAATTTCGATTGTAATTTCCATCACATAAAAGATTTTTCCTAATAAAATAGTGAAATTTTCGAGTCCTGCTCTGTCTTAAGCGAAATGTTTAACTACTTTAAAGCACCTACGATGCCCAAACATTCTCACTGGCATGTGAAGATCATTAGACGATATGATTTATGGCCCAAATACGTTCCTTCAGAGACT
Organism: Lochmaea crataegi; assembly: GCA_947563755.1. NCBI lineage: Eukaryota > Metazoa > Arthropoda > Insecta > Coleoptera > Chrysomelidae > Lochmaea > Lochmaea crataegi. The sequence goes on along the minus strand of OX387427.1, from coordinate 1,379,963 downwards.
GGCCTCGCATACCAAGGCGATCCCACTAAAATGCCGAAACACCTTCAAGGGCGAAGTGATATGCTGTTATTTGCTCGTAGATGGAGTTATTCGGGTTTATGAAAGGTCGTTTATATCTCCTTTAAGGAGAATTTAGTATTAAAATAATGAGATACTTTAAATTTCCTCTCAAGCTAAATAGTGATATCAAATTACGATTAGATGAACACATTCTCGAAACAAGAATCCCAAAAAGTACTTTAAATCATCTGCTCACGGCACCGCGTGCTTTTTACTAAATTTTAAAGAAGTTTATTTTATCGATCCGAAATATATTATTGAAGTTCTCAGAATCTGCGGCATTATAAACGATATCACGTTCCTGTAGGATGCGGAAGACCCCTGGACGAATGCTATTTTCAAATGTAAGAATAAAAATTGCTATAATGTTTCTACTAAACTTTTATATAGAGTGGAACCGTTATGTGACTTATACAGCGTGGAATAATAATCTACTTTCATCATAAACCAGTAGCTCATGACACATCCAGTTTGGGCCTTGTGGAGTATCTTACACCTGCCGATTTAAAGAAGATGTCTCCTAAGTGACATGTCTACCATCCTGGCAGGACTGGATGGACGATGACCTGGGAGGACAACTCTTCGGGAGGACGTACAATGAGTCACATGTGGCCACAAGTGTTGTGTGCCCAAACTCACCCTCCCTACTCTACAGATACAGATATCCAGTTTCGTCCTTGGTGAATAGCATTAATCTACTTGTTTTTCACATGAAACTCGATGGTGAAAGCGGCTTCCATTCGAAATAATGAAGCCTACATATTTCATTGGCTATCGGTCTATCATGTTATAGGGCGTATTTTGATGTTAACAATTTATATGGCATCAAAATGTTAATTTAGCTAAAAACTAATATTTTCATGAAATTTATATACCTCGCACCAACCGAAACGTATCAGTCTAAAATTCATTAAGCCAATTAAGTTTGCTTCCAATTTTGACTAATTATATAATCGGCTATTTTAGAATTTCGCTCCAGTAGAGAACCTACAAACAGCGTTTAAATGATAACTAGCAACGTTGCAATTAAATTTTCAACAACAGACAATTAACGAAGAGAGCTGTAGTTTCAACAGTGAGCGAGAAGAAATGACGGAAAAAAACACAGAAAAATGTTTATTTGACATTTTGATTTTAAAAACAGAACTCTACTATCGTAGAAAAAGGTTGTAGCCCATTAAATAGCTCTGTATTCGAAAGGTGAATTAGTAATGGAACATTCTATTAAATATTAATTGGTTTTAAAATTTAAACAAGCGGAAATTACTAGAGAGAATGAACCACAATATTTATTGTTCAATAACTGTGTAGCCATCGAAACATAAACATATCTTGAACTTTCTGTCACTAAAAGTACATGGATATTTTTCAAAAATTCCTAATATGATGAGTAGATATCAGTAACTTGAAAATTTCTTCGGTAAATAAGTTGTTTTTGTTTTAATAGGGTCTAGACGTATTTTCTAAATTAGATTGTGGGATATACTTGGAAAAAGTTTTAGGAAAATCAAGTTAGGTGTTAGATTTCTGGTGGCTTTCATGGGAATTACAACTATACGAAGAGGTGGTGTATATTTAATCTCTAAGGGAATTCAACGTATCACTCGTTTATCATGTCTTAGAATAACTGGAAAGCTTTAGTTGTATAGATCTTTGTGGGATTTGTTAATATTTTGGATTAAAAATGGAGGGAAACTTTTGTTTTTTGATTGGATTCCCTCTAATTTACTTGTACGTTTTTTTTATCTTTTAGATGATTTCAACATATCAAATGTGTAATATTAGAATATTGATAATAAAAATCTATTGTATAGGTTTAGATGGATAAACATTGTAGTTTTGTAAATATTGTAAATATATTGAAATTTTAACGACCAGGCGCGTACAATCGAAACGTCATAAATAAAAAAAAATTGCATAGATATATAAATATATATTAAGAATATATGTTTCAATGTCCAAAACATGTCTGTACCTAACACCAATTAGATATTATGTAATACAATTTATTTTTTAAAATCACTTATAAGCATGTACAATCAAAATAAGTATGAATAAATATACTTCAGGCTCACTATTCGAAAACGTTCTATTTGGTATTATAAATTGCATTTTCTTTTTAAAAACTAACGACCAATATTGTTGAATTAATCACCGACAATTTAGTAGACTTGTGAACAATACTTTTTTCTACTCCACGCCAAAATAATTTATGGTTTTCAGGGAAGAAGATACATGCACAAGTTTATTTTTTTAGAATGAAAATACCCATTATTGTTATGGTAGTAGAAAAAATATTGTGCGCAATCTGTTATTTTTGTAGATAAAATTGCGTTTGTGTAGATAGTGTAAATAAGAAATTATAGAATATATATATATGAAAAATGCCAAAAATATATAAATAGTATAAAAATTGAATGTTAAAAAATTATTTTAAAATAAAAACCGTTTTAATCAAACTTATTTTTATTTATTCCAAAAACCGCTTCACAGTATTCTGTTAATAAATGTAAAATTTTCCACTGAATCTATTTTATAACGTTCTAACTGTTCAATAAATCGAGTTATGAGTACCTTTTGCTTTAACATTGATGATTCATAAAATAGAAACCCTACAAGTAATACTATATAATTTTATTCCCAGTAGATTGGTCTTATGAGACTGTTCTCCTAAAATATCAGTTCAATATTCATGTGGAAATCGGAAATATCGATCCAAAATTCACTCAAAAAAAAACCGGCGGTCGGGGATATGACCTTTGGCAGAGCGATCTATGCGAAATGCGACAAAACAACGATTTCTTGAGACCACACAACGAGTTTGCTTGCTCTTAACACATAAAAATCGCTTCCCGTATAAAAGTGCACATTTAAGCATTTGAAGATCATTACTTAACCTAATTTAACGTTCTAACTGTTTAATTAGTCGAGTTATGGGTACCTTTTACTCTCAAAAAGGTGGATTTTCAAATATTTTCACTTCTTTAACATTGATGAGCCATAAAACGGAAACACTACAAGTTATACTCTCGAAAATTTTATTCTCAGTAGATTGGTCTTTTGAGACTGCTCTCCTAAAATATCAGTTCAATATCCATGTGGAAATCGGAAATATCGATCCAAAATTCACTCAAAAAAAACCGGCGGTCGGGGATATGACCTTTGGCAGAGCGATTTAGGCGAAATGCGACAAAACAACGATTGCTTGAGACCTCACAACGAGTTTGCTTGCTCTTAACACATAAAAATCGCTTCAACTACGGCTTCACCGTTTTTCTTAAATTGAAAACATTTTGTTAACTGTTCAATTAGTCGAGTTAAGAGTACCTTTTGCTTTCAAAAAAGGGAATTTTTAAATATTTTTACTACTTTAACATTGATGATTCATAAAACGGAAACACTACAAGTTATACTCTCGAAAATTTTATTCTCAGTAGATTGGTCTTTTGAGACTGCTCTCCTAAAATATCAGTTCAATATTCATGTGGAAATCGGAAATATCGATCCAAAATTCACTCAAAAAAAAACCGGCGGTCGGGGATATGACCTTTGGCAGAGCGATCTATGCGAAATGCGACAAAACAACGATTGCTTGAGACCACACAGAGAGTTTGCTTGCTCTTGGCACATAAAAATCGCTTCAACTACCGCTTCCCGTATAAAAGTGCACATTTAAGTATTTGAAGTTCATTACTTAACCTAATTTTATAAGAAATAAGGAAAGAGAAAACCTATGAACTCTCCATTAAACATTCACTTTGAAGAACGTTTAATGCATTTCTACGGAAAATATGTTTGTAAAAGCTTTATCGAATATTGCAGTTCCTGATTTTACGATATCTTTATGAAACAAAGTAACCTAGTCTGGTCGCTTTCAAGAAGACGTAAACGGCTGTGAATGAAAAGTATACCTTTAAATTCAATTCGAGTAGAACAGACTAAACGTTTTTTATGGATGGGCGATTCTAAAGTTATCCACAAAGTAATTACTAAATTCATCTCATATAACTGAAAATGCATCAGGTGTTAATAATTTTGTGACACGGTCGAAGCGATGTCATATCGATGGAATCTGCTTCACTACCCATAGACCTACAGGATAGAATCCTAAAGTCCTGAATAAAAATAAATTTTGGTCCAGTTTCTCCCAGATCTGAATTAGATTCCGTCTTAAATCCAGAGTGGTTTATTTGTCGTCGTTATTCTCCTAATCTCCTCTCAAAAGTGTCCCAGAGCGTCTCTATGTGATTCAAGTCCGGGTTTTGGTCTGTATTAATTTTCACCTTTTCAAGATATTGACTACTCGTGCTGCATCTTATCCATCTTGTCTGATGGTACCTGTTGGTCTAAATCACAATATGCAGCTGTAAGAGCCCCAAGAGACATAAAAATCTGTCTTGAATGGGAGTTGTTTTTCGAAGCCTTCTTTGACCAGGTAATAGAAAGAAAATATTTTACAAAATTATATTAATTATGGAAAATCATATTGGACGTCTCTGTGTGATTGGCAGATGATGCATATTTCTTGTACACCTATGGGTGAACTTTGAGTAAAATCGATCGACAATCAGGTCATCTCATTATAAATAGTATATAAAGGAAGTCTGGAATGGTGTATGGTTTATATTGTTTTTCCTAAATATAATTTTCAATTTGAGTTGAGGATTATGTAGACCAGAATCGGGAAATCCAGCTTCAGCTCTTCCGATTATTCATTAAATTCGACCCGAAACATTGATACGCAATAATCCTAATTAACTTTGGGAGTATAAATGGACATTTGGAAAAGTTCTCTAAACAATGTTTTGGTTGTTTCGTACGAATTGTAAATGTATTATTTAACATTTGTAGGTACACGTGAAAGCGTTGTTGGTATTTTACAAAAAAAAAACTATCACGACTCAAAAAAGAAAAACCTAGAAAATGACAACCAATGGCTACCACACGACATGATCGTTACCTGACTGTGTCGATTGATCGAAACACCCTGTACATTCAATTTGGTGTATTTCTGAGATTTGTTTTCGTTTACAAACGTGAAATGTCACAAAGTTGAGGAAAATGAATTAAGTTCGTCGCACAAAAAACATAAATAACTGTCCAGCTCGAACGATAGCTGCAAATCTATTTGAGTTCTCTTTGACTTTTCAGCTGACAATAATATAAATGAAGCTGAGATTCCAATTTAAACGAGTCGCGTTTTTTGTTGTCTCAAAATGTTCTTTGATTTATTTTTTTTGTTGTTTCTTTTGAAAATTTCTATCGGTTCGATCGACGATACAATCAAAGTTATATTTTACGAGAAATATATAAAAAAATATCGATAAAAATTGAATTTAGTAAAGTTCTTTTACTTCTAAAACCTTTGGGAAGTTAATTTATAACCAATAGCAGCCGTTACATTTTGATAACAGCTTCAGTTGGAGTATATGTATATCACTATGTTTACACACACTGTATATACACCAAATACTCGGAAATTGTATCGATTGTATTTAATTTTTGTTTTGTATGCTTATTAGAATGTAGCATGTGTATATTTGCTTTTTTCTGAAGCTTTGCATTCAAATTTTATATATTTTTTTAATTTGAAGACCAATATTTGAAAAGGAAATATATGCCTCAAGAAGGGAATAAAAGGAGAAAGCGTAGGAAAGAAAAATAATGGTCGTTTGGAGTGGATTGTCTTCGTTACAAAGTGTTACCTAACAAGATCTTAGAGTGGCCTGGTTGGTAGCATGTGTGCCTAACCTTCACCTTTGTACGTCTAATACAGGCCTGTGGAAAAATATTTTTAAAAAGCACTAATTTTCGTCAATAAAAAATATCAAAAGTATTCAATTCAATTCAATTTCAAAAATTGTAAATTTGGTTCAAACCTACAAGAGAATCCAGCAAAAATTACAAAAGAATCCGCCAAAAATTACAAAAGAATCCACCAAAATTACATAACGAGTCCGCCAAAGAATTACAAAAGAATCCGCCAAAATTACATAACGAATCCGCCAAAATTATATAACCAGTCCGCCAAAATTACATAACGAGTCCGCCAAAGTTACATACCAAGTCCGCCAAAAATTACATAATGAGTCTGATGTATTGTGGATTGCCTAACAAGACATAAACAGTGTGCAACCAATCGAAAACTCTATTACTTTTCAATTTTGTAGTGATATATTCAACTTTCTTAGCATGTGTGTCACAATCTTTCGCTTATTTTGCCTGTGAGATATGTTCAACCGACAGGCCTATTATCTCACGTTTCTAAAACAATAGCTATACTTATTAGTCAGTTGGTCTATGGACTTCTGAGTATTCTTTTACCACACTTCACCGCAGACACATTTTAAATTACTACCGTACAAGAAGTGTATGACTTTCTTATCCAACGTTGGATGGCACTTGCACTTTTTCCACGAAAATGAAGACAATCCAGATTATACACACCAAACAAAAAAATAATAACATCTGCGTGACCTACATTCAATTTTTTCCGGAGAGGAAATTCTAAAATTACTTACACAGCAAGTTGACAACGTCGCTCGAATCTTCTTCCTCGTATATATCGATTTTATATTAATATAATATCATTCGTTAATAATGTATGCAATTTGTTTTAAAAGTATACACTTATAGCGACAGATCAATATTTTAATTTCATATGTGTTTGCAAAAGGAATTGAGTTAAATTTTTGTTTAGCTAATGCATTTGTGCCTACACTTACTACAGTTAGTTGTGGTTTCATGAAATCCACTCAAATTAAAATTAATTCCAGACCAGAGAAACCGCTTTCAGTATGTGGTAACAACCCACAATGATGTGCAGGCAAAATTGCTACCGTTAAACAAACCTATTCGGTGAACGAAGTAAAAGTTTTATTTTATTGTGTCACTCTTTCAATTACTAATTTCCCTTCAACTCTTGTACGTTATGCGTTCAGAAACTGTTTCTCGATCTTTGATTTCTTCTTGGTCAATCATTTTATGGATCAAAGACATTAGTTACACGATAAGGGAGATTAATACCATTTGAATAAACCCTTCTCTTCGGCTCTAGGGAAATCCCCATACAAAATTTATTCGTTCTCCTTCAGGTGGTATAATGACTGAACTATAAATCAGACGTACTCAACCGAAACTATTAGACGTCACAAATTTACGAGTGACGGATAAAAAAATTTAAATACGCTTGCGCTAATAATGTCAAACGTCAGAATATACGTAGCACTATTGCCAATACCCGAAATAAAAATACCTACTGTGAGTAAAACAGTTTAATTTGAATTTTCTGGTAATAAAAGGAAAAACAAGTGAATTAACAATTCCATCCACACAGTCCGCATATTAACACACAGCGAGCACAACATGTTTAAATAGCAGTCATATATATTCCAACCATTTCGCATATGATTGTTTTCCTATCCTTTTCCTTGTTCATTCTACATTGTTTAAATTCGTTTTTCTTCTATTGATTCACCGCGGTGCTGAAAAATTGTTTGTGTATTGAAAAAAATGCAATATTGGCATGTACCACAGAATTTTTGAATAGTTTTTTAAGGTTATATGGGTTGGATTAAAAATATTTATTGGAAAACTTGTTCACGACTTTTCCACCCTGTATAAATAAAATCCTGATATCTAGTCAGTGGGACGTTTTCGTCTCCTTTTCTCAGGCAATTGCCGCTGTCCAGACTACCTTTAACATTAATAAGTCTCGCAGAAACCCATGCTCCTTTAGAGACAATTAATACGCTCCATAACATTTTGTATTCCAGTTTCCCTTGACCTAATGTCTTCTCCATACTTCGCTTGATATTCGTAACGTTCCTTCTCGTATGCTTGTACGACTTGGTAATTATTAAAGTGCGTCAAAGTTTCCAATTTCCAATGATGCGTCACGTCATTTAATGCTTCTTCTAACAGACGTTAACTTTGATAGAACAGGGCCGTAGCGAGGCGTGTACATTTTAAATCAAATTACTTATTTTCACTCGACTAACTTATATTTCAAGAAAGTCTGTCCCAGAATTCACTCAAGATTTGAATCTGCCGCCGTTTGTGCCGTGAAAAGTAAGCAACCAAAAAAATAAAATAGATTGACAGCTGACAGTGGGTACAAGGTCGAGAGTGAAACCTTGCTAAATATCAAATTCCTGAATATGCTCAGTTTGGCATTAATTAAATTAACTTTGGCTACTCCTAAATCACTCATTCTTATTATATAGTAATTGTCATGTGCTAGCTCTGTGGTTGGAATCATCGAAATCACTCATTCTTATTAGTAATAGTTGTCACGTGTCATATTAATCATGTTTGTTTTCACTAGAACCACAGAAATCTGTGGTTGGAATCATCGAAATCACCAATTCTTATTAGTAATAGTTGTCATGTGTCATATTAACCATTTTTGTTTTCACTAGAACCACAGGACTAAGTGCTAGCTCTGTTGTTGGAATCATCGAAATCACTCATTCTTATTAGTAATAATTGTCATGTGTCATATCAATCATGTTTGTTTTCACTAGAACCACAGAACTAAGTACTAGCTCTGTGGTTGAAATCATCGAAATATATAATCCTATTTTACTTAAAACTGGCATTTGAAACACAACTTTAAGAAAAACAGAACTAAGTGCTAGCTCTGTGGTTGGAATAATCGAAATCACTAATTCTTATTAGTAATAGTTCTCATGTGTCATAATAATCATGTTTGTTTTCACTAGAACCACAGAATCAAGTGCTTGGAATGATCGAAATCACTAATTCTTATTAGTAATAGTTGTCACGTGTCATATTAATCATGTTTGTTTTCACTAGAACCACAGAACTCTGTGGTTGGAATCATCGAAATCACCAATTCTTATTAGTAATAGTTGTCATGTGTCACATTAACCATGTTTGTTTTCACTAGAACCACAGGACTAAGTGCTAGCTCTGTGGTTGGAATCATCGAAATCACTTATTCTTATTAGTAATAATTGTCATGTGTCATATCAATCATGATTGTTTTCACTAAAACCACAGAACTAAGTACTAGCTCTGTGGTTGAAATCATCGAAATAGATAATCCTATTTTACTTAAAACTGGCATTTGAAACACAACTTTGGGAAAAACTGTTTTGTTTGTGTACAGTTTGGTAAAACTCTTTAAAGAATTTATCAAAGCCTTGGAATGTTTTCATAACCTAACCGTACCGTAGATTTATATATAAAATGGGTTAGTTCGACTCTGTGAACCGAAACTTTCTGAAGATGACTTATTAATCCGAACAGACGACGAATTAACGTTAAGTGTTTCCCAGGTAACCGTCATTAAAATCTTCAAGAAGTTTACCACAACATTGTAAAGCGTATTACGTATAATGTCCACGAACACAACTTCTCAACAATTTGACAGTGAAATTCTAAAGGAAATCCGTCATATTCTCCATTATTTGGTGTAAAACAATTAAGGCAATTGAGAACAACTACTCGAGTGATAATGACACATGTTTCGTGTAGTAGATTTTCATTTGGTTTCGCTACAAGATAGCTTATTGTCATCAAAAACATCTCAGATAAAAACAACAGTCTTTCGTCCCTTCGTTTATGCCAATATGACTTTAGAAGTCAAAAAGAGCATCTTTCATCTTTTACTGATAACTGGAAGCTTTTTTATTTACACCGCGGATTGCACTGGTGTAGTCACGCTATATATGGTGGAATTAGTGATGGCTACTCCTAAATCACTAGCTCTTATTAGTAATAGTTGCCATGTGTCATATCAATTGTTTGTTTTCACTAGCGCAACAGAACTAAGCACTAGTTCTGTGGTTGGAATCATCGAAATCACTAATCCTCATTAGTAATAGTTGTCATGTGTCATATCAATCATGTTTGTGTTCACTAGAGCCACAGATCTAGGTGCTAGCTCTGTGGTTGGAATCATCTAAATCACTAATTATTATTAGTAATAGTTGTCATGTGTCATATCAATTGTTTTTTCACTAGACCCACAGAACTAACCACTAGTCTTGTGTTTAGAACCATCGAATTAGATAAGTAGTTATGAAAAACGAAATGAATAATCCGATTTGACGTAAAACTGACATTTGCAACAGAAATTTAAAAAAAAACTGTGGAATATTTAAAAATGTTTTATTTGTATACTGGAAAATGCTTGCATAATAAATTATACTGGATCACAATTGAATTACATTACTTATATGATTACGTTCAACGCAGAAAACAAAACAATAAAACGAGATCTATTTAAAACCTAATTTGTACGACCTACTTCCACCATTGCTGTGTACGTTTCAATTTTGTTGAGATAATCAAATAAAAAGGTGATTGCGGCTAAGTACTTTCACTTTTTTCCCCTAATAATAAATTGCGGAGTGCCATCTGGTCTTTATTAAAACAGAGAGAAGCATAGAGCTGGAAATTACCGATACCGTTACTGAATCCCTGCCAAGAGAGTTCGCCTTCTCATTGCCATCCATGCCAGAATGACCAGGGATCCACACCAGCGATACTCTATTGAGTTCTCCTATTGAGGAGATTTTTTTTTGCAGTCTAATACCAATTTCTGCTTACTAATCTAGCCAATAATCCTAGAAAAAGAAGAGGAGCTATGTTACCTTCAACGAAAAAGACCATTCTTTTTTTTTCGACGACAACTGACAAGAAAAAAAAATAACGACGAAAGATAACTTTACAACCCCGTTGCTGTCAAAAGTTTATAATCATTTTTATTATTCAATTTATATGAATAAAATCCAGTTCAAGAAATCAAAGAAATCAAATTACTTCCTCTTCATGGTTACAAATCCAATCCGGCTCGAAGGACCACAGAGAGCTTTGCTTGAGCCGTTCGATGTAAAGCTTTTGACCACCAAGCAATAGCTCCATATGTGATCATTGGTCTAACAATCATCACATATAGGTATCCAATGGATTTGTCCCAAGTCCCGAGATTTTCCACAGATCCTGCGACATCTCTAGTCTATAAGGATAGTCTGGCCTTATGGATAACTTTTTCCATGTAAGTTTTGTATCTAGGATAATCCCCAAATATTTTCTACTATTAACAATTGCTAATTGATTGAATTATTTTAAAGTTATCGACCTGGTACAAAATCGTTAACGTTATTTTTTGTTTTAGTAGTCTCATCTCTAGTAAGATGGTAGTAGGATGAAGGTAGGAGGCGCATTTTTCGAATTTCATTTGCATTAGTCTCAGAATTTTTTTGGGAACACAATAATAACATTTTTTACGTTTATGAATTTTTATTTAAGGACGCACACAAAATGAAAAAACATAGTTGTTGAGACGGCGTTTTTGTAGGGGGCGAATGATAATAATTGGGATATCATTTGAATGAAAAATGACAAAAAAAACCGCTCTGTTGAAAAATATAACCAGCCAAAAAAAAAGCGTAGAGTCCATGCAGTCATGGGACTGCCGACAGAAGTGAAAACACCAATAAATGAATCTCTTAAAAATTGTATCGTTTTTACAAAAAAAAGTACACATATATACACAGTATACATAATATAGCTCATTGAAAGCGTGACGATTATTTATGCAACACTATACACGCTTCATTGTTAATTGTGTTGCATAACCAAAAGTATTGTGTGTTGCATAAGAGCGTGACGAATGACCAAAAGTATTGTGTGTTGCATAAAAGCGTGACGATGACGAAAAATCCATATATTTGCTCTGCGCGCCTAAAGAAGTTTTCGCTTCAAAAATCCGCTTTGTATATGCGTAAATTTGTAATTTGGGACTTTCATGTTTCAGAAAATTAATTAGTAAACTGTTTTAGAAGGTATTTATCAGACAACTTCGTTTCATGTGCTTTTAGTAGGATGCCGGATGTTTATAGCAGAAACAGTCGCAGATGGTTTAATGCCAGATAAAGTTATAACAGGGAAATTACTTTAGTTCACTTTATATTCCATTTGAGAGAAGGAAAATTGCCGGAAAATGTATCTACCACAGGTTCATTTCAATGTATAGAAAATTTTCAACATTAGAGATTGGAACAATTTTACTCAATTTGTCGAAATAGTCTTATTTAGGCGGTAGTCGAAAAAGGTTAATTCCAATTACTATGTGCGTACAATAAAAATTTTAAAAGGGGTTAGTATAGATATAGTAAGCGATTCCTAGGCCAGAGGAAATGCGCATGCCCTCCTGAAAAGCTCACCAAACCCACCAAGCCCCCAAATTTTGACCCGCTCCCCAAATTTTCGCCCACCTCCAAATTTAATTGCAAAAAGTTTCATATCAAAATGTCCATCAATCATCGATCAATTTTTTAAATTGTCAAAATTTATAACTACCATCTTCAAAAGGGATAAATTTTTAAATAATTATTACAGTTTCCTGTAAAATTGTCGTATTTAGTAAAGCGTGTTACCAATAGATATCGAAGAATAAACATATATTATTCTAACGCTTACAACAATGTTTTGAAAAATACTTTTCAAAAACAGTGACCGTTCAACGAAGAAGAAACATCTACTCCCCGGGCTACATGCCCCGACAGACATTGAATAACACTTCTAAGTCAAACGGGGTTGGTAAATCTATAAGTTTTAAACCAACCATTCTGGTTTGCAACTAGAAGGGACAACATAACTTGTAGACCAGTTTCGGCGTATTGCGCCTCATCAGTACAAGGTATATGTTATCGTCCGAGAGTTAATTGGAAGTTTTTATAAAGGATACATTTTTTAGCAAAAATTTCCAACAATCATAATCGTACGATCAATTTTTTAAAAAAAATTTCCATCTATCATTGACGTACGATAAATTTTTTAAATTGAGTTAATTTGTAACAATTTCCATTTACCATAGGCGCACCAATAATTTTTTTCCAAAAGAGTCCAATTATTTGTTTTTTACTTTCTGTTTGCAGTTCTTATGACGGCCTATTCCTTTTTTGGGGGGGGGGGGAAGAAGGGGTGATTAAAACAAAAATCTAGTTACATGTACCATTTATTTCTTGTGTACGATATTAATTGACATGTTATATTTCTTTCAAGTCTAATTATTAACTAATTAAACGAAAAATTTCAAGGAATATATTTAATCAAATTGGAAATTAAATGATATTCAATTAAATTGAAAATTCAATGATATAATATTGAAAAAAAAAGGATAAATTCGCAATAATCTAAAAAAAATCAACAATAAACAATTCACCTAAGAATTAATATCTAATTGTTTCTAATGAAATAATCAATAAAAAATAAAGGGGGAACTTCAACTGTACTATCTAGTTCTAATTTCTAGTAAACACTAACATCAACAAAATCATCAGCAAAAACTAATTTTTTCACATTGAAATTTTGGTATTATAAAAAAAACTTACCATAACTAATGCAGCAAATACGCTGCACTCATCACCTGTACCTGCATTATTTGTTATGGTAATTCACAACTTTCAAAGCGGAAGTGAGGGCGATTCACCACTGCGTTGAAGAAATTAAAAGGCTGGAAAGGACATACCTTTCAGTTGCTATCTTCACCGACAGTCAAGCTGCACTGGAGGCACTCGATTCCATATAGGTCAATTCTAAACTAGTATGGGATTGCATAGGTGCCTTAAACGCACTTGGAGATCATTGCAAGGTCATGGTAGCCTGTGTACCAGGGCACGAGGGTCATAAGGGCAGATAAGGCTCATCAATGCCATTCATTGGACCGGAACCCTTCTGCGGCGACGCAAAGTCTGCACTAAATATGGCCACAGGGAAGTGGGTGGCGCAGAAATCTCTCCTCACCAGGAGAGAGACAGGCGAAACAGACCTAATAAGCAAAGTTAGGAAAACTGTCAAAGCCGTAGTGGGTGTGTTGACGGGGCACTGTAAGCTTAAAGGGCACGCAGAGCTAATGGGGTTGACAGACGAAGCTATGTGCAGATTCTGTCACCTAGAAGAGGAAACTGCAGAGCACATCCTATGCCAGTGCGATTGCCTGGCGAATGTGCGGTTTCTTCTTCTTCCGGCAAGAAACTACATGCAAGATTCAGTCTCGAGGCTGATTGGCTACTTAAAAAGAGTCGGGCTGGAGATTGCAAACTAGATACAGAGCACCACAATAGATCTGATAAGGTCGCAGGTCATCAAATCTAATCTAATCTAATGGTAAGTTTTTTTTATGGGGTTTTATAGCGTCCCCCACCATAATATTGAATTTAATAACAATGACATTGAGGAATTGAAGCGTTACAAAAAGCATTCCATGCATTTTCAGCCGCAGTCTTGGTCCCACTTTCCATGCAGTTTTCAGTGAAAATTTTTTGTATATAAAATTAAATTTTCTCCAAAGTAAGTTTTTTCAGTGATGGTTTGAAAAATTATTCGGAATTATTTCGGAGTATTTCAAATATATCAGTGATCCCCCCTACCCGGAAAAAGTGGTACGTCTGTGGTAACTAGTTTTGCTGATGATTTAAATATAATGAATATATGAAACAGCTAAATACCTTTTAAATTAAACACACTGGAAGATTCGACGTTTTTTATCAGTCATTTAATGTTTGTTCCCATTGGTTAATAAGATTCTATTAAAAAAAATAGATATATAAGTAAAATATTTAAATATTTGTAAAAAAAAATACCGAAAATAAATGAAAAATCTGGAATAATCAATTTGAAAATTCGTAAAATTTTTGCAAAATTAACAGTGTTGCCAGGTTATTTTAAAATCACCGGAACCTGGGATATCATTTTTTGAAAGCTACGGCAAAATATGTATTTTTTTTAACAGAATTTGAAATTGAACGTGTATTTGGCCGTCTCATTGAACTAGATATATTAATTTCGCAAAAAAGCAGTTGCTTTTTTAAATATTTTATCACATATACTGATAATGGCTTAGTGCTCACTCTACCATGAATTAAACCAATTTTATCTATTAAAGAGAGCTTTTTTGAAATTGTCTTTTTTTCTAGAGTCAACTCTTGAATTATTCCGAAAATAAAATTTTTTTGGAGGAAATTATTTTCAGAAGCTGTGGTTTTCCATAAAAACGTTCATTCCTATAGATTTGGAATCCTACAAAAAATTTTTTCAGAGTTCTACGACTATACAAGAAAAATCTAAATACAATTTAATAATAAATCACAGATTATTTTAAAAATTAAAAGAAAAAGAATTAAGAAAAATTAAAGAATTCCACATAAATAAAAGATGCGAGTCTTCTGGGACCAAAACATTGATGCACCAACCACATTTAAAACGAATTTTTTCAGAAAAATATACGAAATTAAAACAATTTCCAACTTTAGTGCCTTACAAATCAGTAACTATATAATTTTTTTTTCTTGTATTTTTCATCCAATTGAAAAATGATATAACCGTAAAGCTTAGCTCTATTATTAAAATTGAAAAAAAAAATAATTAAAATAAAAAAAAAATTAAGTACGATTTTAGGAACAAATAAAATATTTGTTGGTTGAATATTTACAAATTACGATATATATAATGGAATAACATTATGTAAATATCACTAAAAAGATCACTACGTTCATATACGATTCAGCTCAATCTATAAGCTTTGACGTATTTGCCATCTCCATTAAAAAATATTTAAACGTTTTCGTAACAGCATGAAATTTCTTTAAATTTAATATTTTTTCGAGATATAGTGCGTTAAAATTGACCTGTGTTGTTTTCTCGCTGAATTTTGTTAACCTTCACTTTGACGTCTTGCAAAATTAAATTTCCGATGGACGGAACGTTGCTGAATTTTTTTCTAGTACATCAATCTTTTACGAATGCCCTATTAAAATTTCAGCTTAAAATTTCCATTTTTGTAGCTCGTATGATTTTTCAAGTCAATAGATGTATTTTTCGAAAAATATCTATACTCACTTTAACTACTTGTACAATAAAAATTCCATCCGGTATAGTATTGTTGATTTTTTTCCACAAAGATGTGTCTTTTAAGAGTGTCCTGTTACAATTTCAGTTTAAATTTTCCATTTTTGTAGTTCGTATGATTTTTTAAGTCAATAGAAGTATTTTTCGAAAAATATCTATCCCCACTTTAACTACTTGTACAATAAAAATTCCGTCCGGTATAGTATTGTTGTATTTTTTTCCACAAAGATGGGTCTTTTAAGAGTATCCAATTAAATTTCATCTTAAAATTTCCATTTTTGTAGTTCGTATGATTTGTTTAAGTCAATAGATGTATTTTTCGAAAAATATCTATCCACACTTTAACTACCTGTACAATAAAAATTCCGTCCGGTATAGTATTGTCGATTTATTTCCACAAAGATGGGTCTTTCAAGAGTATCTTATTAAAATTTCAGCTTAAAATTTCCATTTTTGTAGTTCGTATGATTTTTTAAGTCAATAGATCTATTTTTTGAAAAATATCTATCCTCACTTCAACTACTTGTACAATAAAAAATTCCGTTGCTTATTGATTTTTTCTATAAAGATGGGTCTTTTGAGAGTATCCTGTTAAAATTTCAGTTTAAAATTTCCATTTTTGTAGTTCGTATGATTCTTCAAGTCAATAGGTGTATTTTTCGAAAAATATCTATCCTCACTTTAACTACTTGTACAATGAAAATCCCGTCCGCTATAGTATTCTTGATTTTTTTCCACAAATATGGGTCCATTAAGAGTATCCTGTTAAAATTTCAGCTTAAAATTTCCATTTTTGTAGTACGTATGATTTTTTAAGTCAATAGATGTATTTTTCGAAAAATATCTATCCTCACTTTAACTACTTGTACAATAAAAATTCCGTCCGGTATAGTATTGTTGATTTTTTTCCACAAAGATGGATGCTTTAAGAGTATCCTGCTAAAATTTCAGCTTAAAATTTCCATTTTTGTAGTTCGTATGATTTTTTAAGTCAATAGATCTATTTTTCGAAAAATATCTATCCTCACTTCAACTACTTGTACAATAAAAAATTCCGTTGATTATTGATTTTTTTCTACAAAGATGGATCTTTTGAGAGTATCCTGTTAAAATTTCAGTTTAAAATTTCCATTTTTGTAGTTCGTATGATTTTTCAAGTCAATAGATGTATTTTTCCAAAAATATCTATCCTCACTTTAACTACTTGTACAATGAAAATACCGTCCGCTATAGTATTCTTGATTTTTTTCCACAAATATGGGCCCATTAAGTAGTATCCTGTTAAAATTTCAGCTTAAAATTTCCATTTTTGTAGTTCGTATGATTTTTCGAGTCAATAAATGTATTTTTCGAAAAATATCTATCATCACTTTAACTACTTGTACAATAAAAATTCCGTCCGGTATAGTATTGTTGATTTTTTTCCACGAAAATGTGTCTTTTAAGAGTATCCTGTTGAAATTTCAGCTTAAAATTTCCATTTTTGTAGTTCGTATGATTTTTCAAGTTAAATGTATTTTTCGAAAAATATCTATCCTCACTTTAACTACTTGTACAATAAAAATTCCGTCCGGTATAGTATTGTTGATTTTTTTCCACGAAAATGTGTCTTTTAAGAGTATCCTGTTGAAATTTCAGCTTAAAATTTCCATTTTTGTAGTTCGTATGATTTTTCAAGTTAAATGTATTTTTCAAAAATATCTATCCTCACTTTAACTACTTGTACAATAAAAATTCCGTCCGGTATAGTATTGTTGATTTTTTTCCACAAAGATGGTTGCTTTAAGAGAATCCTGCTAAAATTTCAGCTTAAAATTTCCATTTTTGTAGTACGTATGATTTCTTAAGTCAATAGATGTATTTTTCTAAAAATATCTATCCTCACTTTAACTACTTGTACAATAAAAATTCCGTCCGGTATAGTATTGTAGATTGTTTTGCACAAATATGGGTCTTTTAAGAGTATCCTGTTAAAATTTCAGCTTAAAATTTCCATTTTTGTAGTTCGTATGATTTTTTTAAGTCAATAGATGTATTTTTCGAAAAATATCTATCCTCACTTTAACTACTTGAACAATAAAAATTCCGTCCGGTATAGTATTGTTGATTTTTTTCCACAAAGGTGGGTCCTTTAAGAGCACCCTGCTAAAATTTCAGCCTAAAATTTCCATTTTTGTGGTTTGTGCGATTTTTTAAATTTGAGATGGCAAAATGTCAAACGAAAATTATATCTTAGTGTCAATTTCTCTACAGAGCAATTAATCTAGTTTTACTACTTTGCCAACGCTGTTGCAATTTTTTATGCTCCTCCATTTCCTTTTCCGAAACGTGTCGAACTTGTCCGCCCAATTTCCGCGGATCCAAATTGGCTCCGATGTTTTGAACACCTTTGGCCAACTTACTCAACGGCGACAAAACCTGTGGACATCCCGTTTATAAAATAAAAACCCAAATAACCCCCCCCCCTCCTATTGTCTTACCATGTCTTTGGTGGTTTCCATCGGAGACGTGTTCAATTTCTTCAAAGCGGATTCACTTTGAGACTGCGATATGTTCAATTGAACATCATAATCCGAAGTTGATCTGTCGATCGGCTTGTAATCAACCTAGATAAATGGCGTAGTCAATAGGATTATAATAATAAATGGCGCAGGATTTCAAGTGATAACTGGCGGAGTCAATAGGATTTAAAGTGATAACTGGCGGAATCAATGGGATTTCGAAGTGGTAACTGACGCAGTAAGTAGGATTTAAGGTGATAACTGGCGCAGTCAATAGGATTTCAAGTAATAAATGGCGGCAGTCAATGAGATTTTAGGTAATTAACATGTTACAAACCTTCTCCTTGATCTCATTAACTTCAACAGACGATTTACTGAGCTTCTTATCTAACGTACGATTATGCGGTGGTACCTTCTTGGGATATTCATCCATATTTTCGGAATTAATTTGAATTTCCGGATTCGGATTCAATCCTGAACTGATAGAAACGCTCTGCATAATACTAGATAATTGAATGTCGTCCATGTGAGACGAATCTGCGCGACTTAATAAATTATGTCGCTGTTCTAATATTCCGTCGACGTCGTTGGGATCGTTTTTGTTGCTCATGACAATTCCCACGCCTGGTAAAAATGTATCCATTTTTTTAGGAAGATTGATTATATCTTCGGTTGCTTCTAAACCTGGAAATATTCCGACATCCTTAACCGCTTAAAAAGGAGTATTAGTTTCGTCTCACCTTGTTCTATGCTTCTGTTGACTGATGAATCTATACTTTGAGGCGAAATGCCGGATTGAATGTTCGGTTGGAAGATGGAATTTTCGTAATCTTCGTCTGAATCACTGGAGGTTTCGTTTTTAGGTTTTTGACCTACTATAAAACTCGTCTTTGGTTTGAATTTACTGGATTTGAAGCTGTTACTGATTTTATTCAGTTTAGAAAATTGTTGGGTAACGTTAGATATAGCTTTGGACCCTAAAAAATAGTTTTTTATAAAATTTTGGAAGCTTCTATGAAATTTAGGAACATTTTATAAAATTCCGGAATATTCTATGAAACTACAGAACATTCTATAAAATGTTGGGACATTTTATAAAATTCCGGAATATTGTATACAATCTAAGAACATTCTATAAAATTTTGGAAATTTAATAAAATTTTGAAGTTTTATCAAATTTAGGGAAAATCTATAAAATTCTGAAATATTCTATAAAATCCCAGAGTATTTTATAAAATTCCGGAACATTCAATAACTAAATTTTATACTTTATAAAATTCTGGAATATCATAAAATTTTGGAACATTATATAAAATTATGGAATGTTCTATCATTAGTGGAAGTTTTTGTAGACCTTTAAAGCTTTCTATTGAAAAATCTTAGAATATTTCATTAAATTTAGGAACATTTTGTGAAAATTGGGAACCTTAGATAAAATTCTGGAACATTTCATTTAATTATTGAACGTTTTATACAATTCCATAACACTCTATAAAATATAGGAACATTCTATAAAATTTAGGAACATTTTATAAAATTCTGGAACATTCTATAAAATTATGGAATATTCTTTTATTTTTGGAACATTTTATAAAATTTAGTTTTATGTGTAATTTGTAAAATTCTATATCAGGAACAGTCTATCAAAATCAGAAGCTGTGTGAGATTTTTTTGTAAAACTGTATATTTTATGATATGCTGGAATATTCCATAAAATTCTGGAACATTTCATTTAATTCTGGAACGTTTTATACAATTCCATAACACTCTATAAAATCTAGGAACAATTATAAAATTTTGGAAAATTCTACATAATTATGGAATGTTCTATCATTTGTGGAACTTTTTGTAAGCCTTTAAAATTTTCTATTAAAAAATCTTAGAATATTTCATTAAATTTAGGAACATTTTGTAACCGTTTTATAAAATTTAGGGACAATTTATAAAATACCGGAATATTCTATAAAATGTTGGACAATTTAATAAAGTTTAATAAAACTCTGAAATATTCCATAAGATCCCAGAGCATTTTATAAAAGTCCTGAACATTCCATAAAATTTTTGAAACTTTTTATAAAATTTTTGAAACGTTTTATTAAATTTAGGGACAATTTATAAAATTCTGAAATATTCAATAAAAATCCTAGAACATTTTATAAAATTCCGGAATATTGTATAAAATCTAAGAACATTCTATAAAATACCGGAACATTCTATAAAATCTAAGAACATTCTATAAAATATTGTAAAATCGTGCTTCTCTAATACTTACAAAAACAGCGGGGTGTTAAAAAATGTAAAGCGGGTACTGTTAAAGCGTGTCTAAAAAATGTAAATATTCGACCAAAATGCATTAAGCCGTTTTCTTTTCAAAAAAAAATTCCATACTCACCGACATTCTTTAAAGAGAGCAATTGACTTTCGGAAACGTTTCGAGTCATTCGAGGCAAAGAAGTTATATCTAAGTAGATATTACTGGAAGACCTACCGCTGGTTATAACTTTCGATTTTCGTCTGTCCAACGCTCGACCTTGAACGAACGGAATCAACGGTAATCCACAAATTTCTATCGCCACAAGAAATCCCTCGCAGATCGATTTTAACGATTCTAAAATTAAAAATATAATCACTCGATGATATAAATATAAATTAAAAATTGTACTTACCAACTTCCTCTTCTGCATTTTTTAAAACGACAGCCATATTATTGAAAAATCTAAAATTCGTCGACCTAAACATATGATAGTACCCGCTACCGACGTTAACCTTATAATTAATCCTAATACTGTATCTGTGTTTCGAGACTTTAAACAAAGAAGCGTTCGATTCGGCCATTCCGAATTCCAACAAAACGACGTCTCCCAACATAACCTTCTGGTAATTGGTAACTTTGTCCAGTTGATCGTCGTAATCGGCGACGAAGTAAGAATCTCTAGTTAGAATCAATATGGAATCCATTTCGGTTTCGTTGGGATCGCCGGTGAAGGGATCAGCGTTTATTAAGCCCCAAGCTCCAACTACTTGTTCCGGTTGATTTATTAACATTTTTTTACAATCTTCTATTAGGAGTTTGACGTGTTCGGCCGTTGTTACGTTGTCCTCTTCGAATTGGGATGCTTTGGATTCGTTGAGTATGTCTTCAGGTACGTAGTTACCTGAAAATTATGTCAATTACGATACGAAACGTAGTGAATTTAGAGAATTATAACTCACCCAACATTAAATCTATTGCGCATTGTCTAGTTGTGTCTTTAAATCTACTAAGGTAATATCTGGAATCAACAAAAGATGTTTATGCAGCTCTACGATCATTTGAACATTTTATAAAAATTTTGGAACCTTCTATGAAATTGTGGAACATTGTATAAAATTTAGGATTTCTTTTTGAAATTCTGAAACATTCCACATAATTATGGAATAAATAGTCTTTTATTTTTGGATCATTTTATAAAATTCTAGAATATTTTATTAAATTTTGGAACATTCTATAAAATTATGGACTGTTCTATTATTTGAGGAACTTTTTGTAAACCTTTAAAGTTTTCTATTAAAATTCTTAAAATATTTCATTAAATTTAGGAACATTTTGTAAAAATTGGGAAACTTAGATGAAATTCTGAAAAATTTCATTCAATTCTGGAACGTTTTATACAATTCCATAACACTCTATAAAATCTAGGAACATTTTTAAAATTTAGGAACATTTTATAAATTTCTGGAGTATTTTATGAAATGTTGGAACATTCCATATAATTATGGAATGTTCTATCATTTGTGGAACATTTTGTAAACCTTTATAGTTTTCTATTAAAAAATCTTGGAATATTTCATTAAATTTAGGAACATTTTATAAAAATTTTGGAACCTTCTATGAAATTGTGGAACATTGTATAAAATTTAGGATTTCTTTTTGAAATTCTAAAACATTCCACATAATTATGGAATAAATAGTCTTTTATTTTTGGATCATTTTATAAAATTCTAGAATATTTTATTAAATTTTGGAACATTCTATAAAATTATGGACTGTTCTATTATTTGAGGAACTTTTTGTAAACCTTTAAAGTTTTTTATTAAAATTCTTAAAATATTTCATTAAATTTAGGAACATTTTGTAAAAATTGGGAAACTTAGATGAAATTCTGAAAAATTTCATTCAATTCTGGAACGTTTTATACAATT
This sequence comes from Lochmaea crataegi, assembly GCA_947563755.1. Taxonomy (NCBI): domain Eukaryota; kingdom Metazoa; phylum Arthropoda; class Insecta; order Coleoptera; family Chrysomelidae; genus Lochmaea; species Lochmaea crataegi. The sequence continues at coordinate 1,357,338 of OX387427.1, read as the reverse complement.
CCATAACACTCTATAAAATCTAGGAACATTTTTAAAATTTAGGAACATTTTATAAATTTCTGGAGTATTTTATGAAATGTTGGAACATTCCATATAATTATGGAATGTTCTATCATTTGTGGAACATTTTGTAAACCTTTAAAGTTTTCTATTAAAAAATCTTGGAATATTTCATTAAATTTAGGAACATTTTATAAAAATTTTGGAACCTTCTATGAAATTGGGGAACATTGTATAAAATTTAGGATTTCTTTTTGAAATTCTGAAACATTCCACATAATTATGGAATAAATAGTCTTTTAATTTTGGAACATTTTATAAAATTCTGGAATATTTCATTAAATTTTGGAACATTCTATAAAATTATGGAATGTTCTATTATTTGAGGAACTTTTTGTAAACCTTTAAAGTTTTCTATTAAAAATTTTTAAAATATTTCATTAAATTTAGGAACATTTTGTAAAAATTGGGAAACTTAGATGAAATTCTGGAAAATTTCATTCAATTCTGGAACGTTTTATACAATTCCATAACACTATAAAATCTAGGAACAAATATAAAATTTAGGAACATTTTATAAAATTCTGGAGTATTTTATAAAATTATGGAACATTCCATATAATTATGGAATGTTCTATCATTTGTGGAACTTTTTGTAAACCTTTAAAGTTTTCTATTAAAAAATCTTGGAATATTTCATTAAATTTAGGAACATTTTATAAAAATTTTGGAACCTTCTATGAAATTGTGGAACATTGTATAAAATTTAGGATTTCTTTTTGAAATTCTGAAACATTCCACATAATTATGGAATAAATAGTCTTTTATTTTTGGATCATTTTATAAAATTCTAGAATATTTTATTAAATTTTGGAACATTCTATAAAATTATGGACTGTTCTATTATTTGAGGAACTTTTTGTAAACCTTTAAAGTTTTCTATTAAAATTCTTAAAATATTTCATTAAATTTAGGAACATTTTGTAAAAATTGGGAAACTTAGATGAAATTCTGAAAAATTTCATTCAATTCTGGAACGTTTTATACAATTCCATAACACTCTATAAAATCTAGGAACATTTTTAAAATTTAGGAACATTTTATAAATTTCTGGAGTATTTTATGAAATGTTGGAACATTCCATATAATTATGGAATGTTCTATCATTTGTGGAACATTTTGTAAACCTTTAAAGTTTTCTATTAAAAAATCTTGGAATATTTCATTAAATCTAGGAACATTTTTAAAATTTAGGAACATTTTATAAATTTCTGGAGTATTTTATGAAATGTTGGAACATTCCATATAATTATGGAATGTTCTATCATTTGTGGAACATTTTGTAAACCTTTATAGTTTTCTATTAAAAAATCTTGGAATATTTCATTAAATTTAGGAACATTTTATAAAAATTTTGGAACCTTCTATGAAATTGTGGAACATTGTATAAAATTTAGGATTTCTTTTTGAAATTCTGAAACATTCCACATAATTATGGAATAAATAGTCTTTTAATTTTGGAACATTTTATAAAATTCTGGAATATTTCATTAAATTTTGGAACATTCTATAAAATTATGGAATGTTCTATTATTTGAGGAACTTTTTGTAAACCTTTAAAGTTTTCTATTAAAAATTTTTAAAATATTTCATTAAATTTAGGAACATTTTGTAAAAATTGGGAAACTTAGATGAAATTCTGGAAAATTTCATTCAATTCTGGAACGTTTTATACAATTCCATAACACTATAAAATCTAGGAACAAATATAAAATTTAGGAACATTTTATAAAATTCTGGAGTATTTTATAAAATTATGGAACATTCCATATAATTATGGAATGTTCTATCATTTGTGGAACTTTTTGTAAACCTTTAAAGTTTTCTATTAAAAAATCTTGGAATATTTCATTAAATTCAGGAACATTTTGTAAAAATCGGGAACCTTAGATGAAATTCTGGAACATTTTATAAAAATTAGGAACAGTTTATAAAATTTAGGAATGTTTACTAAAATTTTTGAACATTTTATAAAATTTAGGAATGTTTTATAAAGATGTAAAATCTGTGAAATTCTAGACCAATATCGAACAATCCATCAAAATCAGGAGCCGCGTGGAACCTTCAAAGTTTTCTATAAAAAAATCTTGGAATATTTAGGAACATTTTGTAAAAATTGGGAAGCTTAGAGGATTTCTGGAATCTTTTATAAAATTCTGAAACATTTTATAAAATTTAGGAACAGTTTATAAAATTTAGGAATAGTTTATAAAATTTAGGAATGTTTTATAAATATGTGAAATTTGGGAAATTCTAGACCCATATCGATCAATCCATCAAAATCAGGAGCTGAGTGGAACCTTTTTGTAAACCTTCAGTTTTCTATAAAATATGTAGGAACATTTTGTAAAAATTCGGAACCTTAGAGGATATTCTGGAACCTTTTATGAAATTCTGGAAAATCCAAATTTTCAACAAAACATTTTTTCAATTTATTGTTAGAACGCAAAATGTTTTGCAGATTGTCTGTAATTGGTAGTGCTGGTCACATATTTTAAATCACATTGCTGAAATGAACTTAAACAGTAGACTTGCCTTCGCCGCGTGCGTAGTTGGGAAAAGTTACATTTATTTTGCTCTTTATCCGACAGTTGACTCATTGTCATCAAAAGAACGCATAGGAACATAGGAAACAACAAGTGAATTTTTACGCTTGCTCAGAACGCAATAAAAAAGAGAGTCACTCGTTCTCTTTGTTCGCTCATTATAGTCCCCTCCTATGTGATTTTTTTGTTATTGTTTATTTAAAATCTACAAAAATATGGAAAAATAGAACTGGAAAATGGACTTTTCAAGCGAAATAATAATAAATATTAAATTTTATATTTTATTTTATATTTGCATAAACTTTTTTCCAAAAAATGAAACTGACCTAGATATTTGATAAATAGCATGAGCGAATTCGAATTCCGGTTGAAGGGCTAAATGGGGTGCTAAAGAAGGCGGCTCGGCAGGTAGGATCTCACTAGCTATACCACCAATTCTACGTAAATTATGCCAAAAATCTTGAATTTCTACTTCTTTTAATTCTACGCCTCGCATTAAATCGAAACAATATTGTCGGACCGTATCTTTGAAGTGGTTTTTGTAATATCTACAATAAGAAATTCTTTACGTCAAAAGCTTTATTTTGTAGCCTCTTTTTTGTTCAATCTATAAATCATTTTCCTCGTTCCATTTTGACAGTTCTACGCAAGTAAACGTCAAATTTATGATAATAAATACATACCTATTAGCGGAATTCATTCCATCCTTCATGATTCCCGTAAATTTTCTTTCTCCCGTCCTGGTATAGTCTCCCTGAATACAAATAATTAAAACCCAACACAAAATAGATTGGAACACTTTTTTTTTTAAATTAATTAATTAATTTACCTTAAGTGCGTTTGTACCAGCATATTGTTTGCTTATGGTATCTCCATTATTGGCCCATAACAATTGGAATGTATTCTTAATACTATTCGGAATGACACCCTCTGGTGAAATTAAACCTAATTTACAGAACTGGATCTCCATTACTGCCTTACCCACCGCCGTCTAATACAAAAAAATCTATTAGCTCAACCAAAGAATACACCAGCAAACAAGAAGCGAAGCTTCCCATCCTTTTTTTGTATGCGCATATCTGAAAAGCGAAGAAACTTGTTATACTTCTCTTTGTCGATCAATTATATCGCTGATATTTAAAAATTTGATCTCTCATGGTCATACATTTTTGTTACCAAAACATCAAAGAGATTGAGTCGGGCTTCGCTTCTTGTTAGTTGGTGTATTCTTTGGCTCAACTATTTACAGTAGTGATGAGCAATATGTCACGAAATGTTACTTTTTCATTGATACAAACAAATCAGAGTCGGTTAAAGTTCCTATTAGCAAATCTAAAGCGTGACGTGATCAATGCCTGAGAAAACGACAATGAATTGAATGAATGAATCGAACATGACAAAATCAGGATATCTATAGCTCATCACTAATTTATGGACTTTACAAACTCTTACCTGAACTACATTCGTCCTATCCAAACAATCTATACAATTAACCCTAAATATACCGTTCTGTGAACATATATGACCTTGACTGTCTCTCCAACAGTAATTCATGTCATGTAAAATATCACTGAGGGCGTTTATGAGTATTGAAACGTTTTCAAAATGCATTCCTCTACTAAAAAACGTCAAAAATTTAAAATTCAACAGAAAAAATACTACTATACGCAAAGGCGACAACTGGCTTCAAACAATGTATATGGCTAAGATTGTGAATTAATTATTAAAATCTAAGGTTTGTACTTACCAGTATTCGTGAAAATCGAACGTAGCATATGTAACGAAAGGACTATTGTATTGAAAAACGTGATTGGAATAAGCATCGAATATAACTTTCTCCTTACCCGCTTGATCGATTAAATTGACGATGCAAATGGGGCCGTAAGTGTGTATTTCTTTGGTGAAATGCTTTTCGAAAGCTACTTGAGTTTCAGTTTCTCCTCTATCTATTCTAGGAGGCGGTCGATATTTATAACCCGGTTGAGACCAATAAATAGGAACCGATCCTCTGGCTTGAACGAACGATACCTCGTGCGTTTGATAGGAAATTATTTGTTCGGTTTCGACGTAATTTGCTACTTCTCCATCTTCGTCTACACCTCTACGTTTGTATCTCGTACCGGCTCGATGTTTGCTTCTTCTCGATATAAGGCACAATGTAAAAGTGTCGTATCTATTTTCTTTGGCTTCCACCAAATCCCTATCCATTTGTACCTTACAATCCTCTATTTGAATATATCCTTGGATAATCGGTAGTATCCATGGATCAAATCGGGGATTCTAAAAAAAATGGGGAAAGTATAAAAATTTAATTACAATATAAAATAGTTACCGGTGATTCTATGAAATCTTTCAACATATGATCGTTCCAAAAAAATCTTTTATCCACATTTTTCCATGAAAATTTCGAACCGGTACCTTGTTTTTCCAAGTTACATAATCTCTGTAAAGAATTAGTGATATCGGTCGTATGAGAATAATAAAATGAATTGGTGTCGTTGAATATTTTGGAAAATTCTTCGATAATCTGTTTTTCGAATCTCTCTTTATAAGCATGACCGGGTTTTCTGTATAAACCTGCCGAGACTAAGCCAGCCGCTTGTTGCGTTGTAGATTTAATACTCAAGCCTGCACGACCCCAGGTCATTGCGAAAGCACTGTTTTTCTGTAAATCGGTTTGTTTGAGCTCCATCGTTTTATGTTTATGACAAGGTAAAAGATTAATATCGACATTTTCAAAACTTAGAGGTAGAAAAACTACAGATTTTATTTTGTAGACCATGTTGTCACCATGGAGTTTTCCTACTGGAACACTTTCTTTAATAAGTAAGAGTCTTCGGTTAAAATTTGGAATGTGCTCCACTGTTCCTATAATTCCATCACATACTCCAAGACAAATAGGATCATCAGCCTCAGTTAAATCCCAACCTGGAATATATTTTTTAATCATTAAATATCCATATTTTTTAATATGGGTTAATCAGAGTGTGTCATTTAAAATGATGAAAATTTTCTTAAGCATTCAAATTAAAATTAGTTAAAAGGTAAATTGAAGATAACTTAACAAATTGAAACGAATCCGGGGGCGTTTTCAATTCGTCAATAAACAATTAAAATAAATTAGAATGAATGAAATTATCAAATACTGACCAGTTTTTGGGATAAAATTACCAGTTTGACGATCCCACCAAAGGGAATATTCACCATTAACGAAAATATAGAATTCATTTGTACGAAACAGTTCCATTTTCGATTAAATTAGGGGATTCTTCAATTGATAAATAATTTATTTTCTTCTGATTCACTTCTTCAATTCATATTTGTTGGTTGTCTCTGTTTTTGGTGTATGTTTATTCATATTTCAATAAATATTTTAGACGTTTGTCAAATCCAAAATTGAAAAATGTCTTTGGTAGACAGAAGAGTGAGGAAACTATAAAAATAAACAGGAGCAACAAAGATAAAATACCTTTCACGATTTCGAAAAAGGAATTCTTTGGTTTGTGGTGGTTCATGAGGAGAGAGAATAGTTGACAAGTTGACACTAATGACAGTCGCCCTGAGGATAGATTCTAGATTTGTAATTAGGTTGTTTTGTATTGATTTAATGATACTTTTTATTATAAACAATCAGACAAAGCTTTTAAAATACCTAAGCAATTGAAACAACGTCGAAAAAGGCACTAAATCAAAATTAAATGAACTCTTGTTGTGCAAAGAACTGTCACATGACGTCACGTTGATTTGCTTTTGTATATTGGCCAGCATGAAATATGAAATTAGACAGTGACATTTGTGTTGGCACCAATGTAAAATACAAATCAAACAAATAGTCATTTTGTATCTTTGAGTAGAGATTTGAATCAATAATATATTCTCCTAATAAGGTAATTTTATGGCTGCTGAAAAGGATCTCATTGTGAAAGAAACAATTTATGCAGGAACGAAATCGGTTTTATTTAAAGATGGAACTAAGGTTAACATTAATATTTAATGGATTACCTACAATAAAAATGATATATATTTTTATTTTTAGATACATTTTAATTTTCAAACTAGATTATGTGATAACGATAAAACCTTACTGGATGATTCCAAAGAGCTAATGAAAGGAAAACCATTTGAATTGGTTTTAGGAAAAAAATTTAAACTTGAAGTGTGGGAAGCGATAGTGCAAAAAATGGCTGTAAATGAAGTAGCAAGATTCACCGTCGATAAAAGTGTAATTACTCAATATAATTCTACTTGTTTAGTTTAGTGTCGTCAAAATATATTTTGTAGTTATGTTTGCAATATCCCTTTGTCTCTAAAACACTAAGAGACATCAACAAACCTCCGGAAGAAAGAAATCATCACGTTTGTGCCATGTCTCTTTCAACAACAGGTGTAGGCTATGATGATTTGAACAAATTTCTTAAGGAACCTGTGAACCTGGAGTTTATTATTGGTTTGTTACATCTAATAACTTTTAATATTATTAATTATACATTCCAATTTTTTTTCAGAAGTGACTAATGTTGAACAACCAGATTCATATGAAAAAGAAACATGGCAAATGGGAGAAGAAGAAAGATTAGAATTAATCCCAAAATTAAAGGAAGAAGGAAATGAGGAATACAAGAACAAAAATTATAAAAAGGCATCAGAATTATATGCCAAAGCTTTGGGAATACTGGAACAACTAATGTTGAAGTAATATTTTTAAATGCTATTATAGTGTAGAAAATATTACAAGGTTTTTATTTTAGGGAGAAGCCTCATGATACTGAATGGAATGAATTGGATAAGCAAAAGATTCCGATTCTTTTGAACTATGCCCAATGTAAACTAAACGAAGGTGACTATTACTCCGTCATTCAACATTGCACAGATGTCCTGAAGTCTGATAAAGGTAGGTTTCCTAATTTATACAGCTCTCCTTTAAAAGAAAATTATTTTCATAACAGATAATGTGAAAGCTTATTTCCGACGAGCAAAAGGAAACGTTGGAGCTTGGAACGTAGAAGCAGCAAAACGTGATTTCGAAAAAGTGATTGAATTAGACGAATCTCTCATTCCTCTAATCATTAAAGAACTGAATAGCCTGGAACTGCAGGTTAAACACCAAAACAATGAAGATAAGGAAAAATTTTGCAAGCTATTTTCTTAATATTACAATAGTTTATCATACTAGTAAGTTATATGTATTTTATATAAACGTTAATAAAATTCCTTTACACTTGCTTGTATAATAATTTTAATTATCCAAGTTCCTACTCAAAATAAATAAATAAATCCATTTTGGTTTCTCCCATTTTTATTTTAAGTAACTTGAAATAAAATACAAAGTGTTCACAACCATAAGATAAAAAGTATAAAACTGAATGGTAATGTAACTTTATTCAATTCTGAATACACTTGTTACTGTCTATTTACAGCTTGTAAAATACGTAATATATACACAAACAAGTTTATGATATCCATATACAAGTTTATAGTAGCTAGAATATACTCCTCGGGTGATAAAGTTTTCATAATCATCTGCGTGTCAACTACAATAAACAAACAGAAAACGAAGGCACCACCCAATGCAATGGCAATCTCAAATACTGTCGACTGTATGAATATTTGCATGAAACCACCAACGATTAAGATACATAAACCTGCGAATAAACCAGAATGTAATACTGAGTAGTCCCGTTTTGATTGGAAAGTAAATAAGGTCAATCCTACTAGTACTAACAAAGTCAACAGTAGAGCTTGAAGAACTATAGCTTGTGAATAGAAAGTTACAATAACGCCAACAGTGTAGGCTTGGACGACAGTAAATGCAGTTAATAGAATAAAATTAGCAGGTGATTCTTTTCGTTTTATATGTAAAGGTATAAGTATTGCAATGCTTGCAATAAACGATAACATCATCATCCAATCATTAGTGTGGACGAAACTTCTTATCGGTGGTGTAAACATACATATGCTAGCTATAACGAACGTCAATAGAATTTGCATAGAAAGTAAACCATAAACTTTGCGGATGAATCCTAGTCTAATGGATTTTGAAGCATTCAAAACATTGTTGCGATAAGCAAAGTCATCTTCTACCCCTTCGGTATACTCTTTTCCACCGCTTTCAATATCTTCTTCGAGAAGCAAAGGCACTGCTTGCGACATTTTAGATTTAATCACTTTTAATCAACTCTTACTAAAATCGATAACAAATTACTCAAAAGATTTCGTTGATAAACGTCAGTGTCACCTGTTCTATCTACACAAACATAGAACCGTTCATATCACGTGTAAAACATTAAGTATTTATATTGTCATCCTTGTTTAAATCATCGGACTCGCTCAGCCTATCTCTCTTAAATATCTGACAAGTGTACTATGGTGTAGATTATTGAACCAGCTCCTACCACGTAGGTAAATTAGCTAAAGGTAGAACTGCACCTTTATTGATTTTTAATTATGTATTTGTAATATAATAGTATACAAATAAATAATAACTTAATGTAATCTATCCATATAAAAATAGTTAACACCAAATCCAATTTATATTCCATTCGTTTTTCACTGTAAATGGTCTTAAAAGAAAAGTATACGTGTGAAATTGCCTTTATTTTCAAGATGTGCTGCTTTTGGGTAAATGTAAAAAACCCCATGAGTTTTAAATTTAAATGACGAATTTTTTATTGGTAGGTGATATATCACCAGTCTTAGGATTTATTTATGATAATATTTAATCAAAAATATTGTTAATTGTATATTTTATGTTAAAAAACTAAAAATTTTGAATGTTTTTGAAAATATCGATAGCAATATTTTGTAGCCTAAAATAATCTCTACCAGATGTCGCTGACTAGTCACAGTTTCTGACGTCATAAAGTCATTGGATTGGATGGTAAAGAAATATGTCGGCGTGCTGAGAGGAACAAGTGATAGTGTTATTGTAAAAAGTATTGGTTTTCCGTTATTCAAAATTAACTAAACAATATTCAATTAGACTATTTTAAAATTGTTAAAATGGCTTCACATGGCATTGCGATTGGTATCGGGAAGCCAGAATATGTAGTCGGTGGAAAATATCGTATTGTCCGTAAAATCGGTAGTGGTTCTTTTGGTGACATATACTTGGGAATAAATATCACAAATGGAGAGGTAAGATTAACATAATGAAGTATATATACGACTTAATATGTTTAAAAGAAAAAAGTTTCAATTTCTGGATGAGCCCTTTGTTTGTAACATGTTAACACGGGTTTGACACAACTGAGTAGCAAATGGCAGCCATATCTTTTTCATTCCTTTATTTACGTGGTCTGAAAGTTTAATTTCTATAAAAGATCTACTTGATATAATATGGATTTAATATATTATTTTGCTGCTAAAATTTATTGTTAAACGTATTTTAACGCTGTTCCGTCTTTATTTCGCCATATTTAAAAAGTAGGTTACTTTACAAAAGTATTTCACAATTTGGTTTCAGCACCTGAAATACCTACTTCACCATTTGTCGTAGGTCTTTATCGTTTTAGATAAATTTTCACATTTTATCGATATTTTATGTTATTACTTTAAAACTATTGATGGAAAATCATTATGAAATCAAATATGTAATTCTATAATTTTATTTTTTTAAATTTTTACTTATTTCCTCTTCCCCTTAACTGTTCAATTTCAAGGATATCCATAAAAGTTTCTCTTTAACATGCTACTATTTCCACATCTCATGAATCTTTGCCAACTTCTTTTGATCATCTGATCTTTCAGGAAGTAGCAATAAAACTTGAAGCAATTAGAGCAAGACATCCCCAGCTTTTATATGAAAGTAAACTATATAAAATTTTACATGGAGGCATAGGAATACCACATATCAGGTATGTAACTATCCTATTTTCTATTTCATGATAAATGTTGAAATGTGTCAATTTAATAATGGATTTTACATTAACCTTTATTATGTATAATAGGCTTCGCATTACCTTTAACTTTAACCTTTTCAACTCATTTATTTTTGAGTAAATTAGCGGAGAAACATATTGAAAGTTTTGTTGTAATAAAGTTTAATATTCCCAAACATATGCTTATAATCCGAAGTGATTCAGTTTACAGGATTGATTGTAATTTTACCACAAAAATAATATACATCCTGTTAAGAATATAATACATCTAAAAATAACATATGTAAACTTCTAATTTATAATATAGTAGCTCAAAGTGGGATTAACCAAAAATAGCTTCAAAATAAACAATGTTGGATGTGTAAATTTACTTATTTCTCCAGCAAATATTTCTACACCAACAATATATTGGTTACAGTTATAATTTATGTCTCAGGTAACATATATATAAATATGCATATCATTACAAAGACCTTCATTAATATTTTAATCCAATTTAGAAAGTACGCAGTAGGATTTGGAATCTATTTTATTATAGCTAAACCTTTTAACTTCTATTTTTGTCATCTTTTAATAAGATTTCAGTTCATTTCTGTCTAATATATATTTATTTTACTTTTCCTTTGTTTACATCTCTATCTTCTATTTATACACATTTCTCTATCAATAACTCTTATTTGTTTTTGTAATTCTATTGAATTTTTCAAAATATTTGATTTACCATTTAGCGATTACCATGTGATTCAGACAGAGGATATTTTACAACTAACATTGTTGTTTATTTTGATGATTCACGATTGCTATTTATGAATGTATTATGCTAATCTCCATTTACCCAATTATAACTGTCTTATCATTATGTAAATGATTTACTTTTTATTGGATTTACTGTAATTTTTTATTCATAACACAATGATATATGCACTGGTGATTATAGTATTAAATTACTCCAGACTATCTCTTATTACCCTAGAAATAACCTTAGGGTATTTAAAATTACCTCAAAGTTTATAGGATTGTCCGAAATTTTTACTGAATCATTTTTGCGCTAGTTTCTACATTTTCCACTAAAAGTACTATTATATTTTTTCACAAAACAGATATTATGGTCAAGAAAAGGAACATAATGTTCTGGTTATGGATTTGCTTGGTCCATCGTTGGAAGACCTCTTCAATTTCTGTTCCCGTAGATTCACCATTAAAACTGTACTCATGTTGGCCGATCAAATGATCGGACGCGTAGAATTTGTGCACTGTAAATCGTTCATCCATCGCGATATCAAACCGGATAACTTTCTCATGGGTATAGGTCGTCATTGCAACAAACTCTTCATTATCGATTTTGGTTTGGCGAAAAAATTCAGAGATACCAGAACTAGAATGCACATACTTTATCGTGAAGATAAAAATTTAACTGGTTAGTATTAATTGAATAAAAGTTGTTTGTTATCAATTAATAATGTTTGATGTAGGCACTGCCCGATATGCATCCATTAATGCACACCTTGGTATTGAGCAGTCACGTAGAGATGACATGGAATCTTTAGGATATGTTCTAATGTATTTTAATAGAGGCTGTTTGCCCTGGCAAGGCTTAAAGGCAGCCACGAAGAAACAGAAATATGAGAAAATCAGCGAAAAGAAAATGTCCACACCCGTAGAAGTTCTTTGCAAGGTAGGTCAAACGTACCATTTTTATATATAGCCTTATTTATTAGTTTAATAGGTGTTTTATGTATGTATGTAAATTGGGGTGACATTCACTGAGACCTAAAGGATCTATTGTGCCCTCTTACTTCTACTTAGTTCCTGAGGAAAGTCTCAGAGACTAGTAGCTCCTTTAGTCCTATTTCCCGGAGGAATTTTAGTATATCTGCATGCTTCAACTTAGGTAAATGTCCCTCTTCTATCCAGTAATCTCCAAGGTGTTGTGCCCTAGGATTCTGAATTGCTGTGCAGTTCGCAAGTATGTGGATGGAAGTTTCTTCTTCCTTAATAGGTGTTAAGATGTTTTTTTTTTAATTTAAAAATGTATTTTTAGGGTTTCCCTGCCGAATTTTCCATGTACCTCAACTATTGCCGAGGATTGCGCTTTGAAGAAGCTCCAGATTACATGTACTTGAGGCAATTGTTCCGTATACTATTCCGCACTCTCAATCATCAATATGATTACACATTCGACTGGACTATGTTGAAACAAAAAGCGGCCGCTGGTAGTACCGGGGGAGGTACTTTGCCTACACCTTTACCCCCAGTTGTGCCAGCCATAACTTCACAACCAGGTAAGTCGATAAGTTAAAAATCTGTTTTTAATTTTCTTTTTTAATGTTGAAATATAGCTTGAGGCCAAGATAATTCTTAGATTGGGGGGTTATTTTTAATTTTCGTTCAAAAATATTGTTATTTTTACTAAAAATTGTTTTGTATATCTTCGGGATGTTCCAATTTTTAAATTAAAAGGCAAAAAAGTGCAAATACATGCTGTTTAGATAAATTTTTGCCTTTAACTGGAAAATTTGGAATGTCTATTGTACATTTCTAGCAATTTTGTACATTTTCCCCCTCTTTTCAGCGAACCGAGACAAAAAAGACGACGAAAAGACTAAGCAGAGTTCTGCTAAAGGTACAACACAAAAAGCAATACACGCTTCTTCCACTGAAATTGTTAAACTACTCAAAGGTCATTGATTTGGCGTTGTTTTTTTTTTAGTTTTTTTTTCCTTCTAATTTTGTAAGAGTTTTGTATTTTTACATAAAAATTTTAGTAATACTTTTATTTGTGTTTTGTTAAGGTTTAAACATGCCAATAAAATACTTAGTGTTCTCATTGGATTACTTTCAAGACAATTCATTTTTATTTTTCAATCTCTTCTACAAGGTGTTTAAAAAAAAAGGTGACTTATACTGAAAACTACAGGGTGTAGAAACAAAAGTTTTAGTATTATGTTGAAACTACTGGCAACATTCTAATGAAATTTTGTATGAATATGTTTTGGATGCTGACACATCCCAAGCATTTGTTTTCACTCTCATAATTAAAATCATATTCATAACAAAATTTCATAGTAGTTTCAACATAATCGTAAAACTTTTTTTTCTACACCCTGTATTTTTAAGTGTTGTACTTATCCTAATTTAAAACACCCTGTATACAGCGTGTCTCATTTTGATATTTTATTGTATGTAAAAATTCCATTTCGTTAACGCCTGTATTAGTTTTACGAGGGGAGGTATAAAGTATTTATGTTTAATCGAAATGAGATACAAAACTCTTTTTTTTTCTTCTTTTATATATTTTCAGCTTTTTCATTATTTACTTCACACGCATTTGCTTCCATTTCATTATACTTTACGAATTTGAAATAATACTAAAATGGATTCATTTGATAGTCGAATTTAAAATATAACAAGAAACGAAGTTTTAATGGAATACTGGATTTATTGGTAGCTGGTAAAACAATTCGAAAAAAAAATCTAAAATTTCATCAAAATCATTCATTAAACATAACTTTTGTTTATATGTATTTAACCAACATTCATAGTTTCTGGTTTGAAAGTAACGATACGTAAAAGGATGTTTCCTTTCTAACACTACAATCTTGAAAATGTAAAAAGTAAACTTTATCTTTGAAAGTTGTTTTACGTGGAAGTAAATCATTTTATTTAGTGAACATAAAAATTAACTTACAGGGGGAGGACGATTTTTTCTCCAAATTTACTTTTTTTCAGTAATTTTTTTCTTATAGTTTTCTTTGAGAAAAAGTCCCAAATCTTGTTCAGTTTATCCCAATATACATTTGGAAGGACCAAAGCCAAAACCATGTTTCATTTTGGACTTTTTAACTAACCAGTCACCTTTTTCTTCTTTCTTACCATAGTATGTGTCGGTAGTTAATTTTTAATGGTTTTCTTTGAGAAAAAGTCCCAAATCTTGTTTTTATCCCAACAGACACTTCAAAAGACCAAATCCAAAACCATGTTTCATTTTGGACTTTTTAACTAACCAGTCACCTTCTTCTTCTTTTTTTTACCCTAGTATGTGTAGTTAATTCATTTTTAATGGTTTTCTTCGAGAAAAAGTCCCAAAGTTTGTTCAGTTTATCCTTATTAACTATAGGAGTGTCCAAAAGTCGACAGTTCCTCATTTTCTGGACTTTTTAACCAACCTACCAGCGACAGATATTTTCTATGACGTTTCAGTTCAGTGCATTTGGTTGACCTAGAAGTTGAACGCATCGGTGTTGGATATTCGAACTAAAACATGGTGACGTTGTGGTACTGTAAGTAATGATGGTTTCTGTAACAATTTGAGGGTGGTTACTGCGATTTTAGTTTTGAATGACAGTATAGGTTTGACAATTTTTAAGATTGTAGCGTTAGTAAATCCCTTTGGAAACAACTATTTGTCGAAACAGCAAAAGCATGTCAATTTTTTTTTAATATACGAACAACAATGGTAACTTGAAAAATTCTAATTACATTTATTTCGTTTCTAGGAAATCGTTAACCCAACATTGAAAATCTCATCAATTGGGCTAATTCCGCATCTGGTTGGTTGATCTAGTTAGATCTTTAAAAAAAATACACAAAAAGACGTCTGACTCCTTTTATATATATATAAAAAAAATATTTGAATTTTATTGATAAGTGAGCATATACGAATTATTATTATTATTTACAATTATCTACACGTCGTTTCAACGGATATTGTATAAAATATAATAAAAATAAACAAAAAATATTACTGAAGAAGATGGCGACCGCTTACAAAACAGGTCGCGATCTTGGATAACGAATGCGTGCGTGGGTGAGTGAGTGATTGAGTGATGCGTCGCGTGTGCGTGTGTGTGTGTTGTGCGACTGCAAGTCAGGCTGTATTATTTAAAATATTTTTTAGATAGCATAAACGTGTATTTCGGATGATTCGAAATAATTAAGTGAGTACGTACATGTCAGAGATATAAAAAAACAGTCTGTTCTTTGAAGGGATATAAAATTGAGCGGCCAGTGCCCGAAAAAAAAAAGTAAACAATGTATATAAATAATCGTTTAATCAATACTATAATATAACTGTTTAATATTAATGTGGAACTTCCCATCTCTATTACAATTTACTTGCATTATTTTATTTTGATTCGAGTTAGTTCAGAGTGAAATCACCCACCTCTATTCCACTTTGTCGTTTCTTTGCGTGAATTTCTTGAAGACGATTTTTGTTAGGTTCAAGTTTTTCCGGAGCGACATTGCCCATCTCTATTTAAACTTTCATTCACGAACTCTTTATTTTAATGAATTCCAGTTATTTCGTAGCGAAATCGCCCATCTCTCTCCCAATTTGTCATTTCCTTGCGTGAATTTATTTTGCTTCCAGTTATTTTTGAGCGACAATTTTTATTCACTAATTCTTTTTAGTTCCAGTTATTTCGTAACGGAACCTCCCATTTCCATACCAGTTTGTCATTTCTTTGCGAGAATTTATTTTTGTTCAAGCTATTTCTATTAAAATTTGTCATTTTTTAAGATGATCTTTGTTAGGTACAAGTTTTTCCGGAGCGACATTGCCCATCTCTATTTCAACTTTCATTCACGAACTCTATTTTCATTCCAGTTATTTTGTAGCGAAACCATCCATCTCTGTTGAATTTGTCGCTTTTTAACATGAATTCTTCTATTTCGGTTAAAATTATTTCGTGACGGAAATTCCTATCTTTATTACAGTGCATTTCTTTATTTTTGTTCGAGCTATTTTGTAGCGAAAATGCCCATCTCCATTCCACTTTTCTTACATAAATTCTTTTATTTTCATTCAAATTACTTGAGAGTGAAATCACCCATCTCTTTCCCAATTTGTCATTTCCTTTCGTGAGTTTATTTTGGTTCCAGTTATTTTTGAGCGAAACAGCTAGCCCATCTCTATTACAATTATTATTCACGAATTATTCTATTTTAGTTCCAGGTATTTCGTAGAGAAACATCCCATCTCTTTCCCAATTTGTCATTTCCTTGCGTGAATTTATTTTGCTTCCAGTTATTTTTGAGCGAAACAGCCAGCCCATCTCTATTACAATTTTTATTCACGAATTCTTTTATTTTAGTTCCAGTTATTTCGGAACGAAACCTCCCATTTCCATTCCAATTTGTCATTTCCTTGCGTGAATTTCTTTATTTTTGTTCGAGCTATTTTGTAGTGAAATCGCCCATCTCTGTTCCACTTTTCTTACATAAATTCTTTTATTTTCATTCAAATTACTCTAGAGTGAAATCGCCCATCTCTTTCCCAATTTGTCATTTCCTTGCGTGAATTTATTTTGGTTCCAGTTATTTTTTAGCGAAACAGCCCATCTCTATTACAATTTTTATTCACGTTTTCTTTTTAGTTCCAGTTATTTCGTAACGAAACCTCCCATTTTCATTCCAGTCTGTCATTTCCTTTAGTGAATTTCTTTATTTTTGTTCGAGCTATTTTGTAGCGAAAACGCCCATTATTCCAGTTTTCTTTCATAATTTTTTTTATTATGATTCCAGTTATTTTCCAGCAAAATCGTCAATCTGTTTTCCAATTTGTCATTTCTTTGAGTGAATTTATTCATTACGATTCTAGTTATTTGATAACGAAACCGCCTCTATTCCAATTTGTCATTTTCTCAAATTATTTCTTTTATTTAGGTTCCGGTTACTTTGTAGCGAAAACTCCCATTTCCATTGACGGATTTCTCGAATAATTCAGAATCTGCCTGTAACTTAACATTTTCTACTGCTACGTAATATCCCCCCATTAATTAAATTTATCACAATGCAATTTTTTTTCATTAAAAACGCTACAAATTGTATAAAATTTTTGAAGTTTTTATGAAACTCAGTAGAGAATAGAGATGGACTCGACTAACTATTACTTGTAATCGTACTTACTTCTACGAGGGGTGCAGAAAATGTTTTCCGGGTACTGGCCTTGTAATGGATATAATTTTTGTATATATAAATTTTCAATTTCGATGATTATGTTCTAGTTTGTATAGTTGTAATTTTTTTTGAAAGGGATACCTACCTAATTTTTTTTTTATATAAAACTATCGAATAGCACTCTATATAACTATAATTTAACGTTTGTTCGACATGTAAATTGTTTGTATAGTTCCAGAACATGATGTACGTCGAAAAAAAAAATGTGCGCATCTAGATGTTTTTTTTTTAAATTAATTTGGTTAACACTGTTAGTGGTAGTAATTCACTTTTAATTTTCATGAAATTAATTTGATTTAAATGTAAACGCATTTTTATTTTCATTTATATCCTTCTCTCTAGCTCTACACCAATCCAATTTCAACGTCATACGTCCATTCGACGTTAATTTATGACAGTCGACAATCAGAATTGCCAACAAAATTTAGTAAACACACAGGTAAGTTATACGCGTGTTCGATTGTCATACACTTGTGTTACGTCGAATATTTTGACGTTTCAGTCACCTTTTGACATAAAACTACTCTAATATTCACTGTAACGGCAAAGGTAAGCGAGTAGATGTCAAACGGACGTTAATTGTTTGTGTAGAAGAGGAAAATGTGAGGCTGTTAAATAAAGTTTACGTGATCTCTTCTGTTAAATACTGTCAAATATCGGGTGTGACAAGACTCGAGATGCGCACATAAATAACGATTGGGCCTCCTGCATAATTGCACTCGTTTCTGTTTTTTTTTGTTATTAACTACGCAGCACCGTATTATGAAGAAAATTTAATTGTTTTTATAAAACCCCATGATACGACCCTGTGTAAATTGATCTCCGCAGTGAAATGATGAGGAGTGCATTTAAGCAGCTTTTCTAAAAAAAAACATCAAGTTAGTTGAAAAAAATAGACAAAAAGGGGTTAGCAGTCGTATAAAAGTGACCTACAACAAATCGCGCCCTCTAGGAAATTTACTGTGAACATTGAACTGTCAAACTGTGACGCATTTTGAATAAGGGAATTAAGGTTACTATTTCTCGCAACTAAGGCAGTAAATTTATGTTTCCAATAACTGATGATTGATAAGCTAAAATGATTCGAGATCAATTTGACAATTTGCAAGAATATGTAACGACCTATAACTGGGGTTGTATTTGGCGAATTTTTCAAATTTATTTAATTCGAAATCGTTGTATTTGTAGTTTAATGTTGAAATTTTTTTTCGGTAGAAGGGTCCAAATTAAAAAAAAATGTAAAAAAGCATCTTGAAAAGATTTTTAAAATAGTTTGGTAAAATTAACCAAATGTCGTTACTTTTGAAGAATTTTCCGGAGAAACCCTGTAATTATAATGTGAATCATTCAAATTTATCGAGTCAAAGAAATTGAATTTATGGTGACTGGCTTAAAAAATTATTTCCAGGTCAAAAATATAATTTCGACATATTTATTTGTCAGCTTTCGCCTCGGCGACTTCACATTCAATTGGAATCCTAATGAATATTTCTGATCTTGAAGTAATTCGAATAACTGTTAAATGTCCATAACGCTCTATTATTATAATTTTTTTCTTCTTAATTTGTATGTAAAATTATAAAATTAATAAATAAAAATTGTAGATGGAACATCGGTAACTGCCATGATAATATTACTTTCGAAATTAAATGTGAAATATGTGTATTACTACTACTACTGCTACTACACAACAATTTGCAAGTTTAGTTTTTAACATTGTTAATTATGTATTATCAGTTTCTCTCATTTAATTTCTAGTAGCTTTTAAAATAGTTATTTCAGGCGTTCGCCCGATAATTTAAGTTAATAACAAAAGATTCGGTTCCGCATTTGTAATTTGAAATGTTACATTGAGGAATTGCAGGAATAAAATGTATAAAAAACGCAGAAGTATCTATTTTTTCACCTTCATCTATATCTCGGTTTATAACTATTGAAATATGTCAATTTTCATTATCGCGAAATATTTTCAACGCACTTTGAATGTAAGTTGTGGATGTATTTTCATCACACTTACTGAAAAAGAAGAATCTTATCAACAAAACGTACTTTTTAATGACAGCTTTGACGCAAGAAAAGTTCCGACAGAAAAGTGGCAACCGTCTTTTCTAAAATAAGGTTAAGGTAGGTGAGCATGTAGCTTATTTCAGTCGTTCGCTCGATAATTTAAGTTAATAACAAAAAATTCGGTTCCGCATTTGTAATTTGAAGTAAAAAAAACGCAGACGTCTTTATTTTTTTCCCCTTTCCGCTTCTAACTATTGAAATATGTCAATTTTCATTGTCGCGAAATATTTTCAACGCACTTTGAATGTAAGTTGTGGAAGTATTTTCATCACAATTACTGAAAAAGAAGAATCGTATCAACAAAACGTACTTTTCAATGACAGTTGAAAGCTTTGCCGCAAATTTCCGTTTCCGACAGAAAAGTGGCAACCATCTTTTCTAAAATAAGGTTAAGGTAGGTGAGCATGTAACTTGAAAAATTGTTAGAATTATTATAAATACAACCGTTTTCGACTAAAAAGTTTCTTAAAAAGCAGTCGTAAGATTTATTTGTCGAAAGAATATATTTTGTATTTCATTTTTAGGCCAAAATGTCGTCGCATTTAGTTTGGGGAATTATCCGGAACAACAATGCTTTTCTTTTGAAGAAAAGAAACATTTCCAAGCCTTTCAGCACTGTAAGTGATTACATACTATCCGTATCGCTTTTTTTAAACCAGTCTTTTATCCAAAATTTGTTGTATCGATTGAACGTGTTTCACTTTTGTTTCAGGAACCAAATAATTTGACAAATTTAAGTTCCTACCGCTACAATGGTCTTGTCCACAAAAAGTCTGTAGGAATCGTAGATGCTGCTGACAAGAAAGGTTTCACAGTGGTTTATAAAAAAGCCAGTAAACAAGTAAGTCTTTTATAATGAGAGAGAATATTGATCTGATTGATCTCATTTTTAGAGGAAACCCAAACAAAATACAGTAAAGAGGACAATGAAATCTGGTCCCAGAAGATCTTTACACAAATTGAAAAGGCTGTTGAATGCCAATAGATATCGTACAGATCTTACAAAGGTAATAATGTTGTGTGTGTGTGAGAAAAATGGCACGGAAATTACTCCATTTGCCACAGAACTTTGGAAATTGCTTTGCTCAATTTAGATAGTAACGTTGGACTCCTTCAAGAAATTTATTAATAAATCGTAAATTATTCTATTAGCATTATTTAGAATGTGGCTAATATTTAGCGGAAGGTTATAATTCAACTTCAGATCACAATAAGAATATTCATTACAGCTACAGGATGATAATACCAAGTCTTGCAAGGTGTGCAGGAAATCTCCGGTTATTGGTTTTAAGTCTAAATATAGTTGATGAATAGAATTTGGGTGTTGTATATTTGAATATATATTTGGGAGGAAGGAGTAATGTAGAATGAATTTGAAAGTACTGGTTTGTAGGGGATCTAGATATATTCGTCTACTCCTGTTTCCATTTATTAGCAATTCTATGACTTATCATATTGTTTATATCTGCTGATGTGAAAATATTGCACGTATCCATTTATAACTGCGTTCTTCGCTAACAGGTCAGCCCTTTCGTTCTCAGTTATATTGTTATGATCCTTAACCCAAATAAACTTAACATTTAACTCCAAAAGCATAGATTTGATACTACATAGTACAGGACATCCAATACCTCTGATATGAGTAGATTTTATTGAATCGATAGCAGATTTAGAATCGGAAAGAATTACATTGGTTTGTAATCGACCAATTGAGGCTTTTCTGTATCGGGTCGTTTATAACCATATGATAAGTTTTAAGTCTGGATAAAAATCCTCTAATGTTGTCGATTATTTGAATTTGTATTTTAGTAATGTTTTGTTTTAGGCTGCTCTTCGCAGGGCTAGTGCAGTTCTTAAATCCCAAAAACCTTTGCCGGCCAAGAAACAGAAGCCTAAGAAGGAATAAATGTATTTTTAACTGAAATAAATTTATTATAAAAGTCGCTTTGTTTTATTGTAAGGAAAAATGGAATGTTATAGGTATAAAAACTATCAAAAAAGTACACAGTAAACAAATACTATATATTTTACTATTTCTACAAAAAAATCCTAAAGTTAGGAAAATAAAAATGTATATAATAACAATAACAATAATTTCATTACACAAACTTAATATATAAAAATTGAATGAAAATATTTTCAGTGCGAAAATACATATTTTTAGGATATTCACTTTTTTTTTTAGTAAAAAATATCTATAGCTTTATTTAAATTTCGAAAAACCTTCTTGTACTTTTATCCTACCTTAATATATAAAAGTCCTTTACATGTAAAAAAAAATCGAGTCCGGTACAAAGATGTGTTTGTACCTTTCAACAAAAAAAATTCATGGGTTGTAATTTTTTCTAATTAACCTAATTTATATAAAATTTCTTTAATTGACTAAAAAGAAAATACCCCCTCACATTTCCTATGTAACTAAGAATAGGGAACATCTTCATGGTAAATGCGATAGAAATTGGTTATATATTACGGGGGAAGATCAAATGTAGGCACAAAATAGAAAAAAATTATTATTTACATTTAAAACATTAGTAATATTAATTTGAGATAAATAAATAAGATACAGTTCCGAAATAATCAGTCAAACAAATTTTCATACAGTGTGGCGGGTACCAATACAAAAGATATTTACAAACTCGCGCCTATAAATTTTAACCTTGTTATAATTTGCATGTAGTATAAGTTGAAAAAATTTACATTACAAACACACTTTGTAACATTTTTGGTAATATCATTAATAAAAATAAGGCAGTGTGTCGACAAATAAATACATTACGCTCAATAAAACTAATGTGAACAAAATTCGGTGACGCTTATTCTAGTTAAGTGGCTATAATTCGTTCTCAAAAACGAAACTGCTAAATTAAAAATGTACAAAAATATAACGTGCACTTTTTGTGTGGACAAATTTCGAATAATAATAACCAGAGGTGGCCGTTAAAAAGAACACATTGGTATAAAATCACGAAAATATTACTTAGAAGTGTTACATTAAAATAAATTGGGATATGTCTATGCAATGAACGTTTTTTCATGCGAAATGTCAAAAATGAAAAATATGCAATGTCAAATAATTTTAATGGAACACCCTGTAGTGACTGTACACAAAAACTTATTTACATCCATTTATACAGCAATTTAATGCGACCTACTTAATAAATTATAATATTGTGATCATTATTGAAAATGATTATTTTTGAAAATATAACCTAATACTTTTAAAATTTCAATACGATCTTTTATGTTGTTTCTAGATAGTTAATGACTCAATAGTTACATATTAAATTTGAACATATACGAGGGAAGTCGCATAAATTCAAAATATAGAAAACAACATTCGTTGTTAATTTTTGATAAGAAAGACTTCACTACACTGGAAAATTGGACGGATCTCATCGATACATCCTGGCAGTGTGTTGTTGGTGTAGTTAGCGTTATTGCAATATAAAAACAACGGATCATTTTAAGCGTGGAATAAATGCATTACATAAAGACTTTTTTTAGCGCATTGAAATTTGAGAAAACGTTTAGTTTTTCTTGACAAAATAATACATGGTTATGATATCACAATATCCGTTTGTGATTTACAAGTGAAACTAGATTTCTAATTGTCTTATAATGCGTACCTTCGTGGGCAGTGTCATTTGTATCACCATGTTTTCCATTTCGGCCGTCGGAAAGTCCACCAAAATATAACTGGCAGTTGATATTAACATAATTAAACATGGTGAGTCATGAAGAACTTTACAGTTTGTCCCAAATTCGAGGTATCATTGGGATCTCGAAAACGGTAAAGGATAGAGAAACGGTTAAACTGTGGCAAATTTAAAAATTTTAGAGAATTTTTATAGTCATAATCGTAATCTACAGAGTCGAATTAGTAGATTTCCATATATAAAAGTGTCTAGAAAGAGTCAGTTCCAATTTTGGAAATTTGAAAATTCCAAAAAATTAATTTGTATATCGGTCGCCAAGTCAAAAAATCGTAGAGGCCATAATAATGAGAATTTCATGCTGAAATTTCAGACACACACTCTCAGATAACGAACGAATATGGAAAAAAATTAACAAAAACGTATATATGATATTTTATTTACAGCAGTATCCAAAAGTAAGGGGATCAAAATATCGAGGAAAAAGTTTCAATTTTAGAAAAATTTCATAGTCAATTTCGTAGAGTTTGAGGAAAGGGTATGTACAGATATTCATGATTCACCTTGTATAAAATATATCAAAACTTCGAATACTGCGATGGATAAGAAATCCATACGGATTCGTCGCTAATGAACACAATTGTTCAATTTTTGCGATACGATCCGTTCGGATCCGCCTAGTGGATACTTACCTTTAAAACACAACCTTATAAACATACTTTTATGTATTTTTTAACTTAGATATAACAAACAACTACATATTCTTAGAAGCAGACATTTGCCTATTTTTTCCTTTGTCCCAATTTCAGAAATACTCTTTTTTTTTTCAAGAAAAATTATGCCACATATACCAAAAATAACTTTCCCTTTTCACTTTCGCAATAAATATATTGAAACTAGTTTATCTACTTTGGCAATTAAATAGATAATAATTTTGATGAATTAAGTAATTATTGATAATTAGTCACTTATCATAACACCTTGAAAAATACCATCAACCAAATATCGAACAAAATAATTTTACTACCAATATCAGAAAAATATTTGTACTTGGCTATCGAATATTTTATTAATAGTGAAATCATTGTAGGAATGATGAGAAAATCGTCTGGTATTCGGTAATAAAAAATACTGCAAATTTTTTTTGAATAAAAATTATGTATCGTTAAAATAATATCGACTTACTAACTAGATTTTTGGTCACTTTTATTTATAGTCAGACTAAGTCTTTTCCTCGAAGTCTCACCAGCACAAATAGATTTCCTTCTGATGGTACTATCACATTGAGGAGTAGGAGGGGCTCCTTTTCTTCTCTGATTTCCTATATTTCCAGCTTTTCTTCCAATATTAGGAGTCTTTGAAGAACATTTATCACTAACTGTAATCGCTGGAATATTTCCAGTTTTCGACCAATTATCTATCTGAGCTTCTCTCGATTCTTTAAGGATGTTACGAATTGGACCGGTATCTCCTACCAACTCTTGAAGTTTTTGCAGAGTGGTGTAAAGACAAACAGCACTCACCAATCCAAAATCGAACAAACTCGTCATGTGAACTACAAAGTTTCTATACAGATTTTTCAAGAGTAATTCTTTTCCTTTGTGTTGGACAAACATTTGGCAAGCTATAGGTATTTGACAGTCACCTACAAAACCATATTTCATCACGTGTAGATTCCACATTTTCATTAGTTCTTTTTCACCTTCATTTACATCCGTAAACTCATCTATCATCATCATAGTCTTATTCTGTAACCACTCGGGATCATTTTCGCCTTCCGAGTCCACATCCATTTCCTTCGGATAAATGGGCAAACAAGTGGTGGTGTGATGATATAATCTATTGTGACCAGTTATAAAAGGTCTTTGTCCATCGAATTCGCAGTCATCTAATTCTAGAAACTCTGACAAACTCGGTTTCGGTCTTTTCGGATGACACACTAAGATATGTGTTACTGAGGCACGTCGGATAGGTCCGTTTCTTGAAAAAGCACACACTGATGGCTGCGAAATCAGATCGTGTGGTGAACCTGTATAAGAGCCATCGTACATCTCATTTATAGCTACATCTATTCTAGCTCCTACTGATATTGGAACATAAGTAAACGTAAATCTAGAATGACACAGTTTTAAATGTTTCAATAATGTGTATAATTGGTTGCAGTTTAAACTGCACCAAGGGCAGTGTAAATCTTCACAAGCTTCAGTCTGTTGGCGAGAGTTATTATTATAAACAAATTGGTAGACAATTTGTAATTTTTCTGTATCACTATTGCCATTAATTACTAGAGGTAGATTTTCTTTGTTTTCATGCATAGGATAAGGCTGTGGTCTATCTACAATTTTAGCTGAAGCTTCAGGAGACCAGTTTAGCTTGAATTTAAGAACAGCCCCTTTCATAAAGGCATCGAGATTACCGCAAGCTTCCACTAAATCATTAACGTTTTCCCAACTAGAATGTTTTTTAATGGCATTTTTGGAATTTGTAGAAAAATCTTGTACAACAATATCGTAATCACCATCACTTAAATAACACCTATTATGTTTATCGTAAACAGTGAGCTCTGCCCCATACAACTTAGAATTATCAGTCGTGCCATTTGATTTTCTTTTCTTTGATGCTGGCTCATCATCAAATTCTTTGTCTGGAGTTACCCTAACCCTAAATAATAAAATATATGATTTTACTAGAGGTCCACTTGATGGATTGAAAGACTCTGTAGGAATGCTAATTGTAGGAGCAGTTAGAGGTAGATGTTGTTCGTCTGGATTAATAGGCACATCAGCTGTTCCAAGGGTCATTTGCATACTAGTCGCCGAACTATCTTTACGTTTTTTATGGCTAATTTTCAATAGGAGAGTTTCTACTTGAGCTATTTGAGCATCGTAATCTAAAGATTTGTTATTAAAGCCTAAGAAAGTTAAATTTATATATCCTGGCTGAATAGCCATTGCATCTTTTTTATTCAAAACTTTTTCCAATAAAGAATCTACCTTAAATCCTTGTCTTCCTTTATTACTTCGAGACATCCTGTGTTTCATGTAGGTTAAAGTTCTATTGAGAAAGATGGGCTGAAAAGATAATGAGTACAAACAAATTATCAAATTAAATTAGTTAAACACTTACCAAACACATATTTCGGGTACGTAAATATCGGTATATTTGGGTGGGTTCTGAAAGTAAACACAATAATTTAAATGTCCTCTTTTCCTTGTATCAGTTTAAAAAAACTTACTTTCGAAGGCCTGCAAAAATAACTCATGATCTGCTTGAATATGGTCAATTCTAGGTGTTTTAACTGCGTCTGGATCTTTTTCCCTTTTTCTTGGTGGCATTTTATTTCAATAAAATGTTTATTACCGCGAAACCTGACCGTTTATTAAACGCCTTGCATTCAGCGGCTGGCTTCACTTTTGTCAAAATTGTTTGACTGACGACAGACAGATGGGGACGACAGTTTATCAGGTACACCAACATTTTACTACACCACTATTTTCTTTTCACGAGAATATTATTCGGAATAATCAATCAATAAGAAATCAAGTGCAATTTTCTAATTTATATAATTTTATATATAATAATATATACATGGGTTTGTTATTAGGCAAATACATTAAAAAAAAATATTGTGCTTTGGCTGTTTATATTTTATATTTTTCAGTTGGCACTGCTGCATTAGCTCAGTCCATGAGCGTACTGGACCACATTTTAGAAGGATAGCCATTGTATTTGAAAAACGTAGAACACTTCGGTATCCTAGCAACGGAATCACTATGACATTATTTGAAATACAAACATTTGTACAGTTAAAGATACCTACAGGGTTATAAACCCTATTATTATTATTATTAATTATTCATACAATTCTTGTTAAAAAACATGGATTTCGATTCAGACGACCCCTTAGGTAGCGACGATAGCTTTTTTGAAGAACCAAAAGTGCTAGCGAAACGGCCAAGTTTTACAAAGACACCCGAAAGAAAACCAGTGGAAAATTTGTTGGGTTTTGATTCAAAGACGAAATCTTCAGCATCGGCTGAAGAGTCTAAAAAACCAGAGAGTAGTGGAAAGAAACCGATGGACGACTGGCTAACGATAGTCACACCAAAAGGTATTTTTTTATTTGCTCAAGTTTATCTAGCCATTATATACTATTATCTAATTTAGATAAGTCCAAAAGAAGTGATTTCCTAGATGACATCCTTCCACTCAAACCCACACCAAAATCGGAGAAAAAAGGAACTTCCTTTGAAGACATTTTGAAAGAAAGTAAAGTAAGTACTGCACCAAAAGCGGCTCATTCATTAAAAGATGTCAGCTCTCTAAATCCCGAGCCGTCATTATCCTCAGAATTCGGTATTTCAACAACGACAACTGAAAGAAGAAGAGGTGGAAGACGAGGATCTGGCGTTGAAGACACTTTAGGTTTAGGTTTTTTTAGCGATACTTACCAGTTTGGAGATTCTGGTAAAGATAAAAAAGAAGCAAAACCTGCTGAATCATTTCAAAAAACAAGCTCTGCAGGTACGTATTTTACAGTTCTTGGACCTACAGCATTACCTTTACAACAAGTTTTTAGGGTTCCCTGATTGGTTAGGGTTGGGTACACCAACTGTCAAAAGATCAGAATCGCCAACTATCAAGAGAGTTCAAAATATTGTACCCCAACAAATCACCAACAAAGAAAGTACGACTGTTTTAGAAGAACCTGATATTAATCGTTCGATTGTATCAGAAAATAAATTTGCCACCAAAGAACATTCTAGCAAACTAGTACCTCAGGATATTAACGCTGATATTCAAAACACTTACTCGGTTCTACACCAACAAGAGTCTTTATTGTTGGTATCGTTACAGTTTAAAAAATACGAGGAAGTTTTGAAGGATATAAAAGAAAAACAAAACGATATTTTAGGTATGTAACCTATCTCTGTGTATTTTCTGTGGTTCGAGTGGCAGATGCGAACAAGGAAACAATGCAAGCATAGGCGTTCCATGCGGGGTATTTAGCAGTACCAAATATTT
This sequence comes from Lochmaea crataegi, assembly GCA_947563755.1. NCBI lineage: Eukaryota > Metazoa > Arthropoda > Insecta > Coleoptera > Chrysomelidae > Lochmaea > Lochmaea crataegi. The sequence continues at coordinate 1,329,147 of OX387427.1, read as the reverse complement.
TTAAATTAGGTTTTTGAAATTTTAGGTCAGCAAGAGAAGCAGTTTAAAAATTTCATAGACGATTATCTCCTCAAGCAGCATGCGGTAGAAAATAATATAAAATTACAGCAAGAGCGAATTAACAATCAGATTCAACTGATAGTTTCTGATCGTTTGGATAATAAGAATAGTGACACAATAGTTGGTAGTGCTGAGGGAGAAGAAAAAGAAGAAAGTTTGCATCTTTTAATGCGAAAATTAAAGGAAAGACACGACGAAGAATTATTTCTTATGGAAGAATCTTACAAGTAATTATATTTTCTTCGAATATTCTTCATATACATTATCCGACTGTATTTATTTCAGGAAGCAGATGGATATGGTGGAAAAATCCGCATCAAACATTGAAGAAAATCTACGAAACGAATTGAAAAACTTGACGAATCTTTATGAAGAAAAATTAAAAAAATACCAAACAAATAACGACGAAGAAATTTCTTACTACAAAGAAAAAGTATCGCTTTTAGAAGAACAGTTTAAAAACGAAATAAGATTAACGAAAGAAGTGCACGCTCAAAAAATCGAGGACCTCAAATCCGAACACGCAATTCAAATTGATTACATCAGAGAAATGAAACAAAAAGAAAATAATTTATTGAACGACGGACATGCGTTTGCGGAAAAAATGGATACCGGTATAAATATGCTGGGACACAATGTTCAAATTTTACAAGGAATCGAAGAGAAAGTTATTCAAAATTACGACGTTTTGGCATTGGCTAGAGAACAGAGTATTCAATCAAAAGAAAAGGAAATTATTCGTAAGTCTTACATTACTTTTAGCGCACTCTATCGTCATTCAACGGAATCTCTAAGTCTCATTACTATAAGTTTTATTTTTGTAATGGTAGATGGCGCCGTTGTTTCACCTTTAGGTTGAGCCATAGTCGTGCCATTACATTTGTATAGGGGTTAAAAATTTCCTTCTTTCATAGGAGTACGATACAATTTTTAAAAGGAGTTTATTTCTTTTTTTGTATTTAACGTTACAGTGATGAAAAAATCATTAGAAAAATGTCGAGAATCAGCCGAAAACGAGCGATCTCAGCTTATGTCAATCGTTAGAAATTTGGAGTTAAAATTAGCCGAACAAAGTACGAACGCCCAAGAAGATAGATGGGCGTTACAGCAAGCATCGGCCACTCTAACAGCCAGATCTAAAGCACTTGAAAGAGAAGCCGACTTTAGTAGAAATTTGATAGAACGAGAAAGGGAACAACTTAAAGTAAGTATTTTATTTAGTCGTTTGATACAATTAAAGATTTTTATTTTACTTTCAGACATTGAAAGAATCTTTACTAACAGAACAAGAAAAAATGGTGATGCATTTAACAGAGGAAAAACTACAACTGGCGGCCGAAAAAGCGAAATTCGATTCTTCCACCAAAATAACCAATACCTACGAAGTAGAACGCGCCAAAACCGAAGCCGAAACGGCCATAAACGAAGCCAAAAATTTAACGGAAAGACTTAACCAAGAAAGATCCCATTTACAACGGCAAAAAATCGAACTAACCACTCTCAAAAACAATCTAACGGAAAGAGAACGAGAATTGGAAGATAAAGAAGCCGAATTGGAGTTTTTGGTGCAAGATACACAAAGTAGATTAAAAGAGGATAAGCAGGTTTTAAGCGAAGCGAAAAGAATGGAAAGTACTTACAAAGAAAGGTTAAAAGAACTACAAGTTCAGTGGGGTTTATTATCAAACAGAGAAAAAAAGTTGGCTGAAGATAAAATATTGTTGTCCAGGGAAAGATTGGCCTTATATACGTCGATTAAGGCATCTAAAGACTGCATTTTGTGTAACGCCGGAGGAGGAGATATGACTCATTTGGGAAAGAGTTCCGTATTATCAGTTTTTGACAATATTAACAAGGTAAATAATTTCCAGCGATTTAATATAGATGAATGGAGTTTTGCAACAAGGAACTTCTTTGTAAACACCATCCATTTGAGTATAATTCCTTAGTAGACATACTAAGCCGGTCCGATCGCAGCGAAAATGCCTGCTGTTTGACTGAAATCCCTTAGGATGATAACGGTCAAGAGGGTAAATGGGAATAGCGTGCGCACAGCTCCCTCGCTACTGTGCGGTGTGACGTATTCGAGACTGATCCCTTACGATGATAACATGCAGGCGCGAAATACCCGGTTGGTTAAAAGTAACTCTCGACATTAAATTCTCGGGTAGTTTAAAAGTAAAATACGATGTACAGGGTGCCTGAATTAAAATATGCTTTGAAAAACGTGCCACGTGCCACTTTTTATGATTTCATCCATGGTTTTATGTGTTCCGTCCGTTTTAAACAAAAGCCTTTGTTATTTATGTCGAAACGTGATTGGTTTGTTCGTAGAACAGAAAGATATTACCAGCGACCATGAGCCGCATGCGCATCACTATAAAAGTGTTCCGTCTGAATTAAATGTATGTCTTGACTAGCGCATATTTCACTGTCATAATCTTAAAATGAAGTGTTAAACTTAACAAAAATATGATTAAAATATTTTTTCCGTCGACCGTGTATTAACATATGCTATTAACGTTCTCAAAATTAGATAAAATCATACATTAATGCATGATTTACCTACATTAATCAACGATTTTCTGCAGGCAACCCAACGCACATCTTATACATTATATTGACAGTTACCTGTGGTGTAGGCAACCAAACGTCTTCAAAAAATGAAACCTAGTATAGAATACTTCTAGTTTTTGACTTGCATATCGTTTTTATTTTATTATTCTACAAAATTATAATAATATTAGTGTTGAAAAAATGAAACATCCAAAATATAATGTAAGAAAAACGAAAACAGTGACATTTGAACTGGCGACCTTCTCTGTGACATTTCAATGTCATTATTTATTTTTGACAGTACTTACCTATGAAACAAATAAATATTTTTAGTTTTTAAATATTGAGAAAAACGAATACAACTGATACAGTCGACGGAAAAGCTTTGTAACTAACACGAGTATTAAAAGGGCAATTAACAATCTCGAACATTAAGGCACTCGCTCTGCTCGAGCGTTAAATTATCTCGATTGTTAATGGCCCTCATTAATACACTTTTTGGTTAAATAACTATTATTATCATGGAAGATTTAAATAGTTCGCCATTTATACTGTGACGTACATTACCTAAAAGAGAAGTTAGCTACATAAAGGTCGACATATAGAACAACAATTCTGTTGTCTTCTTTTCTAAAATCGTGTTGCGACATGCAAGCTATCGTTCTAAATCCCGAACAAGATGATTTTCAACTTCCGTTAATTCCATTTTTATTAGATACAGGCAAGTTTTTTTGACATCATTGGTTTACAAAAATTATTATGAAACCGTTCCTAACACCTCATTGCCATTTTTGAGTTGTGTCACAAGACAATTTTCAACAACCCTCGTATTTTGCAATGATTTTTTTTCAGTCTTCTGATCCTACCGGAGTAAAAATTCGCTTCGAGGCTTTGGACGACGACGAAAGTGAAGTTAGTAAAGAAGGAAGTGTTAACAGATGAAAATAATTTTGAAAAATTTCGTAATTTTGTAAATATATTTTTTTTAAGAATAAATAAAGATTTTCTTACCGTTTTTTTTTCGTATAGGGACCCGAAATGAAACAAAAAATTATGACAAAACAATTTATTAAAATAGATTCCAACACAAGTGATAAGAAAAGTGCTTCGTTATTTTTTTTTAAATGGAAAAATCACAATACAATTCCATCGATTGAGCACAAACTTATAAATATATAAAATTATAAAATCTAATTACAATAATTTGTATTACAAACAAAATTATATTCATTTTCCATTTATCGATAACTGACCAGCCGTTTTCTTACACTTAATATTATTATCAAAGTCGAATCAAAAGTACTGCCATTTTCCTAAGACTGCATCTTTGATGGCATCTACGTATTGAGCAGGCACCCAATATATCCAATATCTGGAAGCTTCTGTAGGCCCTAATTGTAAACCCTTAAAAAGAAAAAAAACTACATTTTCTATTTACGCCTTATGTCAATGAACCTACCAATATATGATATTCATCGTGGTCCTCTATTGGTTCCGATATCACACTTTTAATTGACCCCATAGGTAACTTTTCAGTTCTTTCTTTCGTACTAAGCCATAGTTGGTCACTTTCTAATTTAAATGTTAACCTAACTTTTCCTCCATGCTTATTTAACATCCCAGAAAGAGGTGCAGGTGGCAAACCCTCCTGAAAACCATTAAATTTGTCCTTAAATTACCCCTAAACAAAAAAATTCAAATACCAACCTTTATATTTTTTATCCCAGGCATAACATCATCGGGTAATCCTTTGTCTAGCACTTTACGATGTATTTTTTGCTTACACAAAGGTTCTTTGGATGTAGTAGCTTTTTCTAATTCTACTATATCCTAAAAATACAATATTTACCACAATATAAGTTTCTCGAGACATTACATCATTCCTACCTGTTTACTAACTGATGAAACGGCTAGCACATCATTTAAAGTAGATCCTACTAGCATAACTTTTGAACCTTTAGTTATACCTGAACTAGAAATTGTTTGACTATCCTGTAACATTCCTTTAAACATCAATTTCTGCATTGAATCTGGTACACCTGATTTACAATAATAAAAATTAATTTCACAATATTGCTATTAGTAAGTACATACCTAATAAGCCTTGTAAATGTTTCTTTAATTCTAATATTGTTGTATTAGAAGTAGTTGTAACATCATATTTCTTTTTGTTGTAAATTACTTTAATTTCAACTGGTTCTTTTGCAATAGTATCATCTACCGAATTATTAGTGCTAATTTCCGTTGAATCTGAATCCGTTTTTGGAATTTTCGATTCGGAAGGTTCAGTTAGTCTATCATCGTTTTCGATTTCTTTGGTCAAATTCTCTTCAGTATCATTGTGGGGGTTTTGGTCACTCTTTTTATCTTCGGCATCTATAAATTAATTTATACATATTTTTATAATGTTATTTTTTCGAAATAAATGCTGGTTGATAAAGAACAAGATGGGAGAATTATAAATTTACTTATTTTACCAATACAATTAACTAAAACGTCTCGGAAAAACTAACCCAAGCACTCCATATTTCAATATGTTAGCTACACGAGTTTTGAAAGTAAAAAATACTTTTTTAATTTAAATAAATGCAGTTTTTATAAAATAACATTACTTGCATTTCAACCATCTGACTTTGAAGTTGACGTCGGTGACCGTTGACGTCTAGGAACTCTTTTGTCAGAATCAGGTTTGCCAATGAAAAAATATAAAAGTTCTCTCTTTTGGGCGCGTTCAGCCACGCTAGCGCTAGCAGCGGCGCTTTGTGAAAGCAATTGAAGGTGGCTGAACGTCTATGCTTTGATGCTACAAAAAACATATATTTAAACACATCACATAACGTTTATATTTATTTTATAAATATAAAGCACCTTCGATGGAAAACCTTTAAATCTTGGAAGATTTTAGAAGATTATGTAGAAATATTACCATCAGGAGAAGTAAAAATCCTGTAAGAAATTTGAATTATTTTGAGGAAGTAATTCGCTAATAAAAACTAAATAATACAGAAATTTCCACAAATTTTACAAATGTTCGCTGGTAAAATGGCGACCGCTAGAGCTAGCGCTGATACTAAGCGGTAAAATTCGCTCTCTGCTTACTCAGCGCTTGCTTAGCGCCAGCGTGGCTGAACGCGCCCTTTGTCTTTTACACCCTTTTTTTATAATCTGTGCTTACACCTTTGACATAATTTTAGTTTAGTTCTATGATCTAGTTGGTAGCACTGACATTGTATACTTCATTTCATATTTGATCTGTTTATGTTTGATGAATTTTGGAATTAATTTTCATTCTAAGTAAAATGGTTGTAAATACCAACGACCAATTGGCAGAAGATTTACAACGACAAGAACTTGAGGTGACTAATTATATATGCTGTGAATTATTAGATTAACAAGCTATACTCTCTATTTTTAGGCATCTAATGGGATCGCTGCACCGCAAGTCTATCAACAACTTTTAGCGATTTACTTATACCAAAATGATTTGTAACTATTATTAATGCTTTGGTGGATATCACTTACTTATAATAATCGTGTTTCAGATGTAATGCAAAGTTTTTATGGAAACGTATACCTAATACTGTGAAAACTTCGACACCAGAGTTGGCAAACATTTGGGCTGTAGGCCAGAGTATGTGGAAACGAGATTTTCCTGCTATATACAAAGCCTTAAATGTAACTTGGTCTGATGCGGTAGCAGATATTATGAAAGAAGTAAAAGGTATGCAATTAACACAAATTTAACTGAAGTTATGTTACGTTGTTTTTTCTTTTTAAGAAGTTGTAAGAGCTAGAGCAGTAGACTTAATATCTCAAGCATATTCTTCTATAACGTTAGAGACAGTATCAGCAATGACAGGCTTACCTCCTGAAGTTTGTATACCGGCTTGTGCTGAAAAAGGGTGGGCATTTGATGCAGATTCAAAAATTATACATCCCGTTAGAAAAGCCGGTGAACACTTGGGACAGACAAGCAGTGAAGATCAACTTTCAAAATTGACTGATTTTGTTTCGTTTCTTGAAAATTAATTGTATTAGATTGTTGGTATTTTTTTAAATTAAAAAGTTAAAAAAGAAATGAATAATTTTTTATATAATTTAATTAAAACAGGTAAGTTTTTAACTAACTTTATTAGAAATTAAATATATAATAATTTAAGTACTTTGCTTTCGTTTTTGAAATTCCATAGCAAGTTTCTGTTCAACTTTTTCATTGTCAATTTTAACCTAAAAAAACAAAGTAATAATTAAAATTTTATTTTATCATATACAAGTACTTACAGTGTCATTTAAATTGGTAAATCTATTGTTATTTTCTGCTTTTCCTAAACCGGTTAGGTATTTTTGTCGTAAATAGAGGACAGTATCAATGTGTGTTTTATGTTTAACAGCTAAATCCAAAGCTCTAAAATACAAATTAATAATTATTTAATAAATTTTTTTAAATATTAAATCACCTGTTCCAATCGTAAAGATTTATATTCATATAAATAGCTTGGAATACCATGCCGTTATGTAACAAGGTTGATTCAGCTTCTTGATGTTTTCCACCTAATAAAGCCATTTGCGATTTTTGTTCTGCCCTCGAAGGCAAATCCTAAAATTTACATCTGCTAAAACTATTTCAACTATAACTGAATAATTTACCTTAATGTGCTGTAAAAATAATACTTTGTCATAATGATTAATATTGGCGAAAGCTTCTTCTGCTATATCGATAGTATTCGAGTTTGACTGGACTGCAAGAACAGCAAGACATGCCCATGTTGTTTCATTGTTTGTAGTCCGGCATAGATTTAAAGCATCAGTCCATCTATTATCCAAAACGCATCTACTCATGAAAAGTAAGAGGTTTCAAAGTAGAGTAATTATAAAATTTTGAAACTTACTTGTGAAGTATACTGGGAAACGGAGATATGGGTACATTAATGAGGGAACCGTCAGTTCTTCGAACTGAAACGTAATTTCCTACAAAATCGTTTATTCTAGGACCACTACCTAATTCAGGCGAATCGTTGTTGAAAGAAGATAATCGTAATAATTTAGTATTGAAACATGCTGTTGGACAATACCATACTATGAGGCGAGCGTCCTGGATAGCTGCTACTATATTCTCTGTAGCACTCCATTGAAATGATTCAATTTTTCTACCTACAAATAAATGTGAATAGTAAATGTCGTGCCTATAAGCAAACGTCGCGAGTGTTTTTTTTTTGGCAACACGTGCCTATAAGCAAACGTCGCTAGTGTTTCTTGGCAACACGTGCCTATAAGCAAACGTCGCTTTTTTTGGCAACACGTGCCTATAAGCAAACGTCGCTAGTGTTTTTTTGGCAACACTTGCCTATAAGCAAACGTCGCTTTTTTGGCAACACGTGCCTATAAGCAAACGTCGCTAGTGTTTTTTTGGCAACACTTGCCTATAAGCAAGCGTCGCTAGTGTTTTTTGGCAACACGTGCCTATAACCAAAGGTAGCTTTTTTTTGGCAACACGTGCCTATAAGCAAACGTCGCTAGTGTTTTTTTGGCAACACTTGCCTATGAGCAAACGTCGCTTTTTTGGCAACACGTGCCTATAAGCAAACGTCGCTAGTGTTTTTTTGGCAACACTTGCCTATAAGCAAGCGTCGCTAGTGTTTTTTGGCATCACATGCCAATAAGCAAAAGACACTAGTTTTTTTTGCAACACATGCCAATAAGCAAACGTCGCTAATGTTTTTTTTGCAACACATGCCAATAAGCAAACGTCGCTAATGTTTTTTTTGGCAACACGTGCCTATAAGCAATCGTCGCCTATTTTTTGGCAACACGTGCCAATAAGCAAACTTCGCCAGAGTTTTTTTGGCAGCACGTGCCAATAAGCAAACGTCGCTAGTTTTTTTTGGCAACACGTGCCTATAAGTAAACGTCATTAGTTTTTTTGGCAACACATCGAGTTTTATTATAGCAAACGTCGGTTTTATTTCTCGCAGCACGTGCCTATAAGCAAACTTCGCTAGTGTTTTTTTGGCAATACGTGCCTATAAGCAAAAGTCGCTAGTGTTTTTTGGCAACAGGTGCCTATAAGCAAACGCCGCTTATTTTTTTGGCATCACGTGAAAATAAGCGAACGTCGCTAGAGTTTTTTGGCAACACATGCCAATAAGCAAACGTCACTAGTTTTTTTTGCCAACACATGCCAATAAGCAAACGTCGCCAGTGTTTTTTGGCAACACGTGCCTATAAGCAAACGTCGCTTATTTTTTGGCAACAGGTGCCAATAAGCAAACGTCGCTAGATTTTTTGGCAACACGTGCCAATAAGCAAACGTTGCTAGTGTTTTTTAGCAACACGTGCCAATAAGCAAACGTCGCTAGAGTTTTTTGGCAGCACGTGCCAATAAGCAAACGTCGCTAGTGTTTTTTTGGCAACACGTGCCTATAAGCAAACGTCTTTAGTTTTTTTGGCAACACATCGAGTTTTATTATTCTTTATCCTTTTTGAGTCTTACGTACAATAGTAAAGAATCATAACATTTTCATTATTTCTTAATATATTAAATAAGAAATTTACGGAAGACATTTCTATTTAATTTTCACTTTTATGTTCAAGGTGGCCATCTATCTGTTAAAGTTTCTACTATTATTATATTTGGTTGAAAACTTGGATAAATGATGCAAACTTAACGCAATAGATGGCGCAAAAGTAAATCGTAGATAGTTTTTACATTTTTAACTTCTGAATTAACGCATTATGTACTTCTTTTTGCATATTATTTACCTAGTTTATTAAAAATTTTATTCGGAGATCGTATATTTACTAGAAATAGATCTCTGGTTCTATCTAAAACTGCTAAATTTCTATTAGTCGTCTCACCCCATTGGTCCAAAGATATATGCATAATGGGGGTAGTATGTTGAATGAGGGTGGATTCCGTGGATGTTCTATTATTGGATAAATCAACTATGTGAATAGCTGAAATAAAAGAATAAATTGTCATGACAATGACAAACTATTCTATAATTACCCACTTTTCGGATCCGTCGAGTCTCTTACGGCCAACGTATCCGAAGATAGCGTTATTAAGGCACTTTTTAGATGATCCGGTCTCATATTCGGCCATCTCGGAGAAGCCGTAAGTCTTCCTTGATAGTTATAAACGCCAACGGTATTTTTTTCCACGAGTAACATATGCCTTAAACAATATTTAATCTCTCAGTGCTAAATCGGAATAATAAGTGGGATGCTTTACGTACTTATCAGCTAGCAACAGCAAAATAACAGAACCGTCTTTAAGATCGAATATGGCCGGGGTATTCCAGTTATTGGTACCGTAAATGTAACATTGCGTCGGCGTGGTTAGTACCAAATGGTCGTACCTCATCGCTAATTGTATAACCCTTTCCGGTAATTCTAGTTGTTCGTTGGTGTCGTCTAAAATATTTTTAACTGTAACAAGTTTTTTTTCGCTAACCAGCGCAGTATGATGTTGATAAATAACTTCTCTTTCGACTACGTGGGCGAAAAGTACTTGACCGTTGGCACAGGCGGCTGCTAATTGAGTACCGTCCGCGGACCAAGCCATTTTGTAGATACAACCCGTGTTCGGTTTGTCCAAAGATCTGGACCACTAAAAAAAAGGGAAGTTTAACGTTTTTTTTTATAATTTAGAATCGATAGAATTTACTCCCGAATAATCGCAAAGTCTTAAAGTATTGTAAGTTCCAACGGTAAAAAGATCTCCGGCTGGTGACCATGCTATTGAGGTTATGTGATTTCCGTGAAAACCGCTCGAGAACATCAAACGTCCTTGGCTGTCCCAAACGCGGTATTTGCAGTCTTCTCCTCCTGATACGATCAGCTCGGAAACAGGACTCCAAGCCAGACTTAGGACGATTGCGTCATGTGCTTTCCACTAAAAATTATGTAAAATCCATATAAAACTATTCGTCGCTGATCAGAAGCAATATTTCTCAGTTACCTTAAGAGGTTTCGTATTGGGTGCCAATTGCTTAACGACCAAACATTTCCCTTGGGTATACGCTATGGCCTGACTGTCTGGAGACCAGGAGGCGCTGTAAACAGAAGTTTCACTGGAAACGACGGTGCTTCTTAACATCCCACTTCTGGACCATATCTTTATCATACCATCCTCTCCAGCTAAAACGAGTAGTATTTTGGCTTTTAGATATTTTTATCACAACTTTTGGGACGTATTGACATTTTAGGATGTTTTCTTTATCATTTAATATGGTTGCGAGCCGGTCCTGTCCCTCGACTGTAACTTTTGGTGGCTGCGCCCCTTTCGAGAACATTCGAGTGAAGCGCTTTGTTTGTGCATAGGACGAGCGTGGAAGATACTGGAATGTTCTCGAAAGGGGCGCAGCCTCCAAAAGTTACAGTTGAGGGATAGGGCCGGCTTTGAGTTGGTGACCTTGCAACAATATTATTGTGAAGCTCAATTTGGTTCCTTTTGCCAGAGCCAAAGAATCGACGTTTGCCTCTTTCTTTATACATAAAAGAAACCTAAAATTAGAATTTCGATAAGATGTTTCTGGAATTTACAATGACTCTATATAGATAATTATTATAGTGGATATTCCAAAAACTGATAGAGTTTTGCGAAATTCTAATTAGAATACGTTAATCTGGTTTGGGAAAAATAAATAAACAATTAAGATTTGACGAATATTTTGATTATTAAAATTGAAAATTGCACCGTTTAAACAGATGAGTAATTTTTGTAACCGTTTTCTAATGATATTTATCTAGAAGCGATAACTCCGTCGAAATTATCCAGAATAAAGGTCAAGGGCTCAAATTGCAAATAATAATTTTACCAGCTGGTTAAATGAAAATAGTTGCAGTTGCAGATAATTTTAAAAAAATACCTGTTAAGAGTCCAGTACCATCGTTACCCCATTGGCCAACCAAAATTGCTCCATTGTGAGCTTCCACAGACCGTTCTATCCTTCCAGCTTTATTAAGAATGTGGAATCTCCCATCAGTAGCTGTAACCAGTATTAAATCTCCATGTTTACTCAATGATCCTCCAGTTCTTGGTAAAAATTGAAGATCCGTCGGGCAAATTTCATCACTGAACTTCGTTATTTTCGTTGGTTGATTCGTCGATACTGACCACGAAAGAATTTGGTAATCGTCACTATACAATATAAATAATTTAAAAAAATAGTTCAATATTTCAAATACATGCAAAAATCAGCGAAAACGTATCTATGATATTTTGTATACAGGGGTACCGGAAAGTAAGGTGATCAAAATTTCGAAAAATGAAAAATTTTAACCTTATACTTTAAGAAAATTTTATGGTCATTCTGAAAAATCTACGGGGTCAAATTAGTGGGTTTCCATATATAAATGTGTCTAAGAAAACTTAGTTCCGATTTTGGAAATTTGAAAATTAAAAAAATGAGTCGCAAATACACTCGTTAAGTAAAAAAATCATAGCGGCATTATTAATGGGAATATCAAGTTGAAATACACTCTCTCAGATAACGAACAAATGTGGAAAAAAAATCAGCGAAAATGTATCTATGATATTTTGTATACAGGGGTTCACGAAAGTCAGGCGATCAAAATTTCGAAAAATAAAAAATTTTAACCTTATACCTACTTTAGGAAAATTTGATGGTAATTTTAGTAGTCTACGGGGACGAATTAATGGGCTTACATATATAAAAGTACCGGGAAAGACTTGGTTCCGATTTTGGAATTTTGAAAATTTAAAAAATGAGGCGTAACTAAACGCGTTAAGTAAAAAAATCGTAAAGGCCATAATAATGGGAATATCAAGTTGAAATTTGAAATACACTTTCTCAGATAATGAACAAATATGGAAAAAAATCAGAGAAAACGTATCTATTATATTTTGTATACAGGGGTACTGAAAAGTCTCTAGGAAATTTTAATGAAGATTTTCGAAATCTGGGGGGTCGAATTAGTGAATTTCAATATGAATATAAATACCTACAAAAAAATGATTATCTCTCCGACACCTCTTGTTTTATGTGTACACCCTGTATATAATGCATGAGACCTAAATGTCTTCTTTAAACTGACGTACACAAAATTCTTTATTTTTGTTTTAAATCTTTTGAAAAAACGTCGAAGAGAAAAAATAAATTTATTCAGAAACAAGTTAAGACGTAACTTAAAAGTAGATCCGTCTTATCAATGTCACGATTACCAAGAAACACAATTTCATCAGACATCACACATATTTTTTTTATTTATAACTTATATGTGCATATAACTATGGCGGATTCGATTGGGAGTGAAGCGTATTTTATTTATTATTAAAAACAATCCTATCAGTACTAAGTATAAACAAGTTAAATGACGATGTTAACCGTGATTTGGGTTTTAAGTGTTTTGGCAAGTGTTCATGCGACTAAAGGTTTGTTGGAATTTTTTTTTAATTCTAATTTGCGGTAATTTCCAGCTATTACAGGTAAATCGAAGTGTTCAGTTGATGTTGATCTCATTATGTATTCAATTAAAAGTAGATTTAAAAGTAAATAGCACGATTTCGATTTACATTAAAATACAGAATGAAAAACTTTTAAATGTATGTTTTAGAATGTTAAAAATATTTGTCTTTGAAAAATTACATCTTAAAAACCGAAAATTATTCATAAATTATTTGAAATAATTTTTGGTAACGAAGAATCAGGATTTTAATAAAAATTGTATTTTATTTAATTAAATATAATTTTCTAATAAATACATTTTATATTTTTTAATTTTATGAATTTGGGGGGCAAGCGTAGAAAATAGACTTATCAAAGTATTTAAAAAACGTTGAAAAACTCCTTTAATAATTTGATAAAGCTAAGTACTCAATGAAATATTTAATCGAATAATTATTAATTATTAACACTTATTAATAACAATAAATAAAATGACAATAACGACTTCTCGGTAAATTCGTTGCTACCATCTGACGGCAAAATTTACCACCGCTCGCGCTCATTGGTCAAATCGAATAGCGCGCGCTTCATTAGCTTCCTGTTACCCACTTCCGTCTCAATTCACGAAATCACTGCCACAAATTGCAGGGAATCGAGCGGAAAGATCAAAAGCTTGTACATGTAAAGTAATGAAAGACTTTACGAAATTTTGATGTAATCTTCACAAATAAATAATTTTGTAAACTCCCGAGGGTATTATGGAGTTCATTTTAACTTGGGTATATATTGTAGTATTAAAATAATTGTAAAAATGGCCCACAAGTTTCAATTCGACCTATTCGTACTTGGCAAGTTTATTTGCAATAAATTGTTTATAATTTCATATACCAAATACATACTCGAAAGTGAGTACCTAAATATTTTAACTCACCTCTTTTTTCTCAAATAATATTCTATGTTATATTTATTTATTTTGCATAATATTTGACTTTATGAAAACCCTGTATGTCGTATATTTACGCCACGAAAACTATTTATATAAAAAAATAAATAAACAAATTTAGAAACATTTATAATTTTAATGATAGGGGTGATTGTATTGGGAACTGCGCGTTTTACATCAATTTCCTTCTTCATTAAAAATTACGGGTTGGAGGTCAAGACAATCATCGTCGATGTAGCTGTAGATACACGTGATAAGTTAAATATATTACGATATAGAATATATTTTTTTTTTATTTAAAATATAAACATATAAATATAGAGTGTCTTTTATAAAATAGAACAATTATTGGGTGACGGAAATGACAGAATTTCACTTGAGTCTAGCGCCACCGTTTTATTTTCTAGCCCGCAGGCACGCATGCGCATTTCATGACCAGTTCGCCTTGTCTTGTCAATTTGAATTTTTAGGTTAGAATAATTAGGAACTAATACTTGTTTTTGTTTCTAATTTTCCATAATTTTTCTTTGTTAAAACAGATCATTGGTTAATTTATCGAGAAGGGCAAGGAAAATCATTTTTTTCAACACTGTATTGCTTTTTCAAAGCTTTTCCTTGCCCTTCTCGATAAAACTGATCATATGAAATGCGCATGCGTGCCTGCGGGCTAGAAAATAAAACGGTGGCGCTAGAAGCAAGTCAGAATTTCAAATTTCCAGCATTTGCGCTGTTGCCATATATTAACTTTTGTCCTAAATATATATATTCCAAATAATTAAATTTTTTTTTACAGATCCTTTTGATTTCGATATCGAAACCTGCGTAAAAGTATTTTATTCAAAGGAAAACCTCTACAACATCTACTGTTTAACGTATCTAGATGACGAAGAATCCTTAGGAATCATAACGGATCATAACGATACAATTATATTTAAGAAGAATCCCGATTTGATGGACGAAAGTAAAATATGCGCTAACGTACATTCGATACAAGGAGACGAAAAACATTGCATCGGTTCCATACCGAATAATTGTTTGACATTGAACGAGAATCCGAAAAGTAGATTCGTCAAAACGCCGGAAAATGTACCTTGTAAAGAGATTCCTTTAGAAGAATCGCAAGTTTATTGTATCGGATTCCGCAACGGTGATTTTACGTTGGTGCTGTATTGCGAACCTGTTATATTTTATCTTAGAAGGACTGTTTTAAATTTTCCCGATAAAAAGCCTAAAAGGGAATGAGCAAAATTTTTTTAAAGACAGAACATAAGTGACTTGAATCATATTTAGTTATATTAAGGCTGTTGTCGTGATCATTCATTAGTTTGGGTTGTGCCCAACAGCCCAGGCACTTGAACTGAATCTTTGTACCATTTCCCATGTTATCAACTTCCATTCCTGAAGCTTCGTCTTCTATAAAGACCACTAGTTTGACTGGAGGTATTTTCAGTAGTTGTAATGGTTGTATTCATTCCTCTCCAAAGTGCTTCCGTCTATACACCTCAGGGTGCAGTGTCTAATCACCAGGTCGGTAACTGTCTTCAAATGTCTCTTACCCAGTTCCAATAACCTGGTTGAGTGTTCCATGTCTTCCTCTTTGTATGGAGGTGTCCTCCATTTGAGTTGGATATTCCTATCTAGCCACTTCCCGATTTCCCCTCTTATTCATGATGATGATGATTTCACGAAACGGTTCCGGACCTATGAAGTCTCCTTTAGAGCCTTCTCTAGCTAACTGGTCCGCCATTTCATTACCTGCAATCCCCTCATGTACCGGCACCCATGTTAGAGACACTTTCTTGTCTCTTGTCAACCTGTCAAGGGATTCTTTGAAGTTTTTCACCAGTCTAGACCTAGTTGTTGGATTACTGATAGCCTGGCTGTTCCTGGCTCTTCTGATGTTTTCATCAAGACAGGCTATAGCGGCAATTGTCTCTGCTTGAAACAAAGTTGTTAATCGACCAAGGTTGAAAAACAGTCTCTTTCTAGGTTCTTTTTTATACAATCCCCAGTGACATGATTTGTTTTGGAGCCATAGGTGAACCAGATGATTTCTCCAGAATTAACTGGGTGCAATACCTGTTCCCTAGATGGGATGATGATGTTCACTCGCTTAGACTGATATGGGTTCATCTAGTATTGTCCCAGTTGTATGAGTGTGTCCTTCTCGAACATTGTTCCCGATTTGAGCCTAAGTTGTCGTGATCGTCTCTAGCTGTAGATGAAGGTGAAAATTTTAAAATATGAACAATACTCATGCAGGAAAATCGAACAAATACATCTTGCAACACTGTACCCGAGTATAGTAGTATAATTTGAGCGGTAAATTCAAACGGAGAGAGAGTGAGCATGAGCGACGTTGTCGTATTGAAACTTTTGGAAATTTTTGACAGTATTTGTGTAGAATTTTATGGGTACAGTCTGTCACGAAAATTATGAGGCATTATGCTACAAGCCCCTCTACTGTTACCATGGACATTGTACCACGACAACTACCTTATTTAACAAAAAATAATTTGGGAATTTAAAAAAAAATTGTCATTTTAATTTTTGTCTTGGTACTTTAAAAGTGAAAAATTTCAAAAAAACACGGAAATTGTGAAATATTAAAAAATAAATATTTTTTGTATCTTCAACTTTTTGGATTAGATATTGAAGAATTGGAAGTTTCTCATGTTATTAGGTGCAAGTGAATAAGCTCAGGAGTTTTTGGTGGCTATTTAACCCAAAGAAACAACTTGGAATGTCCTAGAAACATGCAACCTGTTTTTTTAAGCTTCTTGAGAATTTTTCTTGTTAAAACTTTGCCGATATATTCAAACGGTATTATCTTGTATTATTATTTGTTTTTACCTATTTATTGTAAACAACAATATGTGTTAAAAGAATAAAAAAATAAAATCCCCCTGATTTTTACACTATATTTTCACCTACGACTAATAATACGTAAAAATAAAGTTTACTTACCCAGCTGAATAGACTTCTTCGGTACTACTCCATCCGATACACGTGACGGGGGCTTTATGAGTGGCCTTCTCGGCTAAAGTAATTTTGAACCTCATTTTCAAATTATTTATTGCACTTTACACTAACACGTATCCTCTAAATAAACATCTGTAAACTCTTCGAACCCGAGACGAAGACGTCAAGTTCAGTTTGTTTGTATTGAAGTTGTCAAGACGACAGTTGAGTTTGCCGAGTGAAAGTCAACATTTACGATTATACCGAGTGAGAAAACTTCATGATGGAGGGGATTAACTATTGTAAAAGGGATTAAGGAGTAAAAAGCTATTTTAATTTTAATGGATAATTCCAGTAAGAAGAGATGCGAGGGAAGGTATCACGTTGAAGGATTCTATGATGACTAGGACTGGAATTTATATATATTATAAATAATGGACAATCCTTCGTGCGAAATTAATACAAAGGTAGTTCCAAGGTGATTCGAGTTATCATCATCATCATCAGCAGCTCGAAAGCGTGGGTAATTATTTCCTAACGCAAAGGGATGGAAAATGGAGATCTAATGCACATTTGGCATTTGTAAAGATAATTAAATTAAAGAGCAAAGGAGAGAGCAGAGAAGAAGAATATCATCATTATAAAATAGTAGCTTTTGTAACGATTATTAACTAAATAGTTCTATGGTTTGTATAAGACGTCATGTGTCAAAAATGTCAAACGATTTTTCTGTAATATTTGCATGAAGAAAACATTTATTTCTTAAGTCCCATTGTATATTGGGTGGTTTTAATCCCATTTAACACTACCCCGAAGGCGCGAGTTGTGGTTTGGACGGGTCCGTAGTCCCAGAACCCCATCTGCGTAATCTTATTTATACGACCGCCACCGAAACCGCCCACCGGAATTGTTTGGCTAAAGGGTGGCGACCGTCTATGAACGATATGCTGCAGACGGTTTCTAAGGCAGTTAGATTTATTTCAAAACCTCTCGGGTGTATCGATATATATATATATATATATATATATATATATATATATATATATATATATATATAAATTATAGTTTGTCATTTAATTGAATAAATAGTTTTATTTAAAATAAACATAACTAATAACACACGGAATGCTTATAATTAGAATTTTTCGAATTCATCTTTGAACTGATTGTGTTCACTAATTTTAAGCGGTTCTTCGTCGTAATTGTCAAAATTGCTGGTATCGCTGACTGATTTCAGAGCCGGCTTGAACGGTGGATCCACCTGTCTATTGTAGATAGCCATAAAGTCGGTGTCTTTGAACCAGCGGTGACTTTTCAAATCTTGAGTACCATTTTTCAAATTACCATATCTTAAAAAATACTTTTTATAGTAAATGTTGCTTCCAAATAAGTTATCGAAGGAACGATAATTTAAAAGAAACACCAAGCCAGTGTCTGGAAACTGAAAGGCTGAGCTGGGGAAAGTAGCAAAAAGTATCGGGAGTTATTCATAGGAATGGTTCGAGGAAAACTAAGAGTTTCCCTGGAAAGATCCAGCAGGAAGACTTTTAAGGTGGAAAAAGACTCTGAGTCTATTAAAGAAGATGTGTTAGCACCTCTTCATCTTTCAGGAGAAAGATTGTGAAATAAGGACAAAGGACAGTGAAAGGAGAGATGTTAGTAGTAGGAAGCAGATCTCAGATCTAAAGGGGAGTCGAATGAAACTGCATCCGAATCAGAACAGCCTCTGGGGTGGATGGAAGTGTTTTTTTTGGAAAACTATGAAAGGCTGAGCTGGGAAAAGTAGCAAAAAGTATTGGGATTCATTAATAAGAATGGTTCAAGGAAAACTAAGAGTTTCCCTGGAGAAATCCAGCAAGAAGACTCATAAGGTTGAAAAGGACAGTTGAATCTAATCAGTTTTCGATTCAAACGTCTTGGAGGGATTTCCTGAGATATGGAATGTACTGAAGCTGGTTTATTACAAAAAACCCATTAAAGGAGATGTGTTGGCACCTCTTCATCTTTCAGGAGAAAGATTGTGAAATAAGGGCGAGGGAAAGTGAAAAGAGAGATTAATAAGAGAATTAATAGGAATGGTTCAAGGAAAACTAAGAGTTTCCCTGGAAAGATCCAGCCAGCAGGAAGACTTTTATGGTTGAAAAGGACAGCTGAGTCTAATCAGTGTTTGATTCAAACGTCTTGGAGGGATTTTCTGAAACATGGAATGTACTGAAGCTGGTTTATTACAAAAAAACACCTATTAAAGGAGATGTGTTCTCACCTTTTCATCTTTTAGGCGAAATTTTGTGAAATGAGGGCAAGGGAAAGTGAAAAGAGAGATGTTAGTAGGAAGCAGATCCCAGTTTTTTTATGATAAGTCTAAAGGAGAGTCAGTTGAAACTGCGTCCGAATCAGAACAGTCTCTAGGGGTGGATTTAAGTATTTTTTTTGGAAAACTATGAAAAGCTGAGCTGGGAAAAGTAGCAAGAAGTATCTGGAGTAATTAAAAGAAATGGTTCAAGGAAAACTAAGAGTTTTCCTGGAAAGATCCAGCAGGAAAACTTTTAAGGTTGAAAAGGACAGCTGAGTCTAATCAGTGTTTGATTAAAACGTCTTGGAGGGATTTCCTGAAACATGAAATGTACTGGAGTAGAGTACTGAAGCTGGTTTATTACAAAAAACCTATGAGAGGAGATGTGTTAGCACCTCTCTATCTTTCAGGGGAAAGTTTATGGAATTAGGGCAAGCGAAAGTGAAAGGAGAGATGTTAGTATAAAGCAGATCCCAGTTTTTTTATAATAAGACTAAAGGAGAGTCGGTTGGAGGGGTGGATTTAAGTATTTTTTTTGGAAAACTATGAAAGGCTAAGCTGGGAAAAGTAGCAAAAAGTATCGGTAGTCATTCATAGAAATGGTTCAAAGAAAGCTAGGAGTTTCCCTGGAAAGATCCAGCAGGAAGACTTTTAAGGTTGAAAAGGAGAGCTGAGTCTAATCATTGTTTGATTCAAATGTCTTGGAGGGATTTCCTGAAACATGGAATGTACTGGAGTAAAGTACTGAAGCTGGTTTATTACAAAATGTGTTAGTACCTCTTCATCTTTCAGGAGTTTGTGAGGGAAATTGAAAGGAGAGATGTAAGTAGGAAGCAGATTCTAGTTTTTTTTATAATAAGTCTAAAAGGAAGTCGGTTGAAACTGCATCCGAATCAGAACAGCTTCTGTGGGTGGATGGGAGTGTGTTTTTTTGGAAAACTATCAAAAGCTGAGCTGGGAAAAGTAGCAAAAAGTACCGGGAGTCATTCATTGGAATGGTTCAAGGAAAACTAAGAGTTTCCCTGGAAATATCCATCAGGAAGACTTTTAAGGTTGAAAAGGACAGCTGAGTCTAGTCAGTGTTTGATTCAAACGTCTTGGAGGGATTTCCTGAAACATGGAATGTAGTGAAGCTGGTTCATTACAAAAAAACCTATTAAAGGAGATGTGTTCTTACCCCTTAATCTTTCAGGAGAAAGTTTATGGAATAAGGGCAAGCGAAAGTGGAAGGAGAGATGTTAGTAAGAAGCAGATCCCAATTTTTTTATAATAAAACTAAAGGAGAGTCGGTTGAAACTGCATCCGAATCAGAACAGTCTCTTGGGTGGATGGAAGTGTGTTTTTTTGGAAAACTATGAAAAGCTGAGCTGGGAAAAGTAGCAAAAAGTATCGGGAGTCATTCATTGGAATGGTTCAAGGAAAACTAAGAGTTTCCCTGGAAAGATCCAACAGGAAGACTTTTAAGGTTGAAAAGGACAGCTGAGTCTAGTCAGTGTTTGATTAAAACGTCTTGGAGGGATTTCCTGGAGCATGAAATGTACTGGAGTAAAGTGCTGAAGCAGCTTTATTACAAAAAACCCATTAAAGAAGATGTGTTAGCACCTCTTCATCTTTCAAGAGAAATATTGTGAAATAAGGGCAAGGGAAAGTGAAAGGAGAGATGTTAGTAGGAAGTGGAAGTGTTTTTTGGAAAACTATGGAAGGCTAAGCAAAAAGTATCATAGGAAAGGTTAAAAGGAACCAAGAATTCTCCTGGAAAGATCCAGCTGGAAGGTTTCTAAGCTTGGAAAGGACAAAATGCGAATGTATAAAATGGATTTACCTTCTACTTAAATCTAATTGTAATGTATTTTGTATGAGATGCTGTAATTCATTAGTGAACGTTCCGGGACATTTATATTTGCCAGCAATGATTTTTTCGTAAACCCTCATAACGTCAGACGACGCAAACGGGGCATATCCAGCATTCATTTCGAATAATAACACTCCAAACGACCACCAATCTACGGCCGATCCATATCCTTTACTAAGTATAATTTCAGGAGCGATGTATTCGGGTGTACCGCAAAGAGTCCAGGTACGTCCTTTGACTATCTGAAAACGATATTAGAGAAAAATCAGGAAGTTTCTATGAAGGTATACCGTACACTTACCTTACAAAAACCCAAGTCGGCGATCTTCAAATAACCTTTGCTGTCTAGAAGGATATTCTCCGGTTTCAAATCTCTGTATATTATGTCACAATAATGAAGAAATTCTAGCGCTAGCAATATTTGAGCCGCATAAAATTTTGATAACACTTCAGTAAATTTACGCATTCTAAAAAAAAATTTCTCACTGTGAATTGTATTTCGATGAAAAAGAAAATTCTTGACTACCTTCTGAGGTGCGTAAACATTTCTCCACCATTAACGAACGGCATTACCAAGTAGATGTAGCTATTATCCTTGTAACATGCGTGCAAGTGGACCACAAAAGGAAAGTTCAGAGATTCTAACATCCTTTTTTCGAACAGGGTGTGCTCCAGTTGCTTCAATTTCATTATTCTAACTTTTGAGATGCACTTCATGGCATAGTACGAGTCTTTTTCGTGGCCAGCTTTTTGAACCAGGTACTAGAAAGAATTTTATTTTAAATTTTTTGAGGTTATCAAATATGTCATAGGTCGCCAAAAATGCAGCGTGACTTTGATAGATCGGCCATATTGTGCTGGGGGGCTATCAAGGATGGAGGATTAGTTGGAGTTGAACCTTGTGTGTTTTCGCATGTGCTGTGAAGTATTTTAGAAAAATCTAGCTTGTAGTGAAGTCTGTTGGTTGTCAGACAGCCTTGCTTCGTTAAAACAGCCGGAAATCGAGCATCTGTTTCTCCCCGCATTCCACCCTCAACAACGATGGCGTTTTAAATACCTTTCAGAACCAATTGCTTATTAAAGTTTTATTATTATCCGTTGTGCCCTCCAGTACAATATGGCCGACCTGTCAGTGACGTCATTCTGGAATGGCTATATTTTGACAAGCTATGACATTTGATAACCTCAAACTTCTGATGTTAACGTCACTTTCTAATTCGTGTAGCCTTTTTTTATGTGACTGTAAGAGTAAAATATTATCAAAAACCATTGACCCGCCCCGGTTTCGCTCGGTGACGCTGACTTTAGCTGCAGCCGGCGCGGTGTTAGTAAGTAGTTTTTGAGTTTATTATTGGGTTAGATAAGTCTTCTTTACCACGTGCCCGAAGGAACCAGTACCCAACGTCTTTATTCTAGTGTAATCTTCGAGACCTTCTGAATCAGAAGTGGCCTTTTTCTCCCAGTTTGTATAAAAGTCTTCTCTCAACTTTTCTAAAATGTCATGGTAAGCCGATTTGTTTTTGCCTTTCTGGAAAAATAACTGAAATTAGTCACTTTGCCAAAATCATTTCCTAAGAACACGAACAATTATTTCAAAACAGCCTTGTTACTTTCTTCCTTATTCATACACTCAACATTTTACATGGAAGAACTGTCAAGAATGAATTCTCCAGCTCGTGCTCAGCGCTCAGTTATGAGTTTTGTTTATAAATACAACACATTAGACCTTTAAAAGGTTAAGAACATTTATAACTTACCCTAGAAAAATCCTTGAAGAATATCATATTTAGTGGAATGTTGAAAACAAAAAAATCTAGTTAAAATGATTCCGTAACAACGCACACCTCTTCCGGAAACTGACTAGTTACCTCCATAGTATTTTCGCTCAAGTTCTCGAGCTGGTGGACAGACCGATTATGGTAGGAACCGAGTCCATTCGATCGAAATGATTTTTAGTTGAATAATCAAATTAAATCTAAATATAGGTAGGTAGATGAACGTGTGACTGTTCTAACTGCAACCAGACTGGTGGTAGTTATTGGCTAATAATCCCTTAAGGAGTTAAATGCGCCGATAAATGACGCAGGGAATATACAGGAAGATACACCTGGAGGAATATCTTATACTTACCGATAAAGCGGAGGTTGCGAGAAGTTTATCATCGTTGGAGGTTTTCATTTCAATTTTTGCTCTTAATTACTATATTTTTTTAACTAAAATTGAAATACTTTTTGATAGGTGAATGTGACACAATATTATTTACATGGAAACGAAACAACGTCAAAATCCAACCACGCTTTCAAAAGTTGACACTTATTTTGTATAATTTTTTGCTGCCATTTTTACTCCATCTTTTAACTGTATCTATTGTTGTAAGAATTAATTTTTATCTCTCTATTTGGTACAAAACCCTTCTTAACACCCTTCGATGCACTCGTGACAGATTTGAATTTACTCCATTCATTAATTCGATATAGTCTGCCGAGAACGAGGGGCGTCAATTCAGACATATTGACATCCTAAAATATTATGCTAATATTTAGGCCGGAGTACACACCCTGATCACACTCATATATCAAAGCATATTGAAATGGGATAATATACAGGGTGACTATATTGATATCCCTGAAAAAATTTCTGTGTGAAATCCGGCTAAAAGAACCAGGAATTGGGTTCTTTTTCAAGCTCATGTATGCTCGATTGGCAAGGGTTAATGAACATGTGAATGAATGTGAATGAACATGTGAATGAATGTGAATGAACAGGAATGCTGCATTGTTCACACATGAGGTTCGTGTTCCCAGAAATCGAAGAGCAGAGCAGGAAGTAGCTCGACTTCATCGTGCAAGAGTAGTCGAAGATGTTTTGAATGGTATTCCGGATTTGGTACTGCCACCTCGATCACCCGACCTCAATCCCATCGAGCACAGATCTCTGTTTTGAAATTTATCATTTTTAACGTAGAAATACTCACTTTGACAGGCAACAAAGGGTTTATAAAACTTTTCTAGTAAATTATTGTAGCTGACTTGACCCAATAAAGCAGCCTGGCTGAAACAATTAATTCATTTAGAAAGCATGCTTTGGGAAAAAGATCGAAATTTGACTTGATCACGTTAGTTGAATACAGTTAATCAAGAGCAACCCTGTATACCACAGCTGGAAATTATATTGGATATCACTTGTCAAGGCAGTCACTCTAAAGGGCTGAATTCAATAAACATACTCGTCTAAGGTTCTCCTTTCCTTTTCAACGATCTACAAATAGGTCCATTGTGGGAGATTCAGTGTATGATAACAGATATCAAAATGGTTTACTTCGATTTGTAGTTTGTACCGTAAGAAATTTCTTGGATGAAGTTATAATTATTGTTTTTTGTAGAGAAAATTTCTTTAGGCGCGTTGAGCACTTTTTTTGGGTAAAGAAAAAACATGGATTTTTCGTCATCGTCACACTTTTATGCAACACTCAATACTTTTGGTCATTGGTCACGTTTTTATGCAACACACAATACTTTTGGTTATGCAACACACAATACTTTTGGTTATGCAACACACAATACTTTTGGTTGAGCAACACACAATACTCTTAGTTATGCAACACAATTAACAATGAAGCGTATATAGTGTTGCATAGATCATCGTCTCGCTTTCCATGAGCTGTAATATGTATACTGTGTCTATATGTGTACCTTTTTTGTAAAAAATTCCATTTACGATGGGCTTACGATAAAATTTTTGAAAGGGATTCATTTATTGGTGTTTTCACTTTTGTCGGCAGTCCTATGACGTTTTCAGGTTAGGTTATTGGGTTACATGTGCTGTTTTGCTCTTTTTCCACTGCAATATTTTATATTTGATCCAAATAATCCGCCCTTGGCCAATGTCCCAATACTTATGAATCGATTTTCACTTTTACTTAAAAACAACCCCAGAAAACAAACAAATCCACCCTTACAGACGACATAAAAGCTAATATCTGAAAGATACAAATCTTAAGATCAAATACAACATAAAACTCAAAATGTAAGTAACATAGAAATATCTCTTTGATATGTAAGTAAATCTATGAAAAAAAAACCTTTATGTATTTGACAGACGGATAAACCACCCCAATTTCCCAGTTTTCCCTCTTTTCTCCCCACAGGCATAAAGTTCTGCGGACTTGGATATATGTTGAAAATGCATCGAAGAAAACTAAAAATTTAATTCCACGGAAACATTATTAAATTGACGCTGAGGGGTTCTTACGCACTTAAGTCGAGAAGGGTCTGTAGGTATACAGGAACGGATCTATAAAATGACATTTTTTTATTGTTCAACTCAATAAGGAAAGAAGGAATCCCATTTTTGGGCAGATTGATCTGACAATTGAACACATTTTCTAAATCAGCTGGCAAAAGTAAAAATCGTGAAAGGAATCAAGGGAATAAAGCAGCAAAATAGTATAACTTTTATGTGCAACATCCAGAGGAAATTATCCAGCTGGATAATTTGTTAAATAATGAGTTGCAGTGAAAACGCTTCTCCTAAATGGTCACATTTTTGAGGAGGAGTGGAAGAGGAGGGTATTAGTAGGACGGTAGAGTAGAGTATGCTGTACGGTGCTGGCAAGGTCCTATCCATTGGACGTGATGGCTAGAGCCAGGAATAAACGCTGGAGGGGTGCGACCAGAGAAGAAGTGCAGGAATGGATGGAGGAGGAAATGGAGAGAAGGTGGAAGGAGTATGAGGGTGCGCTAAAAGGAGAGATTGGATGGACCGGAAATTCGGGGAGGTGAACTACTTCTTGACACTGGACATGGGTCGAGAGTAGGGTACTTCCACAAGATTGGGAAAAGAGAGACTGGAGTGTGCGAGAGGTGTGAAGTGCTGGAGGAATGCCGAAGGAACGAGGAAGTGCTGAAGAAGTTCGAGAGGAAACTAGTGGAGGCGGTGTATTGGGAGAACATGGTGGAGATAATGTTGAGGGAGGAGGAGGAATGGATGGAGGTGAGTGGCGTAGTAGAGAGCATGGTTAGGAAGAGAGAAGGACTCGATATGGCATGAGAGGTAGGAGTGATAGTTAGAGAGAAGACGAAGGTGTGAGCGGAGAGTGTGCGAGGCGAGTGTTCCGAGGCGGGGGTAATGGTGAGTTTGAGATGAGTTTGGATCCCCCTTGGGGATGAATCCAACATTGTTTGGGTCCTGTACCCATTCCTACATGAGTTTCCCATCTCGACCCGAAAAAAAATGGTCACATTTTACTATGGCATGGATTTTTGCTTGAAAGATACTTTCCCAAGTTTCAGATTGCTTGGTTCCTTGAAATATCACACTAGGAAAAAAAGGACAATAAAAGTCCATCTCTGTGCCGAAAAATCACCCTGCATGGTCGATGTTGCCCTTGTTGTAAAGTTTAATGAATTGTACTGCATTGTTACTTGCAGGAGTGCGTTAGGGAGTGACAAAAGTGTGTGGGGAAGGTGGTATTACATTTATAGATTTTCGGAAACAGCGGTTAAGTGCCATTTTGAGTTCGGAGGGATGTATATAGTGTGTAATGATGGTGTGAGAATCATTTCGACTGATTTATGTAGCTTGAGCTTGTAATTGAAAATAAGGAGATCTTTAGGGTACTCGACCGGCAGTCATCTGCTACCACAAATAAAGGACGACAATTTATATTTAAGAGAGCAAAATTATACTAGACATTTTTTATGTCGCTTTA
This sequence comes from Lochmaea crataegi, assembly GCA_947563755.1. Taxonomy (NCBI): domain Eukaryota; kingdom Metazoa; phylum Arthropoda; class Insecta; order Coleoptera; family Chrysomelidae; genus Lochmaea; species Lochmaea crataegi. Next base: position 1,302,363 of record OX387427.1, on the reverse strand, counting down.
AAGTGTCTTTATTGTAAAATACTTTTAATACCATTTAAATCGACCCAAAATCCACTTATTTTAGTTACCCTCGGTTGATAAATGGTTTCAATTAAAATCCGATGTCGGTAGAGGGGTTTAATAAACAGATTGTAATTTTTGTAACTTTCGATTATTTCAAATCCTATTAATATTTCGCCGAATGCTGTGCAACGATAAGCTCCGGAATTTAGGGTGACGGGAATTTGAAGGGGATCAACTGTAGGCAGGTACCATAATCTTGGAAGAAAAAAAGAAAAAAAGATTCGTTCTTTTTTATTCTTTCGTACAAATTTAGTTGTAGTAGAGTTTAAATCATTACCTAAACTTACTTAAAGTAACTAGATTTGGCGTTTATATTGCTTAATTTCTAGTTTAGTCTAGTCAACATGTGCTTTTTAGGTCAAAATTTTTAGCTCGCCTCGGAAAATTTTTTGATTATCTTATAAACAACGCATTTGTTTATAACAATTTTTTAAACAATATGGGATAAAAATTATTAAAAATCATTTTTAAGTAGCTTATGATCATACGAAAACGAACCAATAGCAATATTATAAAAAAAATATTTTTTTCAATGTTTAATCGAGGTTGATAATTTTTAATTTAAGTAAATTATTAATAACAAAGTGAAAATTAACAATTTTTTAATTTTTCCAACGGGAATATATTCTATAGCCTTTGTAAAATAGCTCCATAAAAGGAAAAAAATGCCAGATTAATAGTTTAACAATTATCGCACTTTCAATGTTGATGTTCGTGCTACAAAAAATTGTTAATTAATTAAGGGATAATTAATTGAAAAATCGCGATAAAAATTTTTGATCGCCGGATTATTGTTCATTGATCTATCCTGTAGGTTTCTGAATTTTTTCATTTCTTAATTTTCATATTTAATAAGTTTAAATAATATTTTCTTATTAAAGGTCCGAAGTGGGCGAGAGTTCCCGTTTTCGGCCGTATTTTCAACCCTCTAGAAAAATTATAAATATTGGTCCTAGAGTTCCGGGAGGTAGGACTTTTTTTAGAAAATATCTTCCTCTTTTGGGATCTTTATCAAATTTCGAAAATTTTGAATACTTTTTGAGATATTTGCAAAAAAACCCCTTTTTTTTACTAAATTGTTTATAACTTTTGTAAGCAAGCAAAACTCCAAATTTTTCAAAAAGTTTCTAGATGCGATGACGAATCGAATGACACCTCGATCATAATTTTCCGAGGCGAGCTAAAAATTTTGACCTAAAAAGCACATGTTGACTAGACTAGTTCTTTTTGACTGAATCTTAGCTCACTTCAGTTAATGTGATCTGAGATGAAGTGATGTGAGTAAGCACAAAAATAAAGGACACACTCAATTGCCGACGTATCGAAATTCAATTAAAAAAAACGTCCAGTAGAGTGAAAGCACCAATAAATGAATCCCTTTTAAACATTTTATCGTAAGCCCATCGTAAATGAAATTTTTTACAAAAAAAGTACACATATATACACAGTATACATATAGCTCATGGAAAGAGTGACGATGATTTATGCAACACTATATACCTACGTTTCATTGTTAATTGTGTTGCATAACCAAAAGTATTGTGTGTTGCATAAAAGCGTGACGATAACGAAAAATCCCAAAAAAAAAGTGTTCAACGCGCTAAAAGAAGTTTTCATTTCAAACAAGGCGGAAAATTGAGAAATCTCTGTATACCGAATTAAACGGAGTATGAGATTCTCTCATGGATAAATTTAAATAAAAATCATCCAAACATTTTTTGACGGATATAAAACCGTATGAGAGTGGTATTGGTGAAATTGCCTACATCGTATGCTCGCTTTTGATAATTAATGTCGCCATTATTTTTGATTACGCCGTTCAAAGAGAATCGCGTATTGCACTTCGGGTGGATATAATGATAATCCTCCGAATAATATCTATCCCCTATTTCCGAAAGCATATCTAACGTAAAACGGCGCTGTTAAATTCAAACTTACTTTCCCGGCTCGAATCCGGATTAAATCGAACAAAGCAATTTTCTGGCTTGCCCAAATTATTTAAAGTGATTTGTGAGAATCGAATAATATATATATATATATACATCGAATTTATTCACCCGTATTATTTTATGTATTTGGGTTGATCGGTCTTAATTTTAAAAGAGCTTTTGAATTATATACAAACAGGAAATATGTAGTGGTAGAAAGAAAGAATAATTTGTACGTTTTCACCATAAATAAATACAGTTATAAACAAAATAGCACGGTTAAATGAGGCCTTGACACCTACGAAAAGAAGATAGCACATGAAACAAGTTAAATATGACAGTTTCGCAAGTACAACATCAAACACATGCGAGATGAACCCGTTCCTCCCAAAATTCTGTTACGCGAGCTACTGCATTAATATGCTCACTTAGTGCTCCCAGTGAAATCCCCATATGAGACGACCATGGCTCCTCCGCCCAATTTTCGAGAAACATCGAGAATACCCACCGCACCCGGTGCATCCGCCAGAACGTCGAGAAATTTCGAGAATTACGGCGCGCGAGTATAAATAGGCCACCAGCATCGCTGCAGGCAATTAATCAATCAGTCAGTGTTGATACCGAAGGAAAGTAATCGCGCCTCGAAAAAGTGTTTATTAAGTGACTCTCATATAAATTATAATTAGTGTGTTAAGTGTATTAGATAAATTATTAAATAAGGACTGAATTACATATAAATCTGTAAATATAAATTAATTGTAAATATAAATTAGAATAAACGTTACAATTCCTTCTTACCATCTTTTTTAATTTTAATTACTTAGTTTCTTGCATTATACTGTTAGTTCCGGGCTCGATAATTTAGTAACGAAAACAATAAACAAGCTACTCAAACCCTCCACTTTTGCTTAGCTACAATCGAAATACCCTGCACCAGACAGTTTCAAACACGTTGCCAAATGTAGTAAAAATTCTCGATTAGACGGAAATAAAAACAAAATCTTGTTGCTGTTGTAAGTTTTAAGTCGATCAAAAAAAAATGTATCAGATTATTTCTATTCTACATACTTTGACTATAAAATGAAAATAACGAAAATCGCCTTCTTTAAAACCTATTTAACTTTTGTCATAACACTTCGTTAGGGTCGCATTAATGGGAGTTTTATAAAGAAATGTCTAGACGTAGTAACTTGGGAGATAATTGATGCACCGAAAACAATTACAGAAAACATTTATTGTTCAGGGTTGTTTAGAAGATTACGTTTTCAGATAGAGATTAACGTTAACAGATTCTCGAGTTTTATGACGTTTGATACACAAATGAGACTCTACTGGATATTTAAACCGATCCTTAGACCTTTACCAAATAGTTCTACCAAGTATGCAGTATACAGGTGAAGTGTATAGGGTTGCATTGGCGTCCCGGGGAATTAAAATTGTCAAAAAATGGCGTCCAAGGTATTTTCTGGATGTTCTGGATAATTTTCGTGTGGAAGTTTCTTGTTAATACTCAATCCAGAATACAATTATTTTTGATTTCCTTCGTGAAGTCCTGTGTCGTCTGCAAAAGTAACCAGAGTGTGTTGTTTTGGTTCGGGTGTTTCGCGCAAGACAAAAAGAAAGACAAAAAGGCAAAAAGATACTAAAAGAGACTAAAAGAGACTGGAAGAGACTAAATGAGACTAAAAGAGACTAAAAGAGACTAAAAGAGACTAAAAGAGACTAAAAGAGACTAAAAGAGACTAAAAGAGACTAAAAGAGACTAAAAGAGACCAAAAGAGACTAATAGAGACTAAAAGAGACTAAAAGAGACTAAAAGAGACTAAAAGAGACTAAAAGAGACTAAGAGAGACTAAAAGAGACTAAAAGAGACTAAAAGAGACTAAAAGAGACTAAAAGAGACTAAAAGAGACTAAAAGAGACTAAAAGAGACTAAAAGAGAATAAAAGAGACTAAAAGAAACTAAAAGAGACTAAAAGAGACTAAAAGAGACTAAAAGAGACTAAAAGAGACTAAAAGAGACTAAAAGAGACTAAAAGAGACTAAAAGAGACTAAAAGAGACTAAAAGAGACTAAAAGAGACTAAAAGAGACTAAAAGAGACTAAAAGAGACTAAAAGAGACTAAAAGAGACTAAAAGAGACTAAAAGAGACTAAAAGAGACTAAAAGAGACTAAAAGAGACTAAAAGAGACTAAAAGAGACTAAAAGAGACCAAAAGAGACTAAAAGAGACTAAAAGAGACTAAAAGAGACTAAAAGAGACTAAAAGAGACTAAAAGAGACTAAAAGAGACTAAAAGAGAATAAAAGAGACTAAAAGAGACTAAAAGAAACTAAAAGAGACTAAAAGAGACTAAAAGAGACTAAAAGAGACTAAAAGAGACTAAAAGAGACTAAAAGAGACTAAAAGAGACTAAAAGAGACTAAAAGAGACTAAAAGAGACTAAAAGAGACTAAAAGAGACTAAAAGAGACTAAAAGAGACTAAAAGAGACTAAAAGAGACTAAAAGAGACTAAAAGAGACTAAAAGAGACTAAAAGAGACTAAAAGAGACTAAAAGAGACTAAAAGAGACTAAAAGAGACTAAAAGAGACTAAAAGAGACTAAAAGAGACTAAAAGAGACTAAAAGAGACTAAAAGAGACTAAAAGGGACTAAAAGAGACTAAAAGAGACTAAAAGAGACTAAAAGAGACTAAAAGAGACTAAAAGAGACTAAAAGAGACTAATAGAGACTAATAGAGACTAAAAGAGACTAATAGAGACTAAAAAAGAGACTAAAACAGACGAAAAGCAAAAAAGGCTTCCTGCTATCATTAGTAAAAATTTCTAGTATGGTAATGTAAAATTGAGAAAGAGCTGAAGCTCCCAGCAAACTTTTGCATTTTCTACATATGCCGCAATGAAGTTTCATACTTTAAATATGTTAAAGTAGTTGAAAAGTTGCAAAAGATTCAATCCCTAAAAGTGAGAAAATTGTGCATTACAATTTATTACTTTAAATCTGAATTATTCATTTAAAAAATAGTATTCCAGAGACATAAAATAATAATTTTTATTGAGTACGAAACATTCTCGATAATATTATTATTTACTAAGAATATAATTTACCGTTAAAGTTCCTCCGATGCTCTAAAAGGATTTCTGGCACTAGCTGCTCATTCTCTCGACTGGTACGCCGAACAATTTTAATAGAAATATCTGGAACGTCATAAATAAGGGAGTTGTTCGCGTGAGATGACGACGTCGGAAAGAAAAAAAATCACCCAAGAAGATCGTTAATTAAAATTGTTTGTCGTGAAATTAAAATTTTCCAAGTCGTGTACATATTTTCTATTAATTACATATTAAACCCTGTAAAGGATCTCCTTCCTGATCATGGATAACTGTTACAAGTACAATAACAAAAAATACTCTGCTGGATATGTTGGTATTTATTTAAAATATAATTTGTTGAGAAAAACTTCACCAAAAGCTAACAAATATATACATCCTCTTCTTCATATATAATAATATACAATCAACAAAATGAAGCTGGTCTCTTTTCGTCTTTTTTGTCTCTTTTAGTGTCTTTTAGTCTCTTTTAATCTCTTTTAGTCTCCCTTAGTCTCCTTTAGTCTCTTTTAGTCTCTTTTAGTCTCTTTTAGTCTCTTTTAGTCTCTTTTAGTCTCTTTTAGTCTCTTTTAGTCTCTTTTAGTCTCTTTTATTCTCTTTTAGTCTCTTTTAGTCTCTTTTAGTCTCTTTTAGTCTCTTTTAGTCTCTTTTAGTCTCTTTTAGTCTCTTTTAGTCTCTTTTAGTCTCTTTTATTCTCTTTTAGTCTCTTTTAGTCTCTTTTAGTCTCTTTTAGTCTCTTTTTGTCTCTTTTAATCTCTTTTAGTCTCTTTTAGTCTCTTTTAGTCTCTTTTAGTCTCTTTGTCTCTTTTTTTGTTTCTTTTTGTCTCTTTGTCTCGTCTCTTTTAGTCTCATTTAGTCTCGTTTAGTCTCGTTTAGTCTCGTTTAGTCTCGTTTAGTCTCTTTTAGTCTCTTTTAGTCTCTTTTAGTCTCTTTTAGTCTCTTTTAGTCTCTTTTAGTCTCTTTTAGTCTCTTTTAGTCTCTTTTAGTCTCTTTTAGTCTCTTTTAGTCTCTTTTAGTCTCTTTTAGTCTCTTTTAGTCTCTTTTAGTCTCTTTTAGTCTCTTTTAGTCTCTTTTAGTCTCTTTTAGTCTCTTTTAGTCTCTTTTAGTCTCTTTTAGTCTCTTTTAGTCTCTTTTAGTCTCTTTTAGTCTCTTTTAGTCTCTTTTAGTCTCTTTTAGTCTCTTTTAGTCTCTTTTAGTCTCTTTTAGTCTCTTTTAGTCTCTTTTAGTCTCTTTTAGTCTCTTTTAGTCTCTTTTAGTCTCTTTTAGTCTCTTTTAGTCTCGTTTAGTCTCGTTTAGTCTCGTTTATTCTCTTTTAGTTTCTTTTTGTCTCTTTCTGTCTCTTTTCGTATTTTTTGTCTCTTTCTGTCTCTTTTAGTATTTTTTGTCTCTTTTTGTCTCTTTCTGCCTCTTTCTGTCTCTTTCTGTCTCTTTCTGTCTCTTTCTGTCTCTTTCTGTCTCTTTCTGTCTCTTTCTGTCTCTTTCTGTCTCTTTCTGTCTCTTTCTGTCTCTTTCTGTCTCTTTCTGTCTCTTTCTGTCTCTTTCTGTCTCTTTCTGTCTCTTTCTGTCTCTTTCTGTCTCTTTCTGTCTCTTTCTGTCTCTTTCTGTCTCTTTCTGTCTCTTTCTGTCTCTTTCTGTCTCTTTCTGTCTCTTTCTGTCTCTTTTTGTCTCTTTCAGTCTCCTTTAGTCTCTTCTAGTCTCCTTTAGTCTCTCTTAGTCTGTTTTAGTCTTTTTTAGTCTTTTTTAGTCTTTTTTAGTCTTTTTTAGTCTTTTTTAGTCTTTTTTAGTCTTTTTTAGTCTTTTTTAGTCTTTTTTAGTCTTTTTTAGTCTTTTTTAGTCTTTTTTAGTCTTTTTTAGTCTTTTTTAGTCTTTTTTAGTCTTTTTTAGTCTTTTTTAGTCTTTTTTAGTCTTTTTTAGTCTTTTTTAGTCTTTTTTAGTCTTTTTTAGTCTTTTTTAGTCTTTTTTAGTCTTTTTTAGTCTTTTTTAGTCTTTTTTAGTCTTTTTTAGTCTTTTTTAGTCGTTTTTAGTCTTTTTTAGTCTTTTTTAGTCTTTTTTAGTCTTTTTTAGTCTTTTTTAGTCTTTTTTAGTCTTTTTTAGTCTTTTTAAATCTCTTTTAGTCTCTTTTTGTCTCGTTTAGTTTCTTTTTGTCTCTTTTAGTTTCTTTTAGTTTCTTTTAGTTTCTTTTAGTCTCTTTCAGTCTCTTTTTGTCTCCTTTTCTCTCTTTTTGTCTCTTTTTAACAAATATATACATCCTCTTCCTCATATATATGCAATCAACAAAATGAAGCTTGTACTAAAAGGGATAGCTTTAAACTTTACGTGGTGTGAGTGAATGGTTTAATCAAGCCCTTTTGAAATCCCAAGGAAAATTAACTATGTCTTCGACTCCCAACTTCCTGACAAATTAGAATTGACGATGATGGGAGTTTCCCTACTTTTTTTTCTACGATAATTTCCGTAAAAGAAAATGTCGAGTGAACTTTTATCTCCTTTCCGAACGGACTGTTGATGGATCATTCGATTTTATATTTTCCGTTGATATTATCAATCAATATTCCCTACTATTTTATTGGACTTTTACCTTGCAGATACGTGTGTGGAAAATATAATCCATCAATTTGAACTATTGTTTTAAAATTTCAAATAAATATGTGAATCGTAAACTTTCATATGACTTTAAAATCTTAAGAAACCAACAATATCTTTTGGAGATTTCCTTCTAGTACAAGTGCTGGAGTAGTATTGTCAACGTCTCTATTTCTTTATTTAACAAGCATCTCAATCCAAATTTTCATAAATGCGCCGCCTTACCCTACAGCTTAAGCACCTCCCTCGGCCCAACGGCATTCTCGATGAGTCTAGACTCAAAATTTGTTCAGTAAGTACTGCACTCATCAAATGTAGTCCTACCACCTCCACCGTCCTACAAGTAATAATCATTAACTTTCGACCTAATTCCTTTCTCTGACTTCCAAACCTTATGGTCTACCTTCAGCTAATTCATCCTAAACATCGATATTTTCCCTTCAATTTTTCCCTTCTTCTCCTCTTCAAAACCGGAAACGGCAGATATTAGTGTAGCCACATAAATATGGATGGCACTGGAGCTTAGTTGGAGAACCGAATCATTTACAGGAAGTTATTAGGCTGGTAGGGAACAGAAGAAAAAGCAAAGCACCAAAAAACTGCACTTTTATAGACAAAAAACTTTGCAAGAAGTAGTTTAGCTCTGGTAGCTTCATCAAGATCGTCATAGGTAGCAGTTTTGTCGTGCTACAAGAAAATACAGTGAAAAAATACGATTTTGAACCAGATTTGCGTCAATGATCGAGAAAGTTAATTTGAAACTTTAGTGAATTACATTCATTAGAAAAAATTATAATTTCAAACACGTTCGAAGCTTTCCAAAAGCTTTCGGTCTCAGTAAAATTGAGCAAACTCAAACTATTCATTCATCAAACATTATTTTATTTTCCGGCTAAAGCTAGATAGAGCTTGCGATAGAAAATCGAGCGGTGTTGTCGAGTTTGTCTAAAAATCAGTAGAGGAAGGTACTTTTTTTGGATACTGAAGAAAAGAGAGAGAAGGCAAATATGTTACAGTGGATGTAATCAGTCGTAAAATGGTTATAAAAACTGGATGAACTAGACAAAAGAAGCCTCCATTCGTTCTTCGTTCAATTTTGGTAGTTTATAGAAAGAAGAGCGGAACGCGCATATAGCTTGGTCGATGCATGAAAGTTAGACTTTCTGCCGTATAATCAACCGAGGTAGTGAGAAAACAAGTATATGAATGGATGGAGGAGGAAATGAAGAGAACGTGGGAGGAGTATGAGGGCGCGCTAAAAGGAGAGATTGGGAATAGGAGAGATTGGATGGACCAGAAATTTGGGGAGGTGAACTACTTCGTGACACAGCTGTTCACAGGTCATGGGTCGAGAGTAGGGTACCTCCACAAGATTGGGAAAAGAGAGACTGGAGTGTGCGAGAGGTGTGAAGTGGAGGATGATGTGGGGCATGTGTTTAGATGCTGGAGGAACGAGGAAGTGCTGAAGAAGTTGGAGAGGAAACTAAGGGAGGCGGTGTACTGGGAGAACATGGTGCAGATAATGTTGAGGGAGGAGGAGAAATGGATGAAGGTGAGTGGCAAAGTAGAGTGCATGGTTAGGGGGAGAGAAGGACTCGATTTGGCCTGAGAGGTAGGAGGGATAGTAGGAAGAAGACGACGGTGTGAGCGGAGAGTGTGTGAGGGACCGCCGCCCGTCTCGAAGTATGCTAGGGTAGTGATTCCGAGGCGAGGGTGATGGCGAGTTTGAGGAAGATTGGGTGGTAGGCATCCCCTTGGGGATGAGTCCAACACTGTTTGGGTCCTGTACCCATTCGAACATGAGTTTCCCATCTCGATCCGAGGGGGGACAAGGAATGGATGGAGGTAGGTGGCGTAGTGGAGAGCATGATTGGAGGGAGAGAAGGACTCGATATGGCATGAGAAGTAGGAGTGATAGATAGGGAGAAGACGACGGTGTGAGAGGAGAGTTTGAGAGGGATCGCCGCCCGTCTCGAAGTATGCTAGGGAAGTGGTGATTCCGAGGCGGGGTCAATGACGAGTTTGAGGCGGGTTTGGTTGGTTGGCTTCCCCTTGGGGATGAGTTTGGGTCTTAGACCCATTCGAACATGAGTTTCCCATCTCGACCAGGAGGAAGAATATAGATTGGAAGATGAAGCCTCCATTCGTTCTTCGTTCAATTTTGGTACACAAAATTTATAAATGTGAAAAGTGATGTCATATTAGAATCTTCGACCTTTATTTTCAACATTCCAGAGCTTTGAAATGATTTGGCAATACTGTTAGATTACGCATCGTAAGCTTTCTTTAGCGGCTCGTAAAATCTCTGGGAGTAAATTGGCCTTATTTGAAAAGATGTTTTGCGCGACACCCTTTAGATTACCTACGGTGGACTGGAAGGTTTTTTTTTCCTTAGAAAAGGGTCTAAAGACGCACAATTAAACTAACAAACTGAAGTGATGAAGTCCAATACGTGTTTTTAGAAAACTTTTTGTATATTTTCATTAAAAATTTCGTAGTTAAAGTAACACATCGGTTTTCATTAGCAAATAAAAGGAATTTAAACTTTCCGAAAAAGTTCTAATTGAATTTTGGAGAATTAACGGTTTTACTTATTAAACTTTTTTTTCTGCTTCGAAATTTTGAAGAATATCGTCGCCCTTCGGAAAAGTCACACTTCAGTATTTTACCTAAATTAAAAGTTTCTTGCATCAGTGCGCAAAATGAAAAAGGAAAAAGTTCATGATCTCTGTCAAAGAAAAATCGCGAGAATTTCGAACAATGAAAAACTTTTTCGGCCCCCTCTACAGTCTACACCCATTTGCTGCCTTCTTTGACAATAATTCTCTAGGGTGTAAGACGTAACTCAAGAATACTATACTTAACAGAAAAAAAGGAAACTAAATATTCGCAAATACAAGGAGAATTAATTTATTTGAAACTTTGCTGGATTATTGGTAGTGACTACGATACCGTTAACTCTTTAAAAATTCAATAATTTTTTGGTTGGTTGGATAAATTTCACGGCGATTTTTCACCTCGACGTGGGTTGCTTAAAAGCGGTTGAAATCCAGATTTGATATCTTATTCTTATAAACTCTCTCTGAGATGCAAAATTTATATCTAGTCAAAAAGTTTTCCTAACTAAAATTTATTATCGAGGTCGAATAGATTAGAAGTTCAAATACAAAAGCTACTTTTATTCGCGCATTAAAAATTTTACTTAAAGGTCGATAAATAATTGATCAGCCATTTCCACAAGTTTATTTTTGATATTTGACAGAAATACTGGAAAGACTAAAGATATTGAAATATCTAAGAAATACCATCAAAGACTAACTAACGATTCGGAAGATAAAAATCGAAGAGGGACAGGGGATGCAGGTGTTCCACAGAGCACAGTCCTTGGACCTACTCTGTGGAACGTACTGTACGATGGAATTCTATGGCTATCATGACCGGAGTGAGTCAAGGCCGTTGCATACGCGGACGACTTGTTGATCATAGCGTGCGTGAATAGACCATAAGATATGGTGTTAAATGCAAACGAGGCACTGGAACCATCCAGAAATTGATAGAGAAAAACGACCTCGAACTAGCACCGGAAAAGACGGAAACAGTACTCCTAAGGTCCAGGAGAAAGGACAAAAACCTGGTTTAGAGATACAAGCATAGAACAAAAAAGAGCTTGGAGTCACATTGGGCGACCATGTAAAATTCACTATTCGGAAAGCTTGCCCAACATCAGTGGACCTAGAAGTAGAAAGAGGGAGATCTACAGCGTAGAGTAGCTGCACCAATATGGCACCGAGCCACAGAAATAAAAAAATATAAAGACCTGTTGACTAGTGCACAACGGAAAGTACTGTTAAGGATTACCAGCGCATACAGAACAGTCTCCAGCAAGACGGCATAAGTGATAGCCGGAATCACTCCCGTTCACATCAAAATAGACGAAAGAAGGCGGCTGTACCAAAGTGAAGACGGCACAAAGAACCCTGCAAAAACAGAAGAAAGGGAAATTTCGATGAACAAGTGACAAAGTGAATGGGAAATGACGGAAGATGTGGCAGAGTGGACAAAGAGGCTTATACCAAATATCATAGGATGGGTGGAATGCCCTTTCTGCAAGACAGACTACTACCTTGCGCAAGCCCTAAGCGAGCATGGATCTTTCAGAGCATTTAACTACCGAATAGGGAAAACAGAACACGCCTTTTGTGGTGTTTTTAGTGGGTACGCGCTCTGAACAACGCGAGCTGCGAGCCCCACACCACCTACCATACGCGGAAGGTGTTCATAAGGAGAATTTCCACTACAAAAAAAGGGTGATACAACAAAAAGTCAAAATAAACTATATTATATAAGCGATATTCTTCAGGATTATCGCTCCATTCCTGCTCTCTTTTTCCTTTTCCCCATCTGTATAAATTGTTACCTCCGCCACTTCTCCGTCACCTTTCACCCACGCCACCATCTTCCTCAGCACCTCCACCTCCTCAAGCCTGTGGAGCCCAACGCTGTCCCCACTCCCTACTTCCCCAAACAGTCAACTCATCATCTCGAACACCTTTTTCTCATCCCTACAATTTCCCTCCATCCCACAGATCAACATCTCCGCTTTCACTCTTACCCCTTTCCTTTCGGTATTGCGTACCTCCTTGACCCACTCCATTTCCTTTCATTTTTCTCCTAGTATCGGGTACCTATTTCCCTAAACATCCTCTGTATCCCCTTCTCCATTCCACTGTCTTCCTTGGTCACCCATACCATCTTCACCTTTTCATCTCCCATCATTGGATTTCCTACCTTCACCTCAGCCCCACCCCTTTTTACCATCCCAGTCCCTATCTCTAACCTCCTTCATCCAACCCTCCGAAGCACGGGACTGCAGATGCTGGAACCTTTTTAATCTATTCATTGGCACGTGTTGAAGAAATGGCTTTGGTATTGATTGCCTGTCAGAAAATGCCCTGGAATGAGGGGGGAGTGATATTTTCTGGGTTAGCAGTAAGCTTGAGTCTATTTCCCGGACTCGGTACTGTAATGAGTTATTTCCCGGACTTAAATGAGTCCGAGAAATAGCTTATTACATCACAGTATGAAATAAAATTAGTTCCGTTATCAGAATAAACGTTTACAGGTTACCAATAAACCGTTTAAATACGGCCTCAGAAGTAAGTTAAGTGAGAAGATCCAAATGAATTGCCTTTGTGCTTATGCATATAAGAAGGCGTAAATAGGCTTTTATTAATTTAGGAAAGCGAGTTTTCCTATCCTCTATTAAAAATGGACCTCCGAAATCAATTCCCACGTTCACAAATGGGGAGAAGGCATTGATGCGAACATCCGGCTCGAAGGACCACGATTTGGGCTAGTTGTGCTGCTATTAGAAGATTGGCTTGGCAGGGTGATACAATATTGATGCCTAATGTAACAAAAAGTCAAAATAAATTAAAATATGTATTCATAGTATTAACAGTATCTACACATATACCTAAAAATTCAGTTGAATACAAAAAAAAATTAATCCTTTAATCTAAAAACCATTTATTTTCTTTTATTTTAAAATGTGACTCAATAGCATCTTTAACTCTTCTATAATATAACTCTGAACTGCTTAACTCTAAGTTGAACAATTCATCCACTGTTTTCCCGTTTCCCAGTTGATCTGTAGAAGGAGCTTGGTCCTTGTCAAGTACTGCCAGTTTAACATTCATCGCGTTTCCTATTAACCCGTATAAGGAGTACTTTCTCCAGTGTTTCTTCATATCGGTGTAGTTGAATAATTTTTCTGGATCGCTTCCTAATTTAGTCAAAAATTCGGAAAAATTAGCGTGGTAATATTTTAATAAATCTTCAATGTGTTCCAGTTCTTTTTTTGAGCAAACGTTGTATAAAAAAGTGGATAAGTCGTATATAGGGGAATTAAGGTAAGACACTTGCCAGTCTATGATTGCTACTCCTGTAGGAATTGCTTGGTTATCCTGAAAATGAAATCAAGGACTTAAGAAAAAAAAAAGAATATAAAAAAAATTTACCTTATATTTTATTAAATAGTTATTATTCCAGTTGTCTCCATGTATAATTACTGATTGTTCGTCTTCTTTTAGGAATAAACTGAGCACTAATTCATACGTATTTTCCATTTCTTTTTTATATTTTTCAAGAAGTTCCATATCTCCGTGTTTACTTAGACTTTCCAGAATTGAATCTATATTAGCTTTAATAAGATTTTCCCAAGTTGCGTTACCGTTCATAAATTGGTAATAAACATTGTGCAGCTTTTTTGAAATATTGTTAAAAGTTTCCGGATCTTGATCTTTGAACGCGAAAGACAGTGCGTGTAACTTGGCATACTCGGCAAGTATTAATCGGCAATGTTGTAAATCCATGTTTTTTTTCCTATCGTATAATCGATATCCCGCTTTTTTCATATTTTCTAGAACGATAATTTCGAAATTTTCGAAATATTCATAACCGTAACACTTTGGAAATGATTCGAACAAATCCGTGATTCCTTTGTTTAATTGAAATTTGCGATAAAGTGGAAATAAAGTGCCGTACATTAAAATTTCGTTGGAAAAAGCTTCGTCTAGAGCCATAGCTCTTCTCACTTCTTTAATTGGAGATCCTTTTTTTATTACCAAATTAAAGTCGGTTTTATTTTTTGTATCAGTTAAATTTTTTAAGTGCACTATAATCATAATACTCATATATCCTTCGTCCTCCGTACCAGCGTTATCTAATATAACTTCATAATTATCTAAATTTGTTTCGATCAAAATTTCTTTCAGCCAAGATTTTACTTCTTCTTCCGCCATAGTTTCGACAGTTTTTTCAAACTAAAAAAAATTCAGAAAATAGAGTATAAAATATTTCTGTATAGATGTCAAAATTGGCGCTTGTCTATAAAGTGTAGATGTGATCCTTCAAAGTCATATATATACCTGATATATTTATTAATAATATTTTGAGATAAAATAAAGCATTATTTATCTTCTTTCTTGAGAATAAAATAAATTTTGAATACTTACAACAAATAAAAATAATATGAACTAAGTTATTTATAACATTCAATTCGTAAACTGGTAATGATTCCAAAATATTATTAGTACTTATACCAGCATAATTGTGTTTAATTGACAAATATTTAACAACCAGTGCAGTAGTCCAATTCTTATCAGTATATGAATATATGCAGTTTTAAAAACTTTCCCCAAAAATTTCCTGTTCACGTAACTAAAGAAATCGTTGAAATTCGTTTAACTGTAAAAACATCGAATTGCTGGACCGTCCTTCACACAGTCCCGACCTAAGTCCTAACGACTTTTAGTCCCCAGATGATGCATTCAACGAACGCATTCAAAAACTCTAATTTGAATGTACCAACAAGCGAGTGGAATGACTGCTTCTAGAATTGGTTCCAAAAGATGCCTCTCTTCGAGGAGAATATTTTGAAAAATAAATTTTATCTGTGGTTGTTGTGTTTGTCTATATTCCCAGATTTCAATAATAGAGAAATAATAGATAAGTAGTTTTGTAGATAACAGAGATGAATAGTAAATAACAAAGTAAATATTTTTTACATTTAAATCTATTTTTAAGTTCAAGGAAACATCACACACTTTTTAGAAGTAGAAAATGGTTGTAATCGTTTTTTTACGATATTAATATAAATGTTAATATTTGACGGTTATATTTTAAGGTAGTTAGGTAGCAAAACTTGAACTTGGGGCCCTGGGCCAGTAGCAAAGCTTGGACTTTTATTGCCTTTAATTGATTAACTCCCCTATAGTACGACTTATTTTTTTCTCTCTCGTTTTCTACGGAATTTAATCAGTCACACCATTTTTTGATTTTTTTAATTGGGTGAAATTGAAACAAATTTATATTGTCCAAATGATATAAGAAAAGGCCACTTCGTTAATTTTCATCATAAGCTACGCTTTTATATGTCTAACGAAGTGGCCTTTTCTTATATTATTCGTACAATAGGTGTGTATTATGTTTTATTTAAATCGGGTATAAAATACTTCGTTTTTCTATTTTTATAAAAAATAAACACCGGCCATTTATAATATTAACTAGTTAAACGACAATAGGAAAGTTTATTTTAAAAAAATAAATCACAAAACAGTTCTTGGAAAAAAGAAAGTAGGCAATAACTCCAATAACATTAAAAACATAACATAAAAAGTCAACATAAAAAAATAAAATAAAAGGAACTCAGGTACTTGTCAGATAATATTTAGAAGTACTAAATAAATTTTAATCACAAAAACACTTTTCTTGACTTAATCTTAGAAAATTTAGAGACAATATTTTTGATTAATTTATTTTCGATATTCATAAGAGTGAGATCATTCAAACGCTCCTGTCCCATTGTGCTCCTTAACTGATTTTTAACTCGTTTTAAGGTTCCCCTCTGCAGTTAGTGATCATTAAACTCCAAATCCAATTCCGTAATACAATTTCTTAATTTGGGAAGCATGAGTCTAATGATTTAATGAATTCTCTATAAGAAATTTATAAAACTTTAGCTCCAAAGACTCGGGCTTAGCGTTCTCAACAGTAGAACCAGAACCCATATCTGTTTTTAGTAGCGCATCAAATTGTACCAGCTCGTTACCCAGACAATCTTCTACATCTTCTGGGTAAGCATTAACAATAATTGGAGCCTTCTTCAATATTTCTTCTGTAGTTAAATTTTTCATTTGGCGAAGCATTCCGAATACACTGTACACTCGATGGTAGGCATCCATACGTTTTGTTAATGCACACAGTATATTATCAATTATTACAATAAACATCTGTGTTTCAAAATGTTTTCCATGTGTTTGATTTTCTACAGCTAAGTCGAGTGCAGTTGAGCTGCAAAAATGATCGTATTTGGTATTTCTTTTTCGCTTTCTTCCGACTCTAGTATGGTATTCTTCACATTCTGACAGGTCCTAACTTTTGTCTCTATATCAGAAAATTTGGACTGCATTGCTTGAATGTATTCATGTATAAGTCCGTTCAGTACAAAAACCTTTGCACGTCATCAAAGTGTCGAAAAAGAGACGTTCGTTTATATCATGTCATTCGATTGCTGCTGTCAATCATCTGTCAATCACTATGTTAAGCCTCTCTAAACTCAATAAATATTGAAATTTGTAGGTCGCATTGTATTAAAGAATATAAATATATGTTTAAAGAAAGGTTTCGTAATTAATTTGATATCAAATACAGCTCGTAGGTTAATTAAATATTAAACTCAAACTAACGTCAGTCTTAATAAAAACTTTTTATTTTGGCAAAAATGCGCGCTGTTGCCGCGATTAAAATGGTTTATTTCAGGTTCAGTTGACGTCTTGACCATTTTTGGGGTTATGTTGTGACAAAAACTGCAAAGAACTGTGAGTAATTTTTCACAAGCAGTAATGAGTTATCAAAGTTAAAGTCACATCCAAAAAAACGTATAAATGCAACTTAATAATACTGCAATAGTTGATGCATTTGCTCCTGATACTATTTACAGCGTTTATGAAGCAAGTATGTATAAGTTTAATATTATACCCAATCCACTGTATTTATTATATTCTGTTACATTATTCTTAATACTTGGCAATTATACATGGACATTTTTTTATAGATAATCATGTCACTTTAGGAATGTTACTGCAGTAATTGGAGGAAGAACAATAATTATTAAATGTAGAATGTTCCTGAGTAGTTTACTAAAATATGATACATCCACAAAGAGGACTTATGGAACTTTCAACAAAAATAAACCACTGTATACATTTGTTTTTATTAATGAATCCTGAATTTTCCAAAATGGTGCTGTAAGCTGCATTCATGTCAAAAGGTATGTTACAATCATAATGTAAAATTTTAGAATGCAAAATTGTTTTTATTCTAGATATTTTGTATTACATGCTGAGAATGAAAATGGTTATATTGATGGAGCAGAAAGTATATTTTTATATGAATCTCAGATGAGTTATTATCATGGGAAAATGAAGGAAGAACATGTTTTTAAATGGTTTGAAAACCAATTACTTACTATTGAATCTTTCTTATTATGGACAATGCTTTTCGATAATATTAGGTTAATGACACAATATAGAATTCAATCAACAAAAAATGTTGAAGCTGAGCTTATTTATATTACAGCCTAGTAAGTAGATACAAACTGTATTTGAACAGTGATATAGCAAATTATATGTTAGAATTCAGAAGACTACACAACTAGTTTAATACATTCAAAATTCTTACTCCAAATTATACCTAATAGACAATAAATGCTGTTTTACTTTCATTTAATAGGTATATTTGAAAAGAAAAGAATTGGTTATTTGAATACTGCCCTTTCAATAAATGTTTTTTTCAGAAACAAACCCCCCAACAAAATACATTGTGGATATGATAGAACAGTATAGTCACAAAGTATTACCTACCATCTTTTTAAAAATCCTATTCAGTTAATACTGGCTACTGCCAAGCAAGCCGATAGATGCATTCCAGAAGTTGCGGGTTGGAATTGGTTTGTCCGTGAACCTCTCAAATTTGAAAGATTTCTATTTGACAATTATTTTTCTACCTTATTTAAAAAAAATAGTATTACAAACTTTTCGGTGTAGTAACTAATTTATAAATTTGCAATTTTTCTTTTTAATAAAACAATTCCATAAAAATTGGGGTGGCATTATTTATTATTTTATTTTATTCATGATATTCAAAATAAGTAATTCAGGCAGCATTTTCTAAAGGTACATGTGTATATCACAAAGTTTTATAAAAACTACAAAGAATTAATTTAATAGTTTTTATTGAATTGAAAGGTCTCATTCGATCAATCATTTATTAGCAATACTTTCAGTTGCGGTAGATGCTGGAGAGCTAAAACAAAATGGTAAATATAAATTTGGATTGATTAGAAGATGATGGAGTGATAAATAATTCACCAATATACTGATAATTATAATATGTATTGATTTCAGTGCTACGATTAAGTCAATCATTTGCATATACCTTCACTCGGAGAATAGAATGGATTTGCTCTCCTTTTCTGAGCTGTGGTGGTGCTTGCTGCACACTTTTCTTTTGCTATGATCAATGATCATATATCTCAGGATGATTTTCCTTGTTGAGAATGACCTACACACTAAAGCTTCACATCCCGGCTTTTCTAAAAAAAATTTAAGATTTATTTCAACAAAATATAAAATAAAATTGCCTACCTTTAAAAAGGAGGTAGATCCAGGTTATCAGAACTTTTTTATTTATAATTTGTCTGTAAACCTTACATCAATCTTTCATATTGTAGTGACAACATTTTAGAAGCCAACATGTACTTAGGTAATTGTAACCTAAAAATTATATTAGATAATATTTTTTCCTTGATACTATACATACATGCATTTTAAATACTGGAATAGTTCTATAACTTCTAACTAATTAAGTATGTGGTATGAACATACAAATAAAAGTGTTAACTATTCCATACATATCTTTTTAGTGCTAAAAATAATTCCATAGTTTTTAAAATGAGAATTTCTTAGTGCTGTACGGTTAACATACAAATTAAAATTTTATATGTAACATCTCTGTATGTAACTGAAATAAGTAGAAGTTTCTTTGCACGCAATAACCATCAATAACTAAACCTAACCTAGAATATTTGATAAACTTCATTTGACATATACTAGATTCTCATATTATTTCAAGGGCTTGGCAACATAGTACAGTTATGACAGATGTGACGTGCAACGGTTTTAATACTGAATGGGCTATAATGATTTATACAAACAGTACCTACCCAGTGTTTAGGTCTTGGTCAGAAGATTGAAGCGAAGAATTAGTTGCTTGCATTCGTTGTAAAATTTCATTCTATGCAATGGTCATTATCCCAGTTTCCAATTTACTCATTTTCGATACCAACCCAAAGGATTGATTACGACACTCTATCTTTTGCTCACAATTATTAGATAAGTCATCTAAAACTTTTTTAATAGTATTAAAACCATGAAAAAGTGCTTTGGTCGCATCAGTTCGAGAAGACCACCTAGTGTCTGATAATATTTTCAAAGTTGTTGGGATTTTGAAGCTCTCTGAGGTCCTGGTAGTATTTTTCAATGCTTCCGTAAGAAGACCCCATCGATAAGTTGAAGCGGAAAAAAAGTGTACAGGTTTTCCACTCATGTTGCTGGCATTGTCATAACTCTGCCCTCGACAATCCATAATATTTATACAGTGTTCATTTAGGAAATTTCGTAAAGCTTGAGCTATTTGTTCACCAGTATGTCCTTCCATGTCCAAAAATCTCACGAACCTTTCCACCGGTCCAGATGGCAGGACGTAGCGTATTATTTAAGTCAGTTGGTCTATATGCGAAATATCTGGAGCTGAATCTAACGATACTGAAAAATATTTGAATGTTTTAATTTCCAAAATTATTTGATCCATTATGCTTGATGCAATCAAATGAATAAATTCTTTGCACGTTGCTTTCGACAAGTATGATTTATGTCCTTTTCCTTTATTTGCATACAAGTGGATATGTTCGGCTAGAAACACATCAAATTTGGCTATTAACTCAAGTAAACCTAAATAATTGCCATTGTGAGATGAACCAATAATTTCATCATTACCCCGAAACGCAAGACCTCTTTCAGCTAAGAAAATTATAACTGCCGTTATTCTTTCAATCTGTGTCCGCCATTATTTTTGTTCGGTCTTTATTTGACGTACCAGTTGAGTTTTTGTTTTTGAGAATTAACAGCTAAATTATTGCTTGTGTCTTTTTAAAGAAATATGAGCGTTCTTCCAGTCATCTAATCCATCCATTGTAAACCTCACCGAGCCCTCCGAGTCCGTTACTTTACAAACAAAACAAAAAAGTTTTCCCTCACTTTCTGAATAGCACAACCAATCTTTCTCGTTTTACCAGTTAATTTCCCTCAGAAGTAAGTTCAGTGAGTTCAAAAATGGATGCCACATCCGGCTCGAAGGACCATGATTTGGGCTGGTTGATGTAGGCACTTCCATTTTAATAATAAAACTATTATGGACTGTATTTCTTTAATTTTTTAAAAGTTAATTCTAAGACGTGTTGCTACACCGAAAGCTATTAGAAGACTGGCTAGACAGGGTGATACAATATTGATGTCAAATGTAACAAAAAGTCAAAATAATTTAAAATATGTATTTATAGCATTACTAGTATCTACTTCACAATTACCTAAAAATTAAGTTAAATATAAACTTAATCTAAAAACCATTTATTCTCTTTTACTTTAAAATATGACTCAATAGCATCTTTAACTCTTCTATAATATAACTCTGAACCGCTTAACTCTAAGTTGAACAATTCTTCCACTGTTTTCCCGTTTCCCAGTTGATCTGTAGAAGGAGCTTGGTCCTTGTCAAGTACTGCCAGTTTAACATTCATTGCGTTTCCTAGTAACCCGTATAAGGAGTACTTTCTCCAGTGCTTCTTCATATCGGTGTAGTTGAATAATTTTTCTGGATCGCTTCCTAATTTAACCAAAAACTCGGAAAAATTACGGTGGTAATATTTTAATAGATCTTCAATGTGATCCAGTTCTTTTTTTGAGCAAACGTTGTATAAAAAAGTGGATACGTCGTATATAGGGGAATGAAGGAATGATACTTGCCAGTCTATGATTGCTACTCCTGTAGGAATTGCTTGGTTATCCTGAAAATGGAATCAAGGACATTTAAAAAAGAAAAAAAAGAATATAAAAAAATTTACCTTATATTTTATTAAATAGTTATTATTCCAGTTGTCTCCATGTATAATTACTGATTGTTCTTCTCCGTTTTGGAATAAACTGAGTGCTAATTCATACGTATTGTCCATTTCTTTTTTATATTTTTCAAGAAGTTCCATGTCTCCGTGTTCATTTAGGCTTTCCTGAATTGAATCTAAATTACCTTTAATAAGATTTTCCCAATTTGCATTACCGTTCATAAATTGGTAAAAAATATTGTGCAGCTTTTTTGAAACATTGTTAAAAGTTTCCGGATCTTGATCTTTGAAGGCGAAAGACAGTGCGTGTAATTTGGCATACTCGGCAAGTATTAATCGGCAATGTTGTAAATCCATGTTTTTTTTCCTATCGTATAATCGATATCCCGCTTTTTTCATATTTTCCAGAACGATAATTTCGAAATTTTCGAAATATTCATAACCGTAACACTTTGGAAATGATTCGAACAAATCCGTGATTCCTTTGTTTAATTGAAATTTGCGATAAAGTGGAAATAAAGTGCCGTACATTAAAATTTCGTTGGAAAAAGCTTCGTCTAGAGCCATAGCTCTTCTCACTTCTTTAATTGGAGATCCTTTTTTTATCACCAAATTAGAGTCGGTTTTATTTTCTGTGTCAGTTAAATTTCTTAAGTGCACTATAATCATACTACTCATATATCCTTCGTCCTCCGTACCAGCGTTATCTAATATAACTTCATAATTATCTAAATTTGTTTCGATCAAAATTTCTTTCAACCAAGATCTTACTTCTTCTTCCGCCATAATTTCGACAGTTTTTTCAAACTAAAAAAAATTTAGAAAATAGAGTATAAAATATTTCTGTATAGATGTCAAAATTGGTGTTTGTCTATAAAGTGTAGATGTGATCCTTCAAAGTCATATATGTACCTGATATATTTATTAATAATATTTTGAAATAAAAATAAAGCATTATTTATCTTTTTTCTTTAGAATACAATAAATTTTTAATACTTACAACAAACAAAAATAATAGAAACTATGTTATCTATAATATTCAATTCGTAAACTGGTAATAATACCAAAATATTATCAGTACTTATACCAACATAATTGTGTTTAATTGACAAATATTTAATAACCAGTTTAATAGTCCAATTCTTATCAGTATAGATAACGTTAACTACGGTGGCCATTTAAATGCAGTTTCATATCATTTATGAATAATTTTGAAAACAAAAAAAACTTTCCCCTAAAATTTCCTGTTCACGTAACTAAAGCAATCGTTGCAATTCGTTTAACTGTAAAGACATCGAATTGCTGGACCGTCCTTCATACAGTCCCGACCTAAGTCCTAATGACTTCTAGTCCCCAGAAGATGCATTCAACGAACGCATTCAAAAACTCTAATTTGAATGTACCAACAAGCGAGTGGAATGACTGCTTCTAGAATTGGTTCCAAAAGATGCAAAGTGCATTTCTCTTCGTGGAAAATATTTTGAAAAGTAAATTTCGTCTGTGGGTGTTTATATTCAAAGGTTTCGTTAATAGAGAAATAATAGATAAGTAATTTTGTAGATAACAGAGATAAATAGTAATTAATAAAGTAAATATTTTTAACATTTAAAATTATTTTTCTACAACTGCTATGAAAAGTGACGTATTTCGCATACCTTACTTGATTTCAAAACCAAATATTGCTCATACTGTGAGAAATGATATTTCTCACGGCACTTTGCCCACGCCACATATATTTATATGGAGAATCAAATAAAATCGACAAAAACTTAGTAGGCTACTGTCATATTTAAATACCTACTTAGTTGTCACAAAACTGTCAAAAATGTTGCAATATGGTCAAAAATTGTCAAAAATTTGGAAAAATGGTCAATAATTGTCAAAAACTGTCAAAGTTTTGAAAAAATGGTTAATGATTGCCAAATATTTTCAAAAATTGTCAAAAATTTGGAAAAATGGTTAATAATTGTCAAAAACTGTAAAAATTTTGAAAAAATGGTCAATAATTATAAAAGACTGTCAAAAATGGTCAATAATTGTTAAAAATTGTCAAAAATGGTCAATAAATGTCAGAATCTGTCAAAAATTGTCAAATATTTTAAAAAATGGTCAATAATTATTAAAATTTTGAAAAATAATCAAAAACTGTCAAAATTTTTAAAAGTTGTCAAAAATGGTCAATAATTGTCAGAAACCGTCAAAAATTGTCAATAATTGTTAAAATTTGGAAAAATGGTCTAAAATGGTCAAAAATTTTGAAAAATTGTCAAAATTGATCAATAATTGTTAAAATTTGAAAAAATGGTCAATTGTCAAAAATTGTCAAAATTTTGAAAAAATGGTCAATAATTATAAAAAACTGTCAAAATGGTCAATAATTGTTAAAAATTGTCAAAAATGGTCAATAATTGGCAGAACCTGTCAAAAATGCTCAAAAATTGTAAAAAATGCTCAAAAATTGTCAAAAATGGTCAATAATTGTTAAAATTTGGAAAAATGGTCCAAAATGGTCAATAATTGTTAAAATCTGGAAAAATGGTCCAAAATGGCCAAAATTGTCAAAAATGCCCAAAAATTGTCAAAATTTTGAAAAAAATGGTCAATAATTATAAAAAACTGTCAAAATGATCAATAATTGTTAAAAATTGTCAAAAATGCTCAAAAATTGTCAAAAATGGTCAATAATTGTTAAAATTTGGAAAAATGGTCCAAAATGGCAAAAATTTTTGAAAAATTGTCAAAAATGATCAATAATTGTCAAAACTGTCAACATTGGTCAATAATTGTTAAAATTTGAAAAAACCTTTAGGTTCAAATTATGGAGTGTAGAAGGAAAGAGAACCATCTTGTATGGGGGGACAAGTTGAAAAAGTGTCCACCTGTAAACAGCAAATTATAATTCGAAGATTCACCGAAATAGCGCTCGTGTAGATAATGGAAATGATGGGAATTTAGCGGTCAAATGTCATTTAGTAAATATAACCTAAGAAACTCCTGAGATAACGACGATAGTCGAGTGATTTGATTTTTCTAAATTTTTTTAATACATTTTTGTTATTTTAATGATTTTATTGTTGTTCATACAAGGAGAAAACATAAACAATGGGAAAGCTTTGTTCAGTGATGTAATAAACCGTAAGTATCTTACTCTAATAATTCATGGCGCTGTTTTTAAAATCTTTCCACTTGCTACTATGGCGCCACCTTCATTTGCTCCCTTTCGATGGACACTTTTTAATACATTCAGATGGTTCTCCTTCCTTTTACCCTCCATAGTTCAAATAAAAAACTTAATTGTATTGGTGTTCATTAAAAATTATTTAAAAAGCATCCATATACCTTAAACTATTCCTGATATATTTATTAATAATATTTTTAAATAAAATAAAGCATTATTTATATTGAATAGATGAGGCTTTTACTTGATGAAGATTCATACTAATGATGAAATAAAACAATTTAATTTGTTTAAATCTTCATTTTTATTTTGAACTTGTTAAATTGTTTTATTTCATCATCATTATTTATATGTGTTTTGATTAGAATAAATTTTTAATACTTACAATAAACAAAAATAATATGAACTATTAACATTCAATTCGTATTCGTAGACTGGGAAGTAACAACTAATGATACCAAATTATCATTAGTACCTATACTTATAGCAAAATACTTTGTTTAATTGACAAATATTTAACAACCAGAAAGGCAATTATTTTATATATATACAGGGTGGCCCATTAGTGTGAGGAAGTGCAATAACTTACTTAGGATGGAAAATACAAAGAAATGTTTCAAATAAAAGTTGCTGTATTTGCGCCGATACACATTTTTAAAAGAGATATACTGGGTGTTCTGCCTAAGCGAGACAACATGAAGTTTACTTTTATTTAATAGTACAATAGGCCCTATCTGTTTAGTTTTTAATGTTTATAGTTTTTATATATGTTAAACCCCATTCTCAGCTACGCCGCTGCCCGATGTATACTGTAACAGCACGGAGTAGCGAGATATTTGAGTGAGCTACCGTTAGGTAGTCAGTTGCAAATGTGATACGTTAGTTACATGACCTATTACATGACCTTTACCGAAATGTTATTTTATTTCACCAGTAAGCTTTGCTTACACACAATATACAGTCCACATCATTAAAAAATCGAAGTAAAACCCAACATTTGGTCAATCGAGCCAAATAAAATCAAAAAGTGTTCCGGAATAGTGCCGAAACAGAGAGCTGAACCGTCAAAAATTTGTCACCGCATCGGTTCCAGCATGGAGACTAGATAGTTCCAGCGAAGAAAAAACATATACCACCGTTTTTTACTGTGAGTCCAATCCATATTATCATTATTAACTAATTCCTAATCATTTTTTACTACCTTTAGCATTCACTTTTGTGATAAAAGCTTATTCATTTGATATTAAATTTGAAGGTTAGGTTTGATAAATACAAGAAATATATTTAAAAAGTCTTTGAGCACTTTGTGTTCATTTAATTTAATAACAAAAACAAATAAATTCAGTACTTTGTACTGAAAATATCATAAATAACAAGTAATTGTCTCTTACTTTGTAAGGTGAAAAGTGTTATCCCGCGATTTTGTGGCGCCATACAACAAACGGTTCGTGATTGGTTCAATTTAAAATTTGGCGCTAGTTGATCTTTACATTGAAGGGCGGGGCTTATCGCTGCATTGTTTTTAACCGAAATCTATAATCAGAAATTCCATAGGCGTACGTAGTTTCCGTACAACATGGCCGAGTCAGATAAAATTAAGATACTTAATAAAAAAAGGGGCACAATTAAAGGTACTTTAAAAAGATTTGAATCATATTTAATTGAAGTCCAACCAGATCAATCCAGACATAGTGGAATATCTGATAGACTAGAAAAATTTAAATTACTATACGATGATTTCAATTCAATTCAATCGGAAATTGAAGAAGTTCTCGACGATTTACCAGCAACGCTTTTAAAAAATTATGCCGACCGAAAGGAATTCGAAGATAAATACTATGAACTTCTGTCAAATGCAAAAATGTTAATAAATGAAAGTCAAGGTTCATTCGTTACCAGTACAATAAACAATCATTCTGTTAATTCTAGACAAGGACTGTTCTTATCGCAAAACGTTAGGTTGCCAAAAATATCATTACCCACCTTTGCGGGAGATGAAAATTGTTGGTCATCATTTTATGACAGATTCAAATCCTTAATTCATGATGATCCAAATTTATCTGTTACGGAAAAGTTCTTTTATCTGCAATCCGCTTTAAAAGGCGAAGCGGCAAAATTAATAAGTGATCTTGAAAGCACCGACTCAAACTATGCAATTGCATGGACAATGCTGCAAGAAAGGTATGAAGATACTAAAGCTTTAATAAAAACTCACTTACAGAACATCGTTGATTTACCAAAAATAAGTAAAGAAAACTTCACCGAGTTGAGGAATTTTTTAGACATTTTTCAGTTAAATTATAGGGCGTTGAAACAGTTAAAGGAACCGGTTGATACTTGGGATACAATTTTATTGTTTTTATTGGTAGAAAAATTAGATAAGTTCACTAGGAAAGAGTGGGAAACAAAGGTAAATAAAATTAAATCTCCAAAAATTGATACATTTGTTGATTTTTTAAGGGATCACTGTAGTATTTTAGCTGCAATAGATAAAAAACATTCAGATATAAACAAAACCCAAATCAATAATACTAATTCAAAACACTTAAAAATACAAAGTCATCCCTCAGTGGAAAATAAAGAACAACATTGTTTATTTTGCAATAGAACAAATCATTTAATTTATTACTGTGAAAAATTTCTAAAACTCGACAATTTATCTAGATTAAATAATATAAGAAAATTAAAGGCTTGCGTTAATTGTCTTCGCAAAGGACACATGGCTAACATTTGCAGAGGTTATTCTTGTAAAATCTGTAATAAAAAACATAATGCATTACTACATTTAGATAACGATCAACACAAAGTAATGTCCGCTAAATTTAACGCGGATTTTGGAAACGAGTCCGGAAGAGGAGAAAACAATTCAGAAACAGCTATTGCAGAGTCGTCACAGTTAAATTTACCAATTAAGGAAATGAGCCTAAATTCAACAAATATTATTACAAATACTTGTGTGCTTTTATCTACAGCTATAGTTAAGGTCTTTGACGTCAATAATAAACCCGTGATGTGTAGAGCACTATTGGACTCTGGAAGTCAAAGTTCTTTCTGTTCAACAGAAATTGCTAACAGATTAAATTTACCATTTCAAAAAGTTTCTATTCCCATAGTAGGTATTAGCGAGCTAGATTCAGCAAACGTAACTAAAATAATGAATGCACAAATAAAATCTATTCATACACCATATGAAGTTAAACTACCATTTTTAGTCATGGATAAAATCACAGGAAATATTCCTCAATATAATTTAGATAGCGCCAACATTAAAATACCTGAAAATTTAATGTTAGCAGATAAAAATTTTGACACTTCTTCTAAAATTGACATTTTACTTGGTTGCAATATATTTTATGACCTTCTATTAAGCAATCAAATTAAGCTAGGAAAAAACCTTCCCATTCTACAAGAGTCTTATTTAGGATGGATCATTTCT
The DNA here is from genome assembly GCA_947563755.1 of Lochmaea crataegi. Lineage (NCBI taxonomy): Eukaryota > Metazoa > Arthropoda > Insecta > Coleoptera > Chrysomelidae > Lochmaea > Lochmaea crataegi. Next base: position 1,274,326 of record OX387427.1, on the reverse strand, counting down.
GGAAATTTTAATGTCAGAGCAAATGTTTCCTTTTGCCATTTGAGTAAGATAGATATTCAACAACAATTAGAATCTTTCTGGGAGATAGAAGAAATATCGGATAAAAATATTATTTTTACAAAGGAAGAATATGAATGCGAAGAGCATTTTTCCAAAAACCTTTATAGAGAAAGCAACGGTAGATTTGGAGTTAGATTACCTTTTAAGAAAAATTGTGAATCGTTAGGGCAAAACAAAGCTATAGCATTGAAAAGATTTCAAACCTTAGAGAAAAAATTAGAACAAAACAGTTATTTGAAATTAGAATATTCAAAATTTATACAAGAATATTTGAACTTAGGTCATATGGTTATCTCAAACGGTGAATCGAATATTGAAAATAAATGGTTTTTGCCGCATCACTGTGTATTAAAATCAAATTCATTAACTACTAAGTTAAGAGTCGTATTTGACGGCTCGTGTAAATCCAGTACCGGCTTATCTCTAAACGATGTATTGATGGTAGGTCCCGTCATACAACAAGACATTTTCCATATTTTACTCAGATTCCGTAGACATGCAATTGCATTCACAGCCGACATCGAAAAGATGTATAGACAAATCAATGTACATCCCGATGATTGCATTTATCAGAACATTTTATGGCGCGAGAATACTTCGCATTCGTTATGTGAATATAAACTTAAAACGGTTACTTACGGTTTAGGTCCTAGTTCCTTTTTGGCAACTCGTTGCTTAAAACAATTGTCTATAGAAAATTCAAAAAATTTTCCGCAGGCCAGTGAAGTCATTGAAGCTGATTTTTACATGGATGATTTGATTTCTGGTTCTGATGATGTAGATAGCGCTGTAAATTTGGTCTCAGATATAATAAAAATACTCGATTCAGGTCAATTTCCTCTGAGACAATGGACCTCAAATGAACCTAGAATTTTTGATAGCTTGAAACTAAATTACAACTCGTCACAATTTATGGTGAAGGATACAAATAGCACAAAAACTTTGGGAATTTTTTGGTTCGCAGAGCAAGATATTTTTAGTTATTCTGCAACAAAAATTAATTTCAACAAACTATCTAAAAGAATTGTGTTATCTATAATATCACAGGTTTTCGATCCATTAGGATTAATTAGTCCAGTAACTATAATCTCAAAAATCCTATTACAAAAATTATGGTCTCTGAAAGTAGATTGGGATGATATATTGCCTAAGTCATATGTTGATTCATTTCTTAAATTTTATGAAAATATTTACGAAATCAATAAACTTGAAATTCCAAGGCATTTACTAATTACCAGATACTCCATAATAGAAGTGCATTGCTTTAGCGATGCCTCCATGTCGGCTTATGGAACTGCAGTTTATTTATTATCAAAAAATGATAAGGGTGAGCATCTATCGCGTTTAGCATGTGCAAAATCCAGAGTAGCACCTCTAAAAACGGTAACGTTGCCACGTCTTGAGCTTATGGCTGCACTTCTGGGAGTTCTGTTAAGCAAAAAAGTAGTAGAGTCTTTAAAGTTGTCTTTCGATAGAATTCTGTACTGGTGTGATTCTACTATTACATTAGCTTGGATAAAAAGAGAACCAAGCACATTAAAAACATTTGTTTCGAATAGAGTTTCTCAAATACAGACCCAGACTAATCAAAATGAATGGAGATATGTACCATCCAGCAAAAATCCTGCGGATCTTGTTTCCAGGGGAGTCGAACCTCCCAAAATAGGTGATTGTAAATTATGGTGGGAAGGACCATCATTTCTATCAAATCCTGCCGATTGGCCGGAACTTCCTCAAGGTATTTCAAGTCACGTTAGTGATTTACCTGAAACTAAAAATGTAATATCTTGTACTACTTTAGAAAATATTGTATCGAGTAAATTTGATATATTGACTAAATATTCAAGTTATACAAAATTACTACATATTGTTGCATACTTACTCCGTTTTGCTTTCAATTGTAAAAAATCATTGGAAGATAGAACACTAGGTAAACTCACAGTTACTGAAATTGATCATGCTAAAATTGTTCTAATAAAACTTGTTCAGTCTGACAGTTTTAAATCTGAAATAGATAAACTTCGATCATCTAAACTAATTTCTAATAAGAGCAAAATTCTATCCTTATCTCCGTTTTTGGATTCAAATCAAATTCTGAGAGTTGGAGGTAGACTTCATAAAGCCAACTTAGATTATAACAGGAAACATCAAATAATATTACCCGCAAAAAATCCTTTAACTGAATTAATTATTAATTATGAGCATAAAAAATTACTACATGCTGGCACCCAAAGTGTATTGTCTAGTTTAAGAAAGGAATTTTGGCCTCTCTCTGGACGTCAAGCGATAAGACGAGTCCTTAGAAAATGTGTTAAATGTTTTAGGGTCAAACCTCATGATAGTTTTCAAAAAAATGGCTGATTTGCCAGCCTCTAGAGTCACTCCGTCTAGAGCATTTCACACTGTAGGTATTGATTACGCCGGACCTTACTTAATAAAGCAATGCAAAATAAGGAACAAAAAATATGTTAAGGCTTATGTTTGTGTTTTTGTTTGTTTCTCTTCTAAAGCAACACATTTAGAATTAGTAAGCGATTTGACCTCAGAAGGGTTTCTTAATGCGCTAAAGAGATTCATATCTCGTCGTGGGTTGTGTCGCCATATTTATTCTGATAATGCTAGTAACTTTACAAAGGCTGAGAAAGACTTGCGAGAATATTTTAAATTTTGGAAAGATGGAAATGTTCAAAATTATTTAACAAATTCCCAAATCACTTGGCATTTTAATCCTGCATATTCTCCCCATATGGGAGGTTTATGGGAACGAGCAGTTCGTTCTACGAAATACCATTTAAAAAGAATAGTCCATGAAACGTATCTTACATTCGAAGAATTTTACACGCTTTTATCACAAATTGAAAGCGTCCTAAACTCCCGTCCACTTTTACCCCTCACAGAAGATTCAGAAGATTTGGAGCCTTTAACTCCAGGCCACTTTCTAATTGGTTCTTGCATGCAACTATTGCCAGAACCCCCTGTTCCTGATGATAACAAAATTCAGATATCCCGTTACAAGCACTTAAGAATGATGTTACAGCATTTTTGGTCCAGATGGTCCAATGATTATTTGAATTTCCTGCAACAGCGTCAGAAATGGCAGTCCATACAGCAAAATACCATTAATACTGGTACAATGGTTATTCTGCGTGAAGACAACGTGCCTCCTATGAACTGGAAGATGGGTCGCGTACTGCAGACACACCCTGGCCATGACGGAATTGTGCGGGTAGTGACTATAAAAACCGTAAACGGTGTCACAAAACGTGCTATTTCTAAAATTTGTGTTCTTCCGATTAGTGATTAAGACAATAATTTTGCTTATAATTTAATTTTTACAAAAAAAAAACAATTGAGTTTTTTCTTGTTTATATTTTTGTTTTGAAAACTGGATAGTTTCAAGGCCGCCGCCATGTTTAGTTTTTAATGTTTATAGTTTTTATATATGTTAAACCCCATTCTCAGCTACGCCGCTGCCCGATGTATACTGTAACAGCACGGAGTAGCGAGATATTTGAGTGAGCTACCGTTAGGTAGTCAGTTGCAAATGTGATACGTTAGTTACATGACCTATTACATGACCTTTACCGAAATGTTATTTTATTTCACCAGTAAGCTTTGCTTACACACAATATACAGTCCACATCATTAAAAAATCGAAGTAAAACCCAACACTATCTTTTTGTTTACCATCGAGTTTTGCGTAAAATTCTGCATCTAGTGCTATCATTTCTTTTCCCATAAATTGCGACGTTGCCAAGTTTGAGCGAAAAATATGAAGGTTTTATGAAAATTGGTGCCTAGTAAACGTTATCAGTGATAAGCAACTAAACTTATTTGGTAGGTACGAAGGAAAAGGATGGCTGAAATGTTTGAACAGAGTAGAAGTTTCGTTTGGGTTTGGGGGTATTTTTTGGATAAGCATTAATTCAGGAGATTTAAATTAGCAGAAACTTCATTTTTTAAAGGGAAGACCCAGTATATTATCTTACCAGCTTGTAAAACTATTTTATCCCTTCAAATTATGTCTGTATAATGTACTCTCTAAAATTGATTGTTTTGTCTAATAAATATAGTAAGGTGACATATTTGTCAATGGATCTTGTCCAATAAATATAATACTCTAGAAATATGAAATTAAAATTAATTATACAGTGTAAACTAAAAGTATATCCATACATTTTTTTTGGAGCTTCTTTATAACTTATGAAAAATGGTAATCAGTATAGATAACTTTAACTACCATGGCCCTTTAAATGCAGTTTAATATCATTTTCGAATAATTTTAAAAACATAAAAAGCTTTCCCCTAAAATTTCCTGTTCATCTAACTAAAGCAATCGTTGCAATTCGTTTAACTGTAAACTTTTCCTCAATTATAGATCAAAGTCGAACAAAAGCAGAACCAGAATAGGGGTGATGTCACGTGCCACACGCAAGACAGTGATTAGTTTTATTTAGAATTTTCATTGTAGCCCCTCTATAACAACATTAAATACTACCACCCTCTATTAATGTATCTCTGTTGTTTTAACTGAAGAAAATTAGTAATTAAACCAATAATACTAGAGAAATCGAGTGAAAAAATTCCCGAAGAGAGCTTCAAAGGTTGCTTTTGTACCTACTTTAAATTGAAGAAAATTGAAAGTATTTTCTTATTTTTTACAAAAAGGCACTAAATCTTTGTACCGTTAATTCCTATCCAGTTCAATTCAATTCCAGAAGTTTCGTGTCTTTTATATATGCAACTAGTTTGACTGGGAAGTCACTTTTAGGGCTACGCACCTTCTCCAGGAATCATCTCACCCGAAAGGGATGTTATAATTTCATTTAACTGCGCTAGATGGCAATACATAGTCGACACTTATCAACAATCAAAATTAAAAAAATTTCAACATAATCGTTGGTGATTTTTATTTCAAATAAATATCACGTATTTTTATGGAAAGGTCTAACACATTTCACGAAACTGTTGGAAGTTTCATCCTGCCGTTGACAGGGGACGATTCCACAAGGAAACCAAAAAAAAAATCCTGTGAAAGGTATAGACAGAGTCGCCCGTGGCAGTACATGTTCATGCGTGCCGCGTGGCTGCTCCTGCGTGTCCTGCATTATCCTTCAAAAGGACTCATTCTCAAAAAATATGTGCACGAACGGTAGACGTTTTGGTACGTGATAAGCATGAAACATTTTGAGAGGGATGATGATTATGATGAGTGGCAGAATGCTGAAGGTAGGAGGGGTTTTTAATTAAATATAAATTCTTTTGTTGGAATTTCTCAAGTAGATTTCGAGATGATTTGATAATTCAATGTAGGGGTTGGATATTTTAAAACTAGATGTCGCTACCATTTTTATTATTCTTGAAGTTTTCATAGATAAATTTGACAGTTAAAGTTTATAAAAATGGTTTTGAAAAATGCTTTTACAAAGTTTCAAAAGGTTTTGCAGAATAATGCTAATTTCAACGTAGTTACTATGACAAATCTTCCTGCATTCCACCACGTGCCTATAGTTGTTGAACAATCAGGAAGAGGAGAAAGAGCTTTCGACATTTATTCTAGGTAAGTAAAAAATGACTTTCCACTGAGCCTTATATATCACCCTTCTTGGTTCTGGTAGATTTCGTTAATTTTAAATTTGTTGAAAAAGTGTACTAAATACAAAAGTGAGAAGAGGACCAGAAATTGGTAGTGACCATTACTTAGTTGTCTCAAAAATGAGAAAAGAAAACTGAAATTAGTATAAAACCAAACAAAAAGAAGAATATGAATCAATTAAAACGTACACTGAAATTGCTGAAAGATACCGACTAGCACTGAATGAGAAATTTGAAAGTATTTTCCAGAAATACTCGAAAATATTAATTTGGAAACTATATGGGATAATTTTAAAAATATACTTATAGAGACAGCTAGAGAGAAATGTGGAAGTGGTCAAAAAAACAAACCGCATGGTGATCTGAAAAAATAAAGAATCAAATAAAAATCAAAGAACAAAAGTGGAAACTATACTCATAGACCAGGTCTGAAGCCTTTGAAAATGGTGAAAAGTGAAAAAAATTATAGTAGGATAAATAATTTACGGGCGATCTGAGAACGGGAAGTGGTAGGGGGTGAGTTTTTAAGGATAAAAAACGGTTTATTTCGATTTCCGGCTAAACTACAAGTTAAAGTTAAATAGAAAAGTTGTAGGTAATAAAAAGATCTACAACTTTTGTACCAACACTTTTTCCATATAACCTCAAAATTCATGTGAAAAATTCAACAAAACAAACTTTTTGGTTTTTTTTTACAAAATTTGGTGGAAACTTACCTAATGATGAAATAAAACAATTTAATTTGTTCATATCTTCATTTTATTTTGAACTGACGTCCAAATTAAATTAGTGACGCGTTTCGCTACACAGTAGCTTTTTCAAACTAGTGAAGATACAATGAAAAACTTTTAATTTATATAGTGCCCTAATACGGAATTCTAAGATATTGACAAAAGTATTACAATATATTTAAATGGGGATAAAGTACAAAAAGTGTCTAAATACGGAATTCTACGAATATTACAAAGACATTGAAAAAGAAATACCTGGAAAATTTATTCACAACCATCACATTTTCTAGGTAAAAAGGTTTAATAAGGGAGAATGATTGATATCTATTTGGTCGTTAAGCAGATTACCTGAATATTTGTTTTTGTTAATCTGGAGGGCTTCTAAAAGATTTAATTTAAAAGATTTGGGTTCTACATGCAAAATTTCAAAATTTGAGTCGAAAGTGTGTTGGTTAGTTAATAGATGATTTGAATAGTTGGAATCTAATTTGTTGTTGTCATAGCTACGTTTGTGTTCTAAAATTCTAGTTTTAAAGTTCCTAAAAGTTCTACCTATATAAATTTTTGCACAGCTCTAATAACACCAATATATAAGAAGGGCGATAAATATGATTGTAAAAACTATAGAGGAATCAATTTACTGAATGTTGCTATGACAATTTACGTAAACATTTTGGACACAAAAATTAAATCAGTAACAGAAAATGCACTAGAAGGATGCCCAAGCGGATTTAGAAAGGAAAGGAGTGTATACAGGACCGCCGACAGAAGCTTGCTTCTTATGCACAATAGAATGACCATTTTTCGTGAATTTTTCACCATTTTTCAAAAATTTTGACAATTTTTGATCATTTTTGACGGTTTTTGACGAATTTTGACAATTATTGGCCGTCTTCGACAATTATTGACAATTATTGAAGAATTTTGACAGTTTTGACAATTATTGATCATTTTTGACCATTTTTCCAAGTTTTAACAATTATTTACCATTTTTGACAATTTTTCAAAAATTTCGACAATTTTTATTAATTATTGACCATTTTTCACAGTTTTTTATAATTATTGACCATTTTTTCAAAATTTTGACAATTTTTCGAAAAATTTGACAATTATTGACCATTTTTCCAAATTTTTGACAATCTTTGAAAATATTTGGCAATTATTTACCATTTTTTCAAAATTTTGACAGTTTTTGACAATTTTTGACGATTTTTTCAAATTCTTGACCATATTTAAAAATTTTTGACAATTTTTCAAAAATTTTAACAATTATTGACCATTTTTGACCATTTTTGACGAATTTTGAATATTATTGACCGTCTTAGACAATTATTGACCATTTTTGACAATTTTTCAAAAATTATAACATATTTGGCAATTATTTACCGTTTTTTTCAAATTTTGACCATTTTTCAAAATTTTTACAATTATTGATCATTTTTGACGAATTTTGATTGGTTTTGACAATTATTTACCATTTTTCAATTTTTCAAAATTTTCGACAATTTTTATTAATTATTGACCATTTTTACAGTTTTTTATAATTATTGACCATTTTTTCAAAATTTTGACAATTTTTGACAATTTTTCGAAAAATTTGACAATTATTGACCATTTTTCCAAATTTTTGACAATCTTTGAAAATATTTGGCAATTATTAACCATTTTTTCAAAATTTTGACAGTTTTTGAAAATTTTTGACGATTTTTCCAAATTCTTGACCATATTTAAAAATTTTTGACAATTTTTCAAAAATTTTAACAATTATTGACCATTTTTGACAGTTTTTGACGAATTTTGACAATTATTGACCGTCTTAGACAATTATTGACCATTTTTGACAATTTTTCAAAAATTATAACATATTTAGCAATTATTGACCGTTTTTTTTCAAATTTTGACCATTTTTCAAAATTTTAACAATTATTGATCATTTTTGACGAATTTTGATTGGTTTTGACAATTATTTACCGTCTTTGACAATTATTGACCATTTTTGACAATTCTTGAAAATATTTGGCAATTATTACAATTTTTTCAAAATTTTGACAGTTTTTGACAACTTTTGGCGATTTTTCCAAATTCTTGACAATTTTTGACTATATTTAAAAATTTTTGGCAATTTATCAAACATTTTGACAATTATTGACCATTTTTTACAGTTTTTGACGAATTTTGACAATTATTGAGCGTCTTTGACAATTATTGACAAATTTTACAAAAATTTTAACATATTTCGCAATTATTGACCATTTTTTCAAAATTTTGACCATTTTTCAAAATTTTAACAATTATTGATCATATTTGACCATTTTTTACAATTTTTGACGAATTTTGATTGATTTTGACAATTATTGACCGTCTTAGACAATTATTGACCATTTTTAACAATTTTTCAAAAATTTCATACACTTTTCAAAATTTTTAACAATTATTGACCATTTTTGAAAGTTTTTGACAACTTTTGAAAATATTTGGCAATTATTAACCATTTTTTTAAAAATTTGACAGTTTTTGACAATTTTTGATCATTTTTCCAAATTTTTGGCAATTATTAACCATTTTTTCAAAATTTTGACAATTTTTCACACCAGTAGGTGTGCGAGCTCAGTGCGGCAAGAGAGATTGCGCACAGTCGCTTGAATGAGTTATTGCGTGACGAACGCTTTTTCGTAACATCACACGTTTCACGAGTTCACTAGCCTTCCCAAAAGTCCTAATTCGTGCAATAAGAAGCAAGCTTCAAAAACAATAGAGCAAGACAAAGAAGTGTTTTTAGGTTTTATTAACAAGGAAAAGGCCTTTGATCAAGTACCAAGAAACCAACTATGGAAAATACGATCAGAAAGAGGAATAGAGTATTAAAAAATATATACAGTCGTGAAAACACTTACTTTATCATTCACCAAAATAGCATCTCAGAAGCTTTAACAACAGAAGAAGGATGATTGAGGAAAGGAGGAGTTCTAAGTCCTACACTGTTCACAATATACACTCACCGGCAAAAACACTCGGCCTCCTAAAATTATGCTGAAGTTCGTTGTCCGAGAGTTTTCGTAATTTTCCATCGATTTCAATTGTTTTTACGCCTAAATTCTTTTGTATTACAACAAACTCCGGAAAAGTTTTCAAAAAATGTTGACAGTTTATTTATACAGGGTGAAAATAAACCATGTATTTGTGGTCCAATTTCTTAACACGCTGTGGAACATTTCGGGAAATTTGTAGAATTTACGCTCAGTTTATTACAAATCCTACAACATCCTTTCCGCCATCTTTCAATTTTTATTTCACCTTGATATCTTGATTTTTTTTAACGATACACGTATTCAAATAAAAACCTGGAATTGTTTTTTTAGGGAAAGAATTTAATTTGTAATGTTTTAATATATTCAACAGTAATTTGAAACAAAAAGAAAACCATAATTGGCATTTTTCAAAAATTTCGTATGCCCACCTCTATCTAGCGGAAATAACTGCACGCAATCGCCGTGACATCGAATTGATAAGACGAATAATGCAATCATGATGAATTGCATCATATTGAGCTTGCATCGCAAAACGCAGCTCGTAAAGTGTTTCGGATAGAACAGGACGACGACGACGAATGTTTCTTTGAATTTCATCCCAGAGATGTTCAATGATGTACAACCTCATCCAAATATTGGTTAACAATATTTGCATTGTCGTGCATTCAAATGAAATCATCTCCAACAAATGGAGCATAGGCTACTACAGCTTCCTGAAGAACGTCTTGTATGTAACGTTGAGCATTTAGAGCTACGTGCTACTCTTGATATACCGGCCCATACCATAACAGAACCTCTTTAATATGAGACTCGTTCAAATATAGTACAGTCGGCAAACCTCCCATTGCGCCGTCTGTATACTCTCAGGCGATCGTAAACAAAACCTCGATTCTTCAGTGAACAATACTGTTGCGAGGTCACCAACTCAAAAACCCTTCTCAACTCTAGAAAATTCCAGTACCTTCCGCGCTCGTCCTATGCACAAACAAAGCGAATGTTCTCAAAAGGGGCGCAGCCACCAAAATTTACGATCGAGGGACAGGACCGGCTTTGAGTTGGTGACCTTATTGATGAGGTAATAGGGAAATGTAAAGTGAATGTTAAAAAATTTAAGGTATAATACAGATATATGGAAATGGTAAAAGTGTCGGAAGGAGCATTTGCAGATGATATAGACATTGTTGCCGATAAAGAGGTAGACTTATAAAAGAACCTGGAGTTTTGGAATGATGCCATGGAACAATATGGGATGAAATTAAATAAAAACAAAACGAAAGTTATGGCAGTAGGAAGATACAGATAAGAGTAGACAATGTTATAACTGAACAAATATCTAGGTGTAGAGCTACGAGAGAACGGAAGACATGATGAAGAAATTAACGATAGAGTGCAAAAAACATTAAAATTGTTGTATGCAATGAACAAAAGACCATTTAAGACCATATATGGACGAATTTTGACGTTTGGTTTTGAATCATGGACACTGACAGGCAGATAGAAGAGCAAAGTGCAAGCAGTAGAAATGAAATATCTTAGAAGAATTAAAGTAGTCAAAAGAATAGATAAAGGATCTTGAAATAAAATCGACACTTGAATATAATTCAAACAAGACAATTGGGATGGTTGGGACAAAAGAAAAAAAGTGGGAGGCCGAGAGAAACATGGGACAGCAGCGTTAGAAAAATTCTGTAAAAAAAGGAAAAATCATGGAATGAGGCTAAAATATTAGTAAGAAATAAGAAGGAATGGGTCAAGTTTGTTCACACATAATATTATTGCCAAATATAAGAAAAATATGCAATGTTAAGTAATTAAATGTTTTACCCTACACCATTGAAAAACGGTATTTGGGTTATATATTTAAATTTTTTGATAGCTTACCTTAAATAAAGCCAATTAGAACAAAAATTTATCTGGATCATTCAGTAATTACTTTAAAAATCACGAATTTAGTTCAACAAGTTCCAACAATATTTTACGATGAATATTATTTGCACTTTAAACTGTAAAGGTTATTATCTTAAACTAAATGTGAGAAAGTTTCACAAAAAAAAACAGAAGAAAATACTCAAATTTTGCCAATTTTTAGAAATATTTTCAAGCATCATTATTTCCACTTGACACTTATAGGTTACAAAATTACACATTAAAATCTTATGTTCAAATACTTGAGAAATGTTTGCTAATATAATATTTAGTTTAAAAAATGCTTACCTTGCTATTTCTATGTAGAACGCTTTTTGACTTATCACTCTCCTTGATTCTAACAATTATCACAGACATTTATAATGGAATCAACGATAAACAACAGATTACAAATCTTTTATTGCGATTTTCATACATTATCGATTTGTTTTGAAATGTGCATAGGCGAGATCCTCGATGCAGTGTTGCCACCGTTCTACGTTTGATGGGGCGAGTCCAGTGGCGGATTTACACGTTTGCCGCCAGTAGGCTATTCAAATTTTGCCGCCCCTACCGACCTTCACAAATTTTATTTTATTAAAAAATTTAACATAGTGACCTGAGGCTTGTGTGTTTAATAAAAGTAAAAACTCCAAGAGGATGGCTCATTCCAGTTTTTTCACTTGCACAATAAAGTCTAAGAAAAAGTAGTTCCAATATCGATAAAGTAGGGAGTCAACTTACCTTGACTTTTGACAGGAAGACACTTTGAAGTTTAAAAGAGTGGTAAATTTAAATTTCTTCACGTGCTGAGAAATCAACAAGATTTCTTCGTTTAATTCAACAGCTTGTCTATTATTAAACAGCCATTTTGGAGATAATTAATAAGAGTGCGTAGAGCGTCGACTCCAAACACAACTAACGAATCCGACTGAGATAGGTAGTTTCGTGCTTTATCAGAGTAAGTTACAGGGTTGTACTGAGAAAGAAAGGTCAGGGAAATTTAATAAAATTTTAATAGGTGGAATTATATAAAAAGATCATTAACTGTATTCAATACTTCATATTTAAATTATTTTTAAATAAATATAGGCGCCCAACTATACAATACAATAAAATCACAATTTCAATAATCAATTTAATAATAATAAAAATAAATTTATCCCATTACCCCATACACACGTATCATATGATTATCTCTTAAGAATCCGGTTGATAATGTCCATCACATTCCATCACAGTAAGTATGAAGTCATATGATTATTTTTTATTCTTGTGAGACATAAAAAAAAATGTTGGTTCCAAATTTGTCGCCCCTAAAATTTGCCGCCCTAGGGTCCAGCCTACTCAGCCTGGTGTTAAATCCGCCACTGGGCGAGTCATTCTCTCAAAAACGGGCAAGATTTCTGTTGAGAGAGCGAGATTTTATTACTGTTACTTTTTCTCAAATATATCATTGACTTGTGTTAATCAGAATCGATTGTTGCAAACATTGTCAATTTGCGTAATCTTTAGATTGTTTACATTCTTGACATTGTTTACATTTTTTACCTATCCTTAGGCTGTCCTACCCCATTGAGGATATAAGTATGGTTGGTGGAATCCGGCAATTTGAGACTCCTTCCCAAGGTCTTTAGAACATTTCCACCATCACAAAAAAAAATTAAGTTAGGTTAGGTGTTAATCAAACTTGACATTCAACATTTACTATTTTCTTATTTGTTTTCTGTTTCTTATTTTCTGATATTGTTATAGACAGTTACAGTTTGATCTGTGTCGGTTGAATTCAATTATGAAAACTATTGTTATTTCTAATTATGCTAATTCGGCACTAAAAAACTCCATTAGGATTAAACTAAAAATATTTGTGACTGTTGGTGGGGTTATAATTGGTTCGAGGAGTGGAAGGAAATATGTGAATCTTGGTATATTCCTTACCCCTAATCGAAAAAATATCAAATGATATGATATTTATGTCTATATATACATATATGTATACACTGCATTCATTTGAAAAGGATCCACCCTTAATATTTCAGAAATGCGACATATTAGAAAGAAATGCCGAAGCACGTCAACTTTTAACTTGAGGGGGACACTTTTTGGCGCTAATTTGATAAACGTCAGATTCACCCCCTCCCTTCTGGAGATACCCCTTTAATTTTTTCAAATGGCATTAGGTATCAAGTCATACCTCATTTAAAAGGTCTGTTGAATCTCTATCCAATAATTTTGTTTTGCATTTGATACTAGCCTTTCATTGTTATTTAATAGTTGTTTAAAAATGGCTCTCTTTCAACTTTTATTGTCTGAATGTTAACGGTGGTCACTTTGACAACATGATTAAATAGCAGTTATTTCTTGTTAACAGTTGTCTTTTCACTATTTGTAAATTTTTTATTCTTTAAAGAGTCTTTCTGTGATAACATATCACGGGGGGATACGTGTTTCGGCATTTCTTTCTAAAATGTCCCATTTCTGAAATATTAAGGGTGGGTCCTTTTCAAAAGAACACAGTGTACCTATAAATATTTATTCACTTCCCCTTCTCGAAAAAACATCAAAGAATTTGTATTCCACATGTGGTTTTCCAAAAAAGAAGAAGGAATTTCGAGGGTCGCGAACTTTACCACACCCTCTTTCTTCACTACAGTCACCCATGTTTGTTTATTGGAAAGGAAGCAGCGTGGGCTTGTCTAATTGATTTTCGACTGACTGACTGTATTTTTTCATTTTAGATTATTGAAAGAAAGAATTATATGTCTAATGGGCCCAATAAACGATATAAGCAGCTCGCTAATAATAGCCCAACTCCTATTCCTCCAATCCGAATCTTCATCGAAACCGATTCACATGTATATAAATTCCCCAGGAGGTGTAATAACGTCCGGATTAGGAATATACGATACCATGCAGTACATTCTTCCACCAATAGCTACGTGGTGCGTAGGTCAAGCTTGTAGTATGGCGTCTTTATTGTTAACAGCAGGTTATTACGAAATTTCACCAAGAAGAAGAAACGAATTTTGAATTTTTTTATTAATTTTAGGTACGAAAGGTATGAGGACGTCGCTTCCTAACTCTAGGATCATGATACATCAACCTTCTGGTGGAGTTGTCGGACAAGCTACCGATATTAAAATTCAAGCGGAAGAAATTTTGAAGCTGAAGAGACAAATAAATTGCCTATATGAAAAACACACTGGGATGTCTTTGGAAAAAGTGGAAGCTAGCTTGGAACGGGACAATTTCATGACACCTTCGGAAGCTTTAACTTTTGGACTGATCGATAAAGTGTTGACTAAACCTGTGAAAAAAGAACAACCTCTTGAAGGATCATCGACAGATGCAAAAACGATTTTGAATACTTTTATTAATATTCCTAAAACTGATAATGAAAAAACTCCCACTAAACCTTTTATGTGAATATTTTTCATCCTGTAAATATTAAAGAGAATAAAAAATATTTTTATGATATTTAACGATCTAATTTGCAATTTTTTGAAGTTTATACGCCAACAATGTGGAAGCACACACTACCTACAACTGTTGGAATTCATTTCAAAACTTCTCGGACCACGTAATCCTTTTACTATACCATAAAATGCACGTGTTGTGCAGCTTTACAGACAAAATGCAACGATTTACATGAAAATGTGCCTTCACATTAAGAAACTTTGTTAATCATGCCACCTAAATTTCAAGCTGAATCTCGAAATGACCACTTTTGTTTACGGATTGATTAAATCTTTAAATGTATCTTTATTTTATTAAAATATTACATCTTTTTGTGAGTTTTCGTAAGCCATTCTTGCGATATTTTTTAATTGTTCTGACATAGAAGGACCCGTTTCCAGGACGAGATTATGGAAATGACCGTCTGGCATTTGTAAGAGTTTATGTGGATGATCGAACTCGACTATATTTCCATAACTCATTACTAGAACTTTATCCGAATCCATAATGGTGTTTAATCTATGAGCTATTGTTAGAACAGTGCAGCTTTTAAATCTTCTTCGAATCGTTCCTTGAATTAAAGCGTCCGTTCTAAAATTAAATAAAACTAATAATTTTATCAATTTTTCACTATAACACTCTACCTATGATCTACATTTGCCGTTGCTTCATCCAACACTAATATCTTATTATTCCTTAATATAGCTCTGGCTAAACATATGAGTTGTCTTTGACCCAAACTGAAATTATTTCCTCCTTCTGCTACCATCAAATCTAACGAATCGATACTTTCTTTCAACTCTACCTAGAACAGAACTTGATAAATTTGAACGTTCAATATTCAAATTAGATCTCACCTGTTCCAAAACATGCCAAATTTTATCATCATCATAATCACCAAACGGATCTAAATTGTATCTGACTGTTTCTGAAAACAAAACTGGTTCTTGAGGAATTATAGATATTCTTTTTCTTAAATCAGTTAGTCCCAGCTTTGTTGTATCAACTCCATCGATAAATATGGTGCCTTCGATTGTCGTTAATCGAAATAGAGCTGCTGTAAGTGATGATTTTCCAGCACCTGTACGTCCCACTATACCGATCTAAAACCAAAATAAGATAAAGCAGAAATTGAACAATATCATCATCCTTGAGATAACAATATCTTCATCCCACTGTTTGTTCCAGGACAAACTTGAGATCAAAAAAATGCATATTTAACAATGTTGACAGGACATTGCCTTTAGAATGGTCAATTTAATAAGCTGAAACTAGAGGACCAGGAAGAAAGTAAATTCTGTGAAATGAAAGAAGAAATCTCCAGTATCCCAGGGTACAGCACCACTAGGTGACTACTGGATAGAAGAGGAAGCCTTCATTAAACCAGTCTCTGAACTAGTGGACCAGGAAGAAAGTAAATTCTGTGAAATGAAAGAAGAGATCTCCAGAATCCCAGAGTACAGCACCACTGGGTGACTACTGGATAGAAGAGAAAGCCTCGATTAAACCAGTCTCTGAACTAGTGGACCAGAAAGAAAGTAAATTCTGTGAAATGAAAGAAGAGATCTCCAGAATCCCAGGGTACAGCACCACTGGGTGACTACTGCGTAGAAGAGGAAGTCTCTGAGATATTCCTAAATAATTCAGTAGAGGAAGGGAGCTCTATAGATCTTTACATACCTTTTCTCCTGGCATTGCGAAAAAATTCAAATTATTCAAAACTGGAGGTTCGTTTTCTACGTATTTAAGTGACAAATTTCTAAATTCGATGCGACCTCTTCTTGGCCAATTTTCCTTAGGAGTTTTTCCTAAAAATTAAACTGGTTAATGCAGCTGGTTTTACAAAGAAACAATAGAAAGAGAGAAATATACATTAAAAAAAGGTGAGCGGTCGTCGGACCGCCGACAGAAGCTTGCTTCTTATGCACAATAGAATGCGAGGTTGGGAAAACCATCAATAAAAATACGCGCAATAGAATGCGATGTTGGGAATTACATTAGGCCCAGTACGTTCTACTAAGTTTTATTTCGTAGCCGTCAGACGGCGGTAGTAGGTAATCCTATAGCAAACAGCAACAGACCTTTCTATATGAAAGATGGGAGAGAGAGAAAGAAAATGTATTGCGTATGATTACATCATCATTACATCATTATTTTAAATTGTCAGAATCTAAGACGGATTTGGTAAGGTTCGCGACCCTCGGAATATTGTAAGACTTTTTTTTCTTATTAGACCATTTTTGACAATTTTTCAGAAAATTTGACAATTTTCAACAATTATTGACCATTTTTGACATTTTAAAAAAAATATTTAATAATTTTTGACCATTTTTGATAATTTTTGACCATTTTTGACAGGTTCTGGCAATTATTGACCATTTTTCAAAATTTTGACAATTTGACCATTTTTCAAAATTTTAACAATTATTGACCATTTTTGACAGTTTCTGACAATTATTGACCATTTTTCAAAAATTTTGACCATTTTTCAAAAAATTTGACAATTTTCAACAATTATTGACCATTTTTGACAATTTTTGAAAATATTTAATAATTTTTGACCATTTTTGACCATTTTTGATAATTTTTGACAGGTTCTGACAATTATTGACCATTTTTCAAAAATTTTGACAATCTTCAATAATTATTGACCATTTTTGACAGTTTTTTATAATTACTGACCATTTTTTCAAACTTTTGACAATTTGACCATTTTTCAAAATTTTAACAAGACTCAGTAACTGTCCGACTCACTATAGAGTGAGAAAGAGTCAGAGGGAGAGAGAGAGTATTGCGCGTTCTTTCTCTGCGTCTTTCTCTGTCTCTGCCTATCTTGTCTCTCTGAAGGAGAGAGAGAAAATTGTGCGTTTCTCTCTCTTTCTCATACACGACGGTACGCGGTATTTCCAAACGGTCGAGAGAGAGAGACGCGCGATACTCTCTCTCTCCATCGCGTGACGAACGCTTTTTCGTAACATCACACGTTTCACGAATTCACTAGCCTTCCCAAAAGTCCTATGTCGTGCAATAAGAAGCAAGCTTCAAAAATTCCTTAAATCGAGAGAGTTGACAGGTCATTCGAATAAACCCTTGCGAAACACAGCAATCGAAGCTGGTAATCTCCACAAGCAGAGTATTTGAACACTGTCGCTACGACCTCTCTTTGGTTAAGATTCCTTACCTTTTGTGGTTTCAAATGGACCTTCCTGGTCTAATTTAGTATACTGAAGAATCCTTTCCACACTGGTCATTTGATTTATTACTTCAGCTGTTTGTTTCATACCATATTGTAACATACCAGTGAGTGCCATACATTGAGATATAGCTAGACCAGCTAAACTACCATTTACATTAGAATCTACAACATTCAGTTACTGAATTTCCTTATATATGAGTTACTTTTTGAAATATACTTACAAACATCTAAAATAACCAATCCATACGTAACTATAGCTAAAAATAGTACTGCTATGAGGTCTAACCATAGACCGAAGCAACTTATACAGGCTATAGTTAAGTACCAAGCAGAAGTGTGTACATCCTAAAAACACAAATAGAAGTAGAAAGTCTTAATTTTATTAAATATTTTTACCTGGTGGTGATCAAACTCTTCTCTAAGCATTTCTTCTGCTTTCGAAGCTCTTATAGTAGCCATTCCATTCAACGTTGAGTTGACGTGTGAAAATACAGGAGATTTTGCTGCAAAAAAAATCATTCAAGGAAAATATCCATTCTGACCATCAGTTACTTACCAATTCCTTCGAGATGCTTCAAAACCTTCGCTGTTAAAACATACCATGAGTTGAATTTTAAAAAGACCACTCCTAATACAACTATAGCAACAATCATTATAGGACTAGATACAGCAATGTTCACCAGTATTCCAATCACTAATAAAAGTAGCTAAAAGATAAAAAAATTGATGATTTTATTAACAAATAAAGTACAACCAAAACTTACTGAAACAGCATCATGCAGAGCTCTCGGTAGAACCTCATCAATAGCTCCCATATCCTTAGAGAACCTGTTAAGTATCCTGCCACTTGGATTTGTATCAAAAAACCTCATCGGAGCTTGTAATAAAGAGTTGAACATTTTTAAATGAAGATTAATAGAAGAAAACATGCAAGCTTTGAAGAATAAAAAAGTTCTGCTCATAGTAAATACTACTGAGGCTACTATTAGAGCAGTGTAGAGATAGATGGCGCAGTTCGTTCTGATCAGTAGCTGCAGTGCACCGTTCACTAACACAGAATCGTATATACTATTTGGATTGTATTGGTATAGAGGAGGTGGTGTGTAGTTGGAATGTCTCGAATTTAATTTGATGAGGTATGGTTCCATTGCTTTGGCGTTTGGTGGTCCTAAAAGTACGAAAGATCCAGGCAAATGACGCATTTGTTCTTCATTGGACCTATAAAAGTGGTCAATTTATCTTCTGTAAATGTATCATCAGATAGAGAAAACTTACCAATACGTAACCCATTGATCGGTTGTAGTGGTTAAAGCTTGAGATATTATTAATAATAAAATAACGGATATTAAAACGCAGCTATTTTGTACTGATAAAATGTAATTTTTAAAAGGTTTAGCGTTATTGTCGTTTCCAGATTCTTCTTCTTCAAATTGATTATTATCCGATGTATCGAAGCATTCTGATAAGTCGCTCTAAAAATAAAATTGTACCATTTAAATTAATCTCATCTCAACCTAAACGTAAATAATGTATCGTATCTCCTTCTTCTACTCAGACCCTGAGGAAAGTCCCTTGGCTTTATTCGTTAAAGGAATTTAAGCATACTTCTTCTTCTATCCAGTTGTCTTCTAGGGACTTTTACTTAGTGTATTATTTCTATCTATCTATTCTAGTCATAGTTTCTAGATCTTTCCAATGGTCCAATTTCTTCCAATATTATATTGGAGATGATACTGCCTGTCACCAAAGAGGTGTTTCAGGTCCTTTTTTTTATGTGAAACATCTATAGGCGGAGGGTAAACCTGATTTTGGGGAATTTTGAAAATTATCAAAAACTGTCAAAATTTTGAAAAAATGGTTAATAATTGCCAAATATTTTCAAAAATTGTCAAAAATTTGGAAAAATGGCACATATTTGTAAAAATTTTTGAAAAAATGGTCAATAATTGTCAAAATTTTTGAAAGATGGTTAAAATTTTTGAAAAATTGTCATAGACGCTCAATAATTATCAAAACCAATCAATAATCGTCAAAAATTGTCAAAAACTGTCAAAAATGGTCAAAAATTGTTAAATATTTAAAAAAATGGTCAATGATTGTCAAAATTTTTGAAAAATTGTCAAAATTGGTCAATAATTGTTAAAATTTTGAAAAATGGTCAATAATTGTTAAAATTTTGAAAAATGGTCAAAAATTGTCTGAATTTTGAAAAAATGGTCTATAATTATAAAAAACTGTCAAAAATGGTCAATAATTGTTGAAAATTGTCAAATTTTTTGAAAAATGGTCAATATTTTTGAAAAAATGTCAATAATTGTCAGAACCTGTCAAAAATTGTCAAAAATAGTCGAAAGTAGTCAATAATTGTTAAATTTTTGAAAAACGGTCAAAAATTGTTAAATATTTTGAAAAATGTACAATAATTGTAAACATTTTTGAAAAATTGTCAAAAATGGACAATAATTGTTAGAAACTGTCAAGAATGGTCAATAATTGTTAAAATTTTGAAAAATTGTCAACATTTTGAAAAAATGGTGAATAATTATAAAAAATTGACAAAAATGGTCAATAATTGTCAAAATTATTGAAAAATAGTCAAAATTTTTGAAAAATTGTCAAAAATGTTCAATAATTGTCAGAAACTGTGAAAAATGGTCATTAATTGTTAAAATTTTAAAAAAATGGTCAAAAATTGTCAAAGTTTTGAAAAAATGGTCAAAAATTGTCAAAGTTTTGAAAAAATGGTCAATAATTGTTGAAAATTGTCAAAATTTTTGAAAAATTGTAAAAAATGGTCAATAATTGTCAGAACCTGCCAAAAATTGTCAAAAGTGGTCAATAATTGTCAGAACCTGTCAAAAATTGTCAAAAATGGTCAAAGATTGTCAGAATCCGTAAAAAATGCTCAAAAATTGTCAAAAGTAGTGAATAACTGTTAAGACTTTGAAAAATGGTCAAAAATTGTTAATTATTTTGAAAAATGTACAATAATTGTCAAAATTTTTTGAAAAATGGTCAATAATTGTCAGAAACTGTAAAAAATGGTCAATACTTGTTAAAATTTTTAAAAATGGTCAAAAATTGTCAACATTTTAAAAAAATGGTGAATAATTATAAAAAACTGTCAAAAATGGTCAATAATTGTTAAAAATTGTCAAAATTTTTGAAAAATGGTCAAATTTTTTAAAAAATAGTCAAAAATGGTCGTTAATTGTCAGAACCTGTCATAAAATGGTAAATAATTGTTAAAATTTGAAAAAATGGTCAAAAATTGTCAAAATTTTTGGAAAAATGGTCAATAATTGTAAAAATTTTGAAAAACTGTCCTAAATGGTCAATAATTGTTAAAAATTGTCAAAATTTTTGAAAAAATGGTTAATAATTGTAAAGTTTTTGAAAAATGGTCAAAAATGGTCAAAAATGGTCAAAAATGGTCAAAAATGGTCAAAAATGGTCAAAAATGGTCAAAAATGGTCAAAAATGGTCAAAAATTGTTGAATTTTTAAAAAAATAGTCAATAATGGTTAAAATTTTGGAAAAATGGTAAATAATTATAAAAAATTGTCAATAATTGTCAGAACCTGTCAAAAATGGTAAAAAATGGTCAATAATTGTTAAAATTTGGAAAATGGTCTAAAATGGTCAAAATTTTTGAAAAATTGTCAATAATTGTCAAAACTGTCAAAATTGGTCTCTCCATATCTGATTCCTGTCGTAATCTGTTCTTTTATGCATATAACATACAAAACAATTTCGATGTCCCACATCTGCCAGGCGTCCCGTGACGGCTCACACATTTTTAGCTAGTTCATCTGCTATTTGATTTCCTTCACTCCCAGTGGTTCCCAGTGGTTCTTGTCTAGTTCTATAAGTGCTTCTAGGAATCACAGAAGAACTCGGTGCTTCTATAGCTGATGTTTTTGATCAATATTGAAATGGGGAATGGCTTTAATTTCCGCTAGAAATATCATTTTGATTCACATCTCAGTCCCATAGACATCAAGCTACTCAGCTTTTAGAAAGTTTTATTGGAGACTTAGTCAAAAATATACAGTATATATATCGATTGGTGAAGACTAGAACGTTCTATCTTTCCTATTAGTCGAGTTATGAGTATTTTTTGTTTTGAAAAGTGGATTTTCGAAAATTTCATGACTCTATTTGAAGGCGAAATAATGATTTTATCAAAAAACTGATTGTGCCAGTCGATTTTCCGGCGCAAAAAACCCCTCTTTACGAATTTTAAGCATTTTTTATTTTTTTTTGTCGAAAATTTAGAACAAAGGGAAATATTTTGCGAATCAAATTGCTTTTTTCTAACTCCCTTCATCCTTGGCAATATCGAATCAAAATTAGGGCTGAGCGATTATCAAAAAACATAATCGATTATCGATTATATAAAATAATCGATTATTTTCGATTATTTTCGATTATTTTCGATTATTTTCGATTAATCGATGTTAATCGATTAATTGATTAATCGAAAATAATCGATTAATCGAAAATAATCGATTAATCTAAAATAATCGATTAATCGAAAATAATCGATTAATCTAAAATAATCGATTAATCTAAAATAATCGATTAATCGAAAATAATCGATTAATCTAAAATAATCGATTAATCGAAAATAATCGATTAATCGAAAATAATCGGTTAATCGAAAATAATCAATTTTCGATAATTCGAAAATTTATTATTTTTCATTATTCTTGATAACGGCAGCTGGACCGCTAACGAAACTTTAAAAATAGAGTTTCAACAAACATCGTGATCAAGAACTATTATATTTAACTAATTTTTTCCCTAACTCACGCCTTTAAAAAGATTCACAATTTGGAACTTACGAAAATATTTTGAAGATTAATACTTAAAAAAATTGTCAAGATTTGCCAGTCGATTTTTTGACCTCTTTACGAATTTTTAGCATTTTTTATAAATTTTTGGCGAAAATTTAGAACAAAGGGGGTAGCTATGGAAATATTTTGCGATACAAATTGATTTCTTCTAACTCCCATAATCCTTGGGAATATGGACTCAAAATTCACTAAAATATGTAAAATTGTCCCCTCTATCGATTGGTGAAGACTAGAACGTTATATCTTTCCTATTTGTGGAGTTATGAGTATTTTTTGTTTTGAAAAGTGGATTTTCGAAAATTTCATGACTCTATTTGAAGGCGAAATAATGATTTTATCACAAAACTGATTGTGCCAGTCGATTTTTTGGCCAAAAAAACCCCTCTTTACGAATTTTTAGCATTTTTTATAATTTTTTTGTCGAAAATTTAGAACAAAGGGGGTAGCTATGGAAATATTTTGCGATACAAATTGATTTTTTCTAACTCCCATAATCCTTGGAAATATAGACTCAAAATTCACTTAAATATGTAAAAATGTCCCCTCTATCGATTGGTGAAGACTAGAACGTTCTATCTTTCCTATTTGTCGAGTTATGAGTATTTTTTGTTTTGAAAAGTGGATTTTCGAAAATTTCATGACTCTATTTGAAGGCGAAATAATGATTTTATCACAAAACTGATTGTGCCAGTTGATTTTCCGGCGCAAAAAACCCCTCTTTACGAATTTTAAGCATTTTTTATTTTTTTTGTCGAAAATTTAGAACTAAGGGGTAGGTATGGAAATATTTTGCGAATCAAATTGCTTTTTTCTAACTCCATTAATCCTTGGCAATATCGACTCAAAATTAGGGCTGGGCGATTATCAAAAAACATAATCGATTATCGATTATATAAAATAATCGATTATTTTCGATTAATCGATTAATCGATGTTAATCGATTAATCGAAAAAAATCGATTAATCTAAAATAATCGATTAATCTAAAATCATCGATTAATCTAAAATAATCGATTAATCTAAAATAATCGATTAATCTAAAATAATCGAATAATCGAAAATAATCGATTAATCGAAAATAATCGATTAATCGAAAAAAATCGATTAATCGAAAAAAATCGATTAATTGAAAAAAATCGATTAATCGAAAATAATCGATTAATCGATTAATCGAAAGAAATCGATTAGTCGAAAAAAATCGATCAATCGGAAAAAATCGATTAATCGAGAATAATCGATTAATCGAAAATAATCGATTAATCGAAAATAATCAATTTTCGATGATTCGAAAATTTATTATTTCTCATTATTCTTGATAACGGCAGCTGGACCGCTACCGAAACTTTAAAAATAGAGTTTCAACAAACATCGTGATCAAGAACTAATTTTTTCCCTAACTCACGCCTTTAAAAAGATTGACAATTTGGAACTTACGAAAATATTTTGAAGTTTAAGACTTAAAAAAATTGTCAAGATTTGCCAGTCGATTTTCCGGTCCAAAAAACCCCTCTTTACGAATTTTTAGCATTTTTAAAAAATTTTTTGTCGAAAATTTAGAACAAAGGGGGTAGCTATGGAAATATTTTGCGATACAAATTGATTTTTTCTAACTCCCATAATCCTTGGAAATATAGACTCAAAATTCACTTAAATATGTAAAAATGTCCCCTCTATCGATTGGTGAAGACTAGAACGTTCTATCTTTCCTATTTGTCGAGTTATGAGTATTTTTTGTTTTGAAAAGTGGATTTTCGAAAATTTCATGACTCTATTTGAAGGCGAAATAATGATTTTATCACAAAACTGATTGTGCCAGTCGATTTTTTGGCCAAAAAAACCCCTCTTTACGAATTTTTAGCATTTTTTATAATTTTTTTGTCGAAAATTTAGAACAAAGGGAAATATTTTGCGATACACATTGATTTTTCCTAACTCCCATAATCCTTGGAAATATAGACTCAAAATTCACTAAAATATGTAAAATTGTCCCCTCTATCGATTGGTGAAGACTAGAACGTTCTATCTTTCCTATTAGTCGAGTCAGAAATTAAAAATTAATTTTTATTTTTATTTTCGGTACTGTTTATTTTGGCGGATACTGTATTTACCCATGACATTCCAGTAAGATTTACATCCGATCCTATTTTAGCTAGAACACTTGTAGATTGTCGTCTACTTATATCGGAAACTTCACTTTCCGAATCGATTGTATATTCTTGTTTATGATCGGTTTCATCGGCGGATACTAATAATTTTGAAAATTCCAAAGTGCTTTCCATAAGTTCTTCAAAACTGCCTTGAGCTTCAACAACACCCTAAAACTCAGTTTTAAATAATAAAACATATAACGGCAAATTTGTTGGTTAAGGACTTACATTGTTAAAAACGACAATCAGATCAGCTTTTTTCAAATACTGCAATTGATGCGTCACCAAAATCCTCGTTTTTTGCTGCAAATGGTGGTAAATACATTGTTCGAATAATTGCTTACCCACTTGAGTATCGACGGCTGATAAAGGATCATCCATTAGGTAAATATCAGCGTGTCTATAAACAGCTCTAGCTAAATTTATTCTAGCCCTTTGACCGCCACTAAGAGACACTCCTTTTTCTCCTACTACAGTTCTGTCTCCGTGTGGAAATTGTTCAAAATCTTTCTCTAAAGCACAAACTTTAACCACCTTTTTGTACCGTTTTCTTTCGTATCGTTGTCCAAACAGAATATTGTTACGAACTGTGGACTGAAACAACCAAGGTTCTTGGGAACTGTAAGATATCTCTCCTCCTATTTGTACTCTTCCACTCTTTGTTGGCAATTCTCCCAGTAAAAGCTGATAAATTATAAAAACAAATCAGTTGTAATGAAAAAAGTAGGAGTTCAATATGTACCTGTAAAAACGAGCTTTTCCCACCTCCAACCGGTCCTACTATAGCGCAAAGACTACCAGGAGCTACGTTAATATTAATATCTTGTAGAGTATTTCCTGTATCTGTCCAAGAAGCGTTAACGTTGGATAATATAATACCGTTTTTTTCCATATCCTCTATCGTATCTTCCTCTCTTTCTTCCATTAGTAAAAATTCTTGTAGTCTTTTAAGAGATATCCAAGTTTCGGCACCGATACTCACTGCCATCGGATAACCATATCCCATTACTACTCGCAGTACGTTGAAAGTTTGAGCAACGGTAAATACTTTTTCTGCTGTTATATAATTCCCTCAAATTCATAAAAAAAAATACTTACTTACTAAAAAAAATGTTTGGTCATTTGGTACAATGCAGAGCAAGATCCATCCAATAACAGTTGACAGGCAGGTCAATGAAAACATGGAGTTATATGACGAAGCAACAGATTCTCGAACAAGTTAATTGCCTAAAGTTACTTGGTAGAGAATCTCAAGAAGACCCACCTAGGTGGAGGTCCTACACATCCGCATAAAGATGGGTCAGTTATAACAAGTGGATCCACTCTATAAAATCGTCTTTAGTCGGTTAAGGATTTGCCCCTTATAGAGATGGGGAGTGGTGGATGAAAGTAGATAATAAATGACAGAGCATCGGGGGTAAGTACGAATGCACGAGTAATGACCGCAGTTGACCTAGGAGGATAATAATATACAGAGAGCAGCGGAAGTTAGTATGTAGTACACGGAAAATGTATATGAAACAATAATTAGATAGGGAGCAGAATGAAAATTCAATTATTAGGTAAGAATAAATGAGCCAATTTTATTTTACACCTTAACACCCATGGGTATAATAAGGTACTTACCTAGTAGAATATGACAAACAATGGTGAAATAAACAGCTAGTTTATCTACAAATAAAGTACATCCACTATAAACTCCTCGTAGATAGGAGGCGGATGTAATGGCTTTAATTTCGATGGCTCTAACTACTTTAACAAGTTTTTCGAAAGCTTTCTCCCAAGCATACATTTTTATAACTTGTATTCCAGCTATTATCTCTCCCATCATTTTTACTCGAGTGTCAGTCTTTTTGGAAATACTTGTTCTCAGTCTTCCTACGTATTTTGTTAGAAATCCTGGAAACAATTCGTTTAATAAATTTATTTTCTATGGGATATTTCTATTACCTTGTATGGGTATAGTTAAAAGTACCATAGCGCCAATTCCTACTAGAGAAGAAATTCCGACTTGATTCCAAACAACTAAAAGTAATACTATCAGTTGAAAAGGCATTACCCAAACCGTGTGAAGGGTCGGTAAGACTAAATCGAAACGATTTACGTCGTTTGATAGTAAGTTTACTATTTTTCCAGCTGCTGTTTGACCTAACGCCTTTTGATTCAATCTTGTTAACTACAATACAAAAAAAATCAATATACTTATCTTTTGTACTTATTTATTCTTTTTGTTTGTTCCTATCAGACAACTAGACAATCAATGATAATATTTTCAAAATTAAAGACTGCAAAAAGTTTATTCACGTTGGAATTAAAATAGAACGAAAATTTCCTAAAAATAACAAAAAGGAACAAGAAAGTTTACAATTTATTCATATATATGTAAAATTTTATCCTGAATCGATTGGTAACCATAGCCACTTTGAAACTATACAATTATTCGAGTTATGAGCTCCTTTTGTTCTTATATTATGGTTTATTCAAGATTTCCACTATCCGTACTTTGAAGATTAATAAAATAAAAACCTCTCCTTGTTGTGCATAGTTGAATTTTTTCCTGGTAGATTGGTGTTTTAAGAGTGCTCTGCTGAAATTTCAGCTTATTATTTATAGTTTTGTATACGATGTCTCGTTCCTAAACATCCCATTTCACAATTTTTTTTCCTCTGTGAATTATTTTATGATGCAAGGACACTTCACTTAGCAAAATCTATAAGGATCTTGACTGGTTCCTTCTAATACTCCCGTATTTTAGATCCAGCCTCCCATCTCTCTCTTTTTTTCCAATACAAATAATTTGAATGCTAGGAACTCGAATTTTGTGTACATATTGTCAACTAAGACGCCAAATCATTTGTAGATCCCTTTTTTTCGGATAGAAATGGGAAACTCATGTTCGAATGGGTCCAGGACCCAAATAGTGTTGGACTTATCCCCAAGGAGATGCTCGCTACTACGCCACTCACCTCCAGCCATTCCTCCTCCCCCCTCAACATTATCTCCACCACGTTCTCGCAATACACCGCCTTCCCTAGTTTCCTCTCCAACTTCTTTAGCACTTCCTCGTTCCTCCAGCATCTAAACACATGCCCACATCATCCTCCATTTCACACCTCTCGCACACTCCAGTCTCTCTTTTTCCAATCTTGTGGAGGTACCCTACTCTCGACCCATGTCCAGTGAATACCTGTGTCAAGAAGTAGTTCACCTCCCCGAATTTCCTGTCCATCCAATCTCTCCTATTCCCAATCGCTCCTTTTAGCGCACCCTCATACTCTTCCAACTTTCTCTCCATTTCCTACTCCATCCATTCCTGTACTTCCTCTCTGATCGCACCCATCCAGCGTTTGTTCCTGGCTCTAGCCATCACGTCCAATGAGTAGAACCTTGCCTGCACCGCTGCTGCCACTCCACCCACTGTCCTGTACCCTTGCACCACCCTCACCACCCTCTTTGCACCCGCAGAAGTGGCCTAATTAGCGCCGATTCGGCCTATTGGTGGAGGCGCTAACATGGGAATCTCCATAAGAAAATGGCAAAAAAATCTAAGCTCAAAAATAGCAAAAATGGTTCCCTTCAAGGTCACGCGTCTGCTTCCATTCTAAGACGTTTTCTGAAGCGTTTTGAGGCATTCCGAGACGTTTTCTGAAGCGTTCTGAGACGTTTTCTGAAGCGTTTTGAGACACACTTGTCACCTGTCACTTGAACGGCAATTTCGGTTCACCTCCAAGACTTCCCAAATTTGGACCAAATTCCTCAAATTGACCCACGCGTGACGTCATCGAGAGACGTTTTCTGAAGCGTTTTGAGACGTTTTGAAGTGTTTTGGGACGTTCTGAAGTGGAGTGACACGTTTTGAGGCGTTCCAGTGTTCCAGCGTCTGTATCATCAACGAACATCTCTCAATGCCATTATTTATCAACATTATCTAACAAACTTTTAATAATAAATATATTTTTATACCTTTCTGTAGACCAACGACGATGTCGACGTTCTGATTCTCATTCCTATTGCTTGCATAGCAAAATTTGTATGGTGGATACAAAATATACTAATAATTGATACCAAGATCAATCCGGTACTGTATAGATACATATTGGTGTTTCTTGTCGATGTTTTTTCTCTATTAAACAGTATTATCAATTGCGCTAAAAATATTGGTTTTAAAGATCTGAAATATAAATAATAATAAAATATACAACGATGCTACTTAATAATGTTGCGAGGTCACCAACTCAAAGCCGGCCCTGTCCCTCGACTGTAAATTTTGGTGGCTGCGCCCCTTTCTAGAACATTCGAGTAAAACGCTTTGTTTGTGCATAGGACGAGCGCGGAAGGTAGTGGAATTTTCGAGAGTTGAGAGGGGCTATATATACGCGGGTTTTTGAGAGTGTAAACAATTAGTGAAACGGACAGTAAAGAGTTAGTTCACAGACAGTATACAGAAGTTCTCAGTAATCGGACAGTGAATGAAATAGTGAAGATAAATAGTGTAATATTCAAGTGGAGAAAATAAATTAGAACTAAATAAATTAGTAGACATTAAGTAAAGTGTGTATATAAATTAAGTTTAATACAGTGTGTGTTTCTATAAATAAATAAATAGTAATTAGCTATAGTAGTATGTATAATTTTATCCCACAAGTAAAATCTATTTAAATAAATAAAAAAAAAACATTAAAATAATAATAATAAACGCTCAATTTAACCAAAAAACACTTGATAACAAATAAAACCACTGAAATATACCTACAAACAACAGAAATAGAGCAATAGAGAAGTTTCAGAAAATCAGAAAGATTTTTTTCTTAGTTAGAAGAAGCGGATACTTACATAAGGATAACATTGGCGTAAAACCAAAGAATTCCATAAAGAACAAACTCGCAGCTGAACATTTTCATCAAAGGTCTCAATAGATTCGGTTTGCATTTTTTTTGTTTTGCTCTGTTTAGTTCGTGTTCCCATCGTTCTTCGAGATTGTCAGTTAAATCGACCGATTTGTCTTTGTCTAATATTTGATATAAATCCTTTATTCCTAAGCTGTGTTTAATCCCTCGGTTTATTATGGGTAGCAGCCACCTGAAAAAATTATTTCAGTATTTCCAGTAATAGGAATTTGATGATTTTTATGAAGCAACTTAAATAGTCGAAACAAACGAAGTTTATTATGTAGATTTAGTCACAAGCTTATGATTTTCGTAAATTTTTGCATCTTACCCAAAGAACAATTTCGACAGCGCATTTGCGTGAATTTTAGGATTTTCTTCTTCTAAAATGAATCCTACATCCATTTTTAGATGTATTCGCTATACTATTATCACAACACATTTATGTTTTAATTCAAATTACTTATTTTGACCAATTTTTTCAAAAATAAATTTATTACGTTTTAAGAAAATGTGAATTGCTACTATAAATTAGGAAATGGAAAATTTCTAGTAAAAAAATATCACAAACACCCACCGAATAAGGTTAAATCAGTGATACTGAAAATGTTTATTCTAACAAAACATCAATATATACAAGGTGTAATTTTTGTAGGTGGGATAGGTGGGGCATAAGGGGTTGATGGGGGTGCGTTCTCTCTCATATCAATTTAGTTCCCCCTCTCTACCCTAGAAACAGTTTTGAAATTTTTTTGATATCTCTTCTCTTTTCTCGAGGTACAGTCCATTGTAAGTTTCAAAATTGACAAACTTCCTATTATAAAACGACAGGTTAACATTATAAATAACTACAACTTTTCTCAACCTTTAGAAAAGTTGACATATTTTGATGCTTGAAAGTATTTAATAGTTTTGGTACCGCTGTATGAAGGACTGATTATGTTGATATACCAATTTTGATAAGAAGCAAACGGATGCGGA
The DNA here is from genome assembly GCA_947563755.1 of Lochmaea crataegi. Lineage (NCBI taxonomy): Eukaryota > Metazoa > Arthropoda > Insecta > Coleoptera > Chrysomelidae > Lochmaea > Lochmaea crataegi. Next base: position 1,243,482 of record OX387427.1, on the reverse strand, counting down.
AGAGAATCGAAATTGCATTACGTGTTGATTAGATAAACGTTTTTCAAGGTTTAATGGCAAACTATTAAACTGTTTTAAAATTTTTATTACATTTTTTTTATCTTCTACATAGACGTTAGATTATATAGAAACAACTAGCTGTACCCTGCGCGCGTTGCTACTCCACTAACTAAAATAAATTTGACGGAAAGACATTACACAAATATTCAATTTATTTTGAGTCATTTTATTTATTTTGTTCATATCCCATATCCATATCCATATCTGTTGAGCCTGATAAGAGCCACTGGTATCTTCACATAAACTGTATAACAAAGAGCACAAAAAGCCTAAAGGCTGAAGTGCCGATGAGGTCTCTAAGCCTCTGACTGGTGATGCTGAACTGTATAGGATGAAAAAGGGTTCAAACTAAATAAAATAAAACAAGTCCAATAAAAAGTAAACATTTATTTATTTTGATACATATTTGCGATAATAATAAAAATTATATTTCATCGTTAACTAATTCTACAGTTTCTGATTTGCGAGATTTAACAACAAAAACAAACTCGTAAACTAATATACCTAAAAGACAACAAATTATAATCATGAAAAATAGAGTAAACATATTGGAAACGAACAATTTTGTATATCCAGTATTAAAATGATCATAATTCGGAGTATTTTTATTACTTACAATACGAAGATTTTCGAGATATTTAAAAAATTCACTTTTTTCAAAATCCGTATTGAAATAAGTAAACATTTGTTTATCGAAAACTTCATCGTCACCTTTAATTTTGTAATTTTTTAAATATTTATCGAATTTGTTGTTTTTAATAGCGTCGATAAAGTCAGTAACATTTTTAGCAAAATTTATAGAGTATTCTGTGTCTTTTAAACTTTCTAAATATTCGTAAAATTTACTTTGATTAAAATTATTATTAAAATATTTATACATTCCAGTATCGTCTAATCGAACGTGTTCGGAATTTTGCAAATTTTCCATAAATTTATAAAAACTGCTGTTTTTAAATTCGCCCTCAAAATAATCTTTCAAAACATCCACGTTATTTTTACTTTGTCGACTCATATCTTTCAACATAGTCGATAGAAAATGTTCAAAATTCGGCTTACTATCAAAAACATCATTTTCATCACAAGCTATTCCATGTATATTAGAAGAATTTTTAGTATGACCATAATATAAATCTATAGGAGTATTTTTTAAATAACGCATTATATCGATTAAATTGCTACAAGTTAATTTATTATCATCAACTGATAAAAACTCTAATTTCGGTATATCTCTAAAAAAATCAAGTGGATTTATATAGTTTATATTATTATTATTAATATATAAATTTATCAAATTTGATAACGAATAAAAAGAATCTACTTTAGTTAAAATATTAAAAGAAACATCTAAAGTCTTTAATCCGGATATATGATCGAATATTCCGTGCTGAAAATATTCGATAGAATTATGAGAAATATTTAAATATTCCAAAAAAACCATATTATAAAAAAAATCCGTGGAAATAGAACTTATGTTATTGTTACTAATATCCAGTTGTGTTAAAATTGAATTTTCGATAATTAAACCGTCTAAATTCGATATTTTATTGTAACTTACATCTAAAACCTTAAGACGATTGGTTTGATCGATACATTTATTCAAAGGTAACGTATATATTGAATTATTATTTAAATAAAGTTTTGTAAATATTACCGGACAAAAATCAATAGTCTTCAAATTATTATTACTAACTTTAAATTCTTTTATAATAAAATCATTTTTCAAAGAAATATTCTCTAAGATATTATTACTGACATCCAGAAGATCCATGCTGATAATATTAGGATCTAATACGGTAAATGGTAGATTTTTTAATTGGTTGTTGGATAAGATCAAAGACGTTAAATTAATAAGCCCCAAGAAAGAATGCTCATGTATTGTTTTTATATTATTGTTGGATAAATCTAATAATTCTAGTTCTATTAGATGATTGAATATTCCTAAACCGATTTCCGTTAAGTTATTGTTTGATAAAAATATTTTCTTCAATGATTTACTGCTGAACGCGCTAGGCATTAATTTTTCTATGCCGAGATTATTTAATACCAAGAAATCAAATTTCACCACATTTTGGAATGAAAGCGGAGGTATTATAGTTGTATTTAAAGAGGTAATAATTAAATATGTAGTTGCATTTTCATAATTTTTATCGAATGGTTGGTAGGTCATTGGTAACTGAACATTGCTACAAATTATGTTGGATTTGATGATTACGTGTTTATAGTATTCGGCTACAAAATGGTCTCCATAGTCCGTATATTCCCTGTGTTCTGGTACCAATACTAGTTTTATTTCATTTTCATCACTACATTCTTCTTGACTAAATGCTATTGTTGTAAAAGAATATATAAAAAAGATAAGGCAAAACCTGTAAAAAAAAATTAAAATCAGTTCCTTGAAACAATTATCGATATAAAATTAAATTTTCTGTTTCTGTATCATATCTAACGAAAAAAAAAAATTATATAGCAGTAATTATCAAATAAAATCAATAAATAATAAATTTTCCCAACGGTTCTTTAAGTGATTGTATTTAATTTTTTTTCTCCGAATCTATTGGTTCTAGTGATGAGCAAAATTGGTCTTCGTCTTGCAGACTCGTCTCGGTCTTGGTCTTGCGAAAAAGCAAGACCAAGACCAAGATTATCATTAGACTAGCAAGACCAAGACCGATTGAACAAGAGCAAGACCAAGACCAAGACCAAGATTATCATTAGACTAGCAAGACCAAGACCAAGACCGATTGAACAAGAGCAAGACCAAGACCAAGACCAAGACCAAGACCAAGACCAAGACCAAATACACAATACTGACTTCGTAGTAATCAATGAAAAAATATTATATTATAAATGCAACTTTGTAGTAATCAATGAAAAAATATTATATTATAAATGCATTAATAATCAATCGATAAATATTAGCAGAATAATTTTTTATTGGTGATTTCTTATGGAACTCCGAGTTTAATGCCAATCATAATTCATTCTTTATTTAGTATAAGACGATTACACAAAGAAAGTCCAAGAGGACAGAAAAAATTGATACATCAACTGAAGCTAGGTCAGATGGAAGGAGGGCGTTTCTTAAATATGACAAATTAATTGTGGAGGGAGAGGTGTTTGACAGACACAGTTTTGAACAAGAGGATGAAGGGGAGGAAGAAGAGGTCAAAAACATTAACTGATAGAACACCAGAAACAGGAACCAAAGGGGAACAAACATGGAAATTGTCTGGAACGAGGCAAAAAAATTACTAGAAGAAGGAAGGGAAGTAAACGGAAACGAAGATAAAATTAGTAATAATAATAAATATAGACTTAGTTATAGTATTAGTAATAGTAAGATAATAAGTGGGATTGATAGGAAAAATATTTATAATATTAGAGACGAAAGTCAAGATAACAGGGATATAATAGCTAATAAAAATTTAAAAAAATTAAAAAGTGAGGAAAATAATAAAAATACCAATAGATTTAGGACTAAAAAAAATAAGAAACAATTAAAGGAGTTAAAATTATGCACGTGGAACGTCAGAACCATGTTAATACCGGGTGAAATGATGGAGATTGGGGACGAACTAAAAAAATACAAAGTAGACTTAGCGGCCTTTCAGGAGGTGGGATGGAAAGGGCAAGGGGTGGTAGAAAAAAATGATTTTAGTTTTTATTATTCAGGGAATAAAAACCAAGGACAATATGGGGTAGGCTTCATAATAAGGGGTAATTTACGAAATCTTATATTAGATTTCAGACCAATAAGTGAACGACTAGCATACCTGAGAATAAAATCAAAACCAATGAATATATCGATAATAAATGCATACGCACCAACTGAAAGTGCAGATAATGAGAAAGATAATATGTATGAAAAGATTGAGGAAGAAATGGAAAAAATACCAAAAGAAGACACAACACTTTTAATAGGCGACTTCAAAACGGAATAAACAAGCAATGGTATGATGAAAAGTGTCGAGAAATTGTAAAAGCGAAAGGAAATGCTAGAATAAAATGGATAAGTACAAACAACTCAGAAGATAAAGAGGAATATGAGAGAATAAGGAAAAATTGCTACAAATTGGAGGGATGACAGAATAAGAAAAATAGAAAATGAAAAAACTAACAAAAATACCAGAGCCTATTATAAAAAAATTAAAAGAACAAAATAAGACATATAAAGGTATAAGAAGTAAAAACGGCGAGGTTATACAAGAAGAAGCTCAGTATAAGCAATTCTGGAGAGAGTATTTGGAGGAACTGCTAACTGAGGTAGTCAGATAATAAAACAGAGGAAGAAAGCGAAGAGGAAAAAGAAGAAAATGTAACACAGGAACCAACAAAAAATGAAGTATTAGAAGTAAAAATGGGAAAGCAGCGGGCAAAGACGAAATAAACATGGAATTGATTAAGTATGGAGGAGAGGAGCTGTACGAAAGATTATACCGGCTAATAAAGAAAATATGGAGAGAAGAGAGGATGTTGGGCAAATTGTCACAATACACATAAAAGGGGATCAGCAGGAGTGCAAAAACTCAAGTCCTCTTCACCGACGCATCCAAAGAGCGAAACTGGAGTCGGATGTGCAGTTTCCACCACGCAAGCAACTGTTGGATCTTCTGAATTTCTTCTTCTTGTTGCTATTTTACAAGTATTCAAACTGAGCAAAGTACCCCACCAACGTATAGCCGTTTGCACAGACTCCCTCTCATCAATTCAGTTTATCAATAAATAATTAATTCACCTATCATCCTTTCGTTCAACGTATTCACGACACATACCAAAACCTTATTTTGTACGATGGTAACATTAGTATCATATGGATCCCTTCACACATCGGAATAGCTGGTAATGAATTCGCTGATCTCCTTTTAAAAGAAGCTGCCTCATCCACGACCAATCCAATTAATTAGCAAATCCCCGGCGACTTGGAAACCAGCATGAGCAAACTCATCCGTTGGCACTGGCAGAATCATTGGAACTAAGCAACAACAGTAGACCAATTTACGGAGAAACCAAAAGGCCACTTAATGAGTCTTTACCTCAACATAACTGCCAACATTACCAGACCTCATGAAAAGCTGAGCACATCCTGGTAGACTGCTCCTTTTATTCCAAGCCTCTTCAACAGCTGGGAATGAAAAGAGCTATAAAAATTTTTTTAAACTGCCCGAACCAAATAACTTTAAAAGAAGAAAATCTACTAAGCAAAATTTAATTCTTTCCTTTTTTTTATTTATTGTTAAAAATTTATTTAATAAGCTTACATATTATAAAAAACTGATGTAATATGTTGTACCTAGTGCTAATGGCCAAATCTGTCACAAAGCACGTTAATAAAAAATAAATAAAATAAATAAAAAATTTTTATTTCATAAAACTCAATCTCGAAAAAATATTTGATATAAAATAAAATAAAGGGGGAAGGAAAATTACAAAATTTCTAGTTTCTATATTTACTTAAATTTTAGGAAAAAACAAAAATTCAATTTTACTCAGCACCTTTTAGGGGTGATATCTTGGAAAAGGGGGGGGACTGAGGAAATTTTGTCACAGGAAAGACCCATCAAAATTTTATACGGACAATCACCTCCTGAATTTAGGAACATTCTGTATATTACTCGACGGGTTCCACAAATTGTATTTGCATCTTCAAGAGTGAATTAAAAAAATTTATATAAATCAATAGGTATGTTAACTTTATTTCTATAAATTATAAAGATGCAATTTAAACTGGTCGAGTAATATATGTTATATTTCTATTGTGGAGTTAATTTATAGGATTCTTACTCCAAAAATACTAATTAGAAAAATATTAAAAATCTCTAGTTAATGTAATTTTAATTTCTCACTGCTGGGGTATATTAAATTTGATTAATTTGTGTTTTTTTTTACTTTTAACGTAAAATTATACTTACAAACTAATATTGTCAAAAAAATAGAAATAACAAAAATCAAAAAAACATTAAAAATACTAAGGACGAAGAATGTTTGATACTCGGAATCTTCTTGCTTAAGTTTGGTGATAATTTGTTTCAACTTTGATACATTTTCCATATTTTCCGTACGTAAGTTGTTTAAATAATTTTTAAATTCGCTATTTTCGAAATTTCCGTTGAAATATTTATACATGGTGCTATTTAAAAAGGTATCTTTTACGAATAATTTATAATTTTTCATATCTTCCAAGTATTTAGATAAAGTTATATTTATAAAAGCTTCGAAAAAACCTTGGAAATTATTCGCTAAATTCTTGTTAATATCTGTGAAATTATTCAAATTTTTAAAGAACGAACTGTTTTTAAACTCGCTGTTGAAAAAATTATAAAAATCAGACTCGTTAAAATTTGAATTTTTAATTTGGAAATTTTTTAAAAATTTGATCAACTCACTTTTTTCGAATTCTTTTCGTAAATAAACGTCATGTTCTTGGGATTGTTTTGTAAAATTTTTCAACAATGTAGTCAGTATATTTTCAAAATTTGTATCGCTTTTATTTACTCTAACTACATTTGTTGATTCTTTATAAGATTCACAGGATATTCCAAAAACATTACTAGTATTTTTAGTTCTACCATATTCTACATTTACAAGTTTTAATTTCAATTTTCGTATAACTTCGATTAAATTTAAACAATCAAATTTATTATCGTCCAGATTGATAATTTTCAGTCCAGTATTATAAATAAATTCATCGCTAATAGTTTTAATGTTATTATTTTGAAGATACAAACTTTTAAGTGATTTCAAATTAATTAAAATATTTGTTACATTCTCTAATTTATTATAAGACACGTCCAAGCTTTCTAACTTTTCAAGATGATCGAAAGTACCGAAATCAATACGAGATAGAAAATTGTGTGATAAATTCAAGTGTATTAAATTAGTTGTATGGTAAAAAACTTCTGGATTTATAAAACTAATATTATTATTACTTAAATTTATAATAAAAGTTTCGTATGCATAGTGCGTACAATTATTCGTAAAATTATTTCCCAGTAAATTGTTCTGTAGGAAAATTTCTTTAAAAATGAACGGACAAAAATCCAAGCTTCTAATTTTATTGTTATTAAATTTGAAAATTGCAATTTCAATTTCAGTTTGGATGAAAACGTTTGAAATATTATTTTCACCCACGTCCAATTTTTCCAAGAAAACAAATGGATCTAATATACGAGTGGAGAAGCTAGTTAAATTATTATCAAATAATATTAAATGTTTCAATTGCTTTAAACTTAAAAAAGAATTATCCATTATTGTAGCTATATTATTATGCGACAAATCCAAAAACTCGAGTTCTAATAAACCGTTGAACACACCGAGGTTTATTTCACTTAAATTATTATGAGACAAATAAATTTTTTTAATCTTGTGACCGCCAAACGCTCCTGGCATGATTCTTTCTATACCAACGCCATCTAAAACCAATTCATCGAACTCTAAATGTTCAGGAAAAGACAGCGCAGGCATTACATATTCATCTACAGCAGTTATTGTCAAAGTTCTAGAACAATTCTTGCAGGTGCTACCAACATATTTTATTGGAAACGAAATATTGTGGCAGGTTGTATCTATGCCTATGATGATAATTTTGTATTGGTCTAATACTGATGGTTCATCATATTCGTCGTACTCGTTATACATTGGTGGTGGTTCTGTTTGATGAATCATTTTCGTGTCGAGGAACTCGATGCAGGCAGATTCAGACCCCAGCACTGTGGGATTTAGTGAATAAACCGCAAAAATTATTAGGACGAACTTCCTGAAATGAAAACTGGTGTGAGTAGAATTCAAAAAAAATCGATATATGTGATAGAAGTTGCTTGAATTCATTGATTTATCTATTACTAGAATCATTATGGTTGATTAGTTCGGTACCACCAGTCAGAGCCTTTAAGCTTTTTGTGCTCTTAGTTATACCGTTTATGTGAAGAGACCAGTAGCCCTTATTAGGCTCAACATTCTTCACTAGGTCCTTTATGGAGAAATCCTTCCTTAGATAATCTAACCCTAGGAGTTTATATCTCCAATGACACACAACTTCACATTCGAATAGGTTCCTCCCTATATATGCATGTGCTTCCTTAGGGTACAGTGACCGGTGAGTAATCCCGTCACTTTCCTTATCTGGCTCCTGCTGAGATTTAATATTTTTTGACCAGGAGTTTGCTGTGTTCCCGTTTTGGCACGTGTCTCCAGTACGTTTGATGTTTAGTTTGAATCCACCTATATGTACTACCACGTGCAGCAGATTTTGTTATTCCAAATACTGGTTTAGGGCTAGTGAATGCAGTTTCAGACCCTAGCTTTGCTAGCACGTCTGGGTACCACACCAACATTCCTTTCTGACTGCATGCTTCCTACCCGTCCCAGTTTAGCTGGATATGGTATGGTTGGTTGTCGTTAATTGTGGTCAACATGTTACCACTTCTCGTCTCAAGAGGCGAGTTTGTGATAACATCTGTAATTCTGGATTGACTATGGGTGTTGGTTACTTCGTGCCAATTCCCATTGAATTCTCGCTTCCTCCTTGACATGCAGAACAAGAGGCGGAAGATTGAGAATGGCTTCCATTGCCTGCTTCTCATCGCACCCGTTATGCACAGACAGGCAAACCTCTGTAGTTTTGATAGCTTCAGCTAGGCTTTCCTTTGATCTGTTTTTGGCCACCAAGTATCAATATGGTACTAGCTGTGAAGATTATCAGACGAGGCGTTTACGGCGTGTATATCTACCATAATGATCCGAATTTCATACAAAATTTTATATTCCGACAATTTCTTGTTGCATTTACAGTGTGGACGTAGCTTAATTTCAGTAATGTGCGTAATCCTAACAGATTCATTTCCGCAACTTCGTAATATATATATATATAGCCGTCTCTTTTTTGTCTCTACGTTATAACTTTCTTCTCTCTCATGTAACGATATGATTCTAAACGTGACGAGTCCTTAAAATTTTACTTTCGTCCACTTATAAAATATCCAATGGCTGCTTAATGTTAAAACTTGAGATATGGAATTTTTAAGCAAGAAGATCGAACAAGGAAAATTATTTCCTACGCTTTTTAAAATTTTTTCAATAATTCCCAGTTGAATGAAATTTTTGCAGCTATAAGATAATTTTTGGATTTTTAGTTATTCAATGTGGCAAAAAATATTGATATCATTGACCCAAGTTCTAAGTTATAACACCTAAAAGTTCACAGCCACTTAGATCGTTTTTCAGCTGGTAGACTGTAGTGAAGAACAGGATCACCCTTGATATTGATCCTTCATTCCGACCCCGTTTGACTTAAAAAAGGTGAGCCGTAGCCGGATCGCCGACAGAAGCTTGCTTCTTATGCACAATAGAATGACCATTTTTCGAAAATTTTGACAATTTTTGACAATTATTGACCATTTTTTCAAAATTCTAGACAATTTTTGACTATTTTTCCAAATTTTACCAATTTTTAACAATTTTTGACCATTTTTAACAGTTTTTCATAATTATTGACGACTTTTTCACAATTTTGTCAATTTTTGACCATTTTTAAAAATTTTAACATTTATTGACCATTTTTGACAATTATTGTAAATTCTGTAAATTTTAACAATTATTGATTATTTTTGACCATTTTTTAAAATATTTAACCTTTTTTTGACAATTTTTGACCATTTTTGAAAGTTTATGACAATTTTTGACAGATTCTGGCAATTATTGACCGTTTTTGACAATTTTTCAAAAATTTTAAGAATTCTTGACCATTTTTCCAAATTTTTGACAATTTTTGAAAATATTTGGCAATTATTAAGCATTTTTTCAAAATTTTGACAGTTTTTGACAATTTTTGGCGAATTATTGACCATTTTTGACAATTATTGGCCATTTTTGACAATTATTGGCCATTTTTGACAATTTTTCAAAAATTTTGACAGGTTCTGACAATTATTGACCATTTTTCAAAACATTTGACAATTTTTAACAATTATTGACTATTTTTGACAGTTTTTTATTTTGTCAATTTTTGACCATTTATAAAAATTTAAACATTTATTGACCATTTTTGACAGTTTCTGACAATTATTGACCATTTTTGACAACTCTCAAAATTTTTGACAATTGTAAATTTTAACAATTATTGACTATTTTTTAAAATATTTAACCTTTTTTTGACAATTTTTGACCATTTTTGAAAGTTTATGACAATTTTTGACCGATTCTGACAATTATTGACCGTTTTTGACAATTTTTCAAAAATTTTGAGAATTATTGACCATTTTTCCAAATTTTTGACAATTTTTGGCGAATTATTGACCATTTTTGACAATTATTGGCCATTTTTGACAATTTTTCAAAAATTTTGACAGGTTCTGACAATTATTGACCATTTTTCAAAACATTTGACAATTTTTAACAATTATTGACTATTTTTTACATTTCTTTATAATTATTAACGATTTTTTCAAAATTTTGTCAATTTTTGACCATTTTTCAAAATTTAAACATTTATCGACCATTTTTGACAGTTTCTGACAATTATTGACCATTTTTGACAACTCTCAAAATTTTTGACAATTATTGTAAATTCTGTAAATTTTAACAATTATTGACTATTTTTTTAAATATTTAACCTTTTTTTGACAATTTTTGAAAGTTTATGACAATTTTTGACAGATTCTGACAATTATTGACCGTTTTTGACAATTTTTCAAAAATTTTGAGAATTATTGACCATTTTTCCAAATTTTTGACAATTTTTGAAAATATTTGGCAATTATTAACCATTTTTTCAGAATTTTATGTTTTTGACAATTTTTGGCGAATTATTGGCCATTTTTGACAATTTTTCAAAAATTTTGACAGGTTCTGACAATTATTGACCATTTTTCAAAACATTTGACAATTTTTAACAATTATTGACTATTTTTGACAGTTTTTTATAATTATTAACGATTTTTTCAAAATTTTGTCAATTTTTGACCATTTTTAAAAATTTAAACATTTATTGACCATTTTTGACAGTTTCTGACAATTATTGACCATTTTTGACAACTCTCAAAATTTTTGACAATTATTGTAAATTCTGTAAATTTTAACAATTATTGACTATTTTTTAAAATATTTAACCTTTTTTTGACAATTTTTGACAGTTTATGACAATTTTGGACAGATTCTGACAATTATTGACCGTTTTTGACAATTTTTCAAAAATTTTGACCATTTTTCCAAATTTTTGACAATTTTTGAAAATATTTGGCAATTATTAACCATTTTTTCAAAATTTGGACAGTTTTTGACCATTTTTCCAAATTTTTGACAACTTTTGACCATATTTCAAAATTTTTGACAATTTTTCAAAAATGTCAACATATTTGGCAATTAGAGAGAGAGAGACGTGCCGTTGTGTAGCCTACGAAAGAGAGAAGAAGAAGGCGGCCGAGGAAGAGAGGGGAGAGAGTTAGCGCAGCGGGCGGCCGAGAAAGAGACGAAGAATTAGTCATCGCGTGACGAACGCTTTTTCGTAACATCACACGTTTCACGAGTTCACTAGCCTTCCCAAAAGTCCTATGTCGTGCAATAAGAAGCAAGCTTTAAAGAGTGTGATTCAATGTCTGTCGGGACATATAGCTCGGGAAGTAGTAGTTTCTTCTTAGTTGAACGTTAACTGTTTTTGAAAAATATTTTTCAAAATTTGTTGTGAAGCGTTAGAATAATACAGGGTGTATATGAGCTGTACTTCGTGAACGAAAAGAGATTTCAAAAAAAATTGAAAACCGTTCCTAGGGTAGAGAGGGAGAACTTATATGACATGTGAGAGAACGCACTCCCATCAACCCCCCTATGCCCCACCTACAAAAATTTAAATAGCAACCTACTTTTGATACGTCGTTAGAAAGCCCGTAGAAAATGCTTTCCAACGGTCTAAATCGTAATTATACAGGGTCTAACAATAAAGCAGAAACTTTTACTTGACAACAAAATGAAAAAGTGTTAAATGTCGAACGTTGGCAAATGTTGCTTTATCACGACATGCTTGACTAATTCTTTGTCGTAAATCGTCGATTGAGGTTGGTTTAGTTTTATAAACAACCGACTTAAGGTGACCCCACAGAAAAAAATCAGCTGGCGGTATGTCTAGTAAACTAGGTGGCCACTCAATTGGACCTCTCTTTCCAATCCATCTATTTGGATAATTATTGTCTAACCAGTTCCTTCCTGCTTCTGGGTAATGGGGAGGTACTAAGTCTTGCTGGAAGTGCAACAAATTTTCATCTAGAGCAGGATTGCCATCGCCGTCCTGTTGGTTCTCTAATTCATGAACAATTAAGGGCTCAATAGTGTTCTCCAACATATCGAGGTATAATTTTTCCGGTATAAACAATCACAGAATCTTCTAATACCCCTGCCCAAACCCCCTGTCCTAAATAGATGTGGATTTTCATCATTCCAATAACGACAGTTTTGTTTATTTACATTACCATTTAGATAAAATGTGCACTCATCACTTAAACAAATATTTTTTAAAAGTCTGGGTTCATTCTTAATTATTTCAGTCATTATTTCACAAAATTGAATTCTTCGGCCTGGATCGTCATCGGACAATTCTCTCATGTCATTTTAGTTCCCTCTCTCTACCCTAGAAACGGTTTTGAAATTTTTTTTTGAAAGCTCTTTTCGTTCACGAGGTATTATAGCCCATTTTAAGTTTTAAAATTGACACCCAGTATATTCTATTATATTATCTTTTGATTCAGTACTTACAACTGATTTAATAAATAAATACTAACTTAAGGGAATTTGAATGCTTATTATTTTATAATTTATTTATGTTGGTAAATCCGGTTTGTTTATTTTTAATCGCTCATAAAATCTAAGACATCGGTGACGCCCTTATTTTGTTTACTTTGTTTTTCAATATAAATGTAATTAAAACATAATAAACTAAAAATTAAGCTCATAATTATTGCAAAAAAGAAAATTTAAAAATAATAATAAACACTGAATCAAATAGACGAAATCTAATTGTTATTAAGGATTCTGCACCCAAAAATTATCTATCAGCTGTTAAAATATTATCAGTGGGTACCAAAATTTCTATTTGAAATAATAATATATAATAAATTTGAATAATATACTCACATTTTATTAAATCGCTTCAAACTTGAAATATTATGTATGTGACTACCATGAAGAAATGCACATCAGCAATATAAGATATTCGTATGAATAGTGTATCTCTGCTTTGTCAGGAAATAATGTTTTGATTATTCCAGCAAACAGAAATTAGATATCATATATATACAGAGTGAGTCACTGACAATAATCAACCATACTATTTAACAGTATTAATTATTACAAGGTGATAAAAAGTTATCCTCGTTTTTTTTGTACGAAACTACTGAATATTTTCTCTATCTTAACTTTTATTTCACTGTTCAATTTTAAAAGGGAAAAATAATTGCTAGGGTGATCAAAAAACTCTTGCAGCAGAGATGCGGAAAAATTCCGACGAGTTTCGTTTTCTGATGTCCCAGGAGACCAAAGATATTGTAATTTTTGGTGACAACAGCTGTCAACTTTTGCTGCGGGTAAACTAAATTGTCTACTGCAATGAACTCTTCTTCGGTAGTTCTATCAAAAGTTTGGTAAAATTTAGAAAAATTGCCCTATATCTCGGAAATGGTACAACGCATATCCCTGGATTTTAAGTATAAATTTATAACGAATATACTTTTTCTCTCTTTCTATTCAAAAGTTTTCATCAAAGGCACATTGAAAATTCGGAAAATAAAATATTTTCCGATTCGCTGGCAGTGTTAGCCCTCGATAAATTTTTTCCTTTCTTTCGATTCAATCCGTCCGACAAAAGTAATTCAAAGCATTGAAGAAAAAGTTTTTCTGTTGACTTGTTGAAGTTGACAGGACTGTGAGTGGCAATCGTTTGGGGTCTCTGTTAAAAAAAAAAAGTTAGCATACCTACACGATTCGCCCATATTATTTTTTTCGAGTATTAAAAAGTTTACTTTTTTTCCACTTTAGACCTGTTAGGGTTAATTGACAAAGTTTGTTTAAATTTGCTATAGAACTAATTACAAAACCCGGAATATTTGTACTGAACGCTCTTCTAATTTTTAGATGGTCGCAGTATAAAAGAATTGTATTTATTCAAACTGGTATGTAGAGAGAAAAATTAAGCCGGTTAGTCTAAAAGCTCCACACTATCCACACAAAACGACTTACGTTGGATAAAAACAAGCAGCGTTCAAGTTTTTTTTAAATTTTCTTTCCATAGGCGTCGTTTGGTTACAGACAGCATCGTAAAACTAGGATTCTTTTATTAAAAAATACGTAACCGAGAAAAAAATTACGGAGATTCATTCAAATTCAGGGGACAATCTGTAAGAAAATTTGTAACATGTCTATCGACCTGTTTCGATTTTACAGAATAAATCCTTTTAATTAGCGCTCGTCGTCACTAGCCACATCCAATTATAGTTCTGTGATCCCAAACTCTTCTACCCCGAACGTAAGACAATTGACGTCTGCCAACGGACGCTTCCATTTTTTGCACAACGCCACGAAAAACACCCCTTTCCGTTTTCGACCGCCTACGGGGAAACATCATCTTTCGCTATCTTTCATATTTTAAGTACCTATCTTATGAATTTTGCTGTGGTAAGTTCAAAATCATAATTCATAATTAATAAGCTTCTTCTAAAGTACTGTCTGATATAATTTTCGTATGCATTCTTTATTTTTTTACAGAGATAGACAATTAAATTCAACACGTGGTCATAAACTGTTCTTTTATACTAATATAGTAGTTTTAAGCCAAATATTCTCTTATAATTCACTGTTTTACTTTTATACAAACATTTTCAAGCTTTTTCAGTTGAGAAATAACTCTTTTAATTATAAAATAACATTTTTATAAATTACTGTTAACCTATAAAATATTCTTTCGTAACGCCAATGCCGGTTCCATATATTTCCTAAGCACGAAATTTTTTCATATAACTAAATAAATAACTTTTTGCTATTATTAGTTTCTTTCGGATCACTAGTATATTTTTTTAATTTAGCCGATAATTGCTATTTTTACTGTTTTAACATGGAACATATAATGTTGGAAAGCTTTCAGTAAACTAAATCAATTTTTTGACTTTCAAATAACTGCCTTCCTTTTCTTTAATCTGAAAAGCTGACCAACATAATGTGCCATTACATTCAAGTTCCTACATATCCCTGATCCACCTGTACTTCTAGGTAAGCACAGCCCCTAGGCGAGAATATAAGCCAAGAATATAACCCTAGGCTAGGATATAACTCAAGAATATAACCCTAGGCTAGGATAGAACCCAAGAATATAACCCTAGGCTAGGATATAACCCGAGAATATAGCCAAGGAAAGAACCCCAGGATCAAAATACCGCCCTAGAACAGAACACAACAGTTCAGATCAAGACCTGACTTCTTCTCCAGGAAACCACTTCATCTAAGCTAAGTACCTATAAAAG
Organism: Lochmaea crataegi; assembly: GCA_947563755.1. Taxonomy (NCBI): domain Eukaryota; kingdom Metazoa; phylum Arthropoda; class Insecta; order Coleoptera; family Chrysomelidae; genus Lochmaea; species Lochmaea crataegi. Next base: position 1,227,928 of record OX387427.1, on the reverse strand, counting down.
TACAAATTCCTCTATTCAATTCCGTTATTCATTTCCTGTGGCAGAATAAATTAAGAATTTGTTTTTAATTCTTTTTTTTATTAAAATCCTCAACTATAAAAGTTGAGGGAGATCCGCCCGGGGTCACTTTAATTATTAACTTTCATTTAAATTTTACAAGGCGTTTCTACCTTTTCCGCCTTAGTTTTTAGTACTTTTGATCGTTAAAAAGGTAGTGGCGCCCTCAACTTTTACAACCCTTCTGTTATCCTTGTGTGACATAAACTTAGGGTCGAATCACCCTTTAGAGGAGTCTCTAGCCGGAGCCCTTCGAGCTGGTGCCCTTTGTGGGGGTACAGACATTTACCGTTACAAATTGGCGCCCAACTAAAAGCAACATTTACCGTTACAAATTTTAGGCGACAGTTTCATGTGTCTGCAGCTTTTGAAGGAATTATACAGGGTGAGTAACGAGGAACTGCAAGTAGAAACAGGTTAGAGGGTTATTAAGTGACATTTGAAAAATGTCTTCTTGTTTTGATTATTAATATACAGGGTGAATTATGGATCTTCACCAAAATAATGTTTCGTCATATCTTTTCAAAATTATTAAGTCGATTTGTCTCATTTTTTAGTGAAAGTGTGTATTGGTGTCTGGCAACTAATTGACAAAATCCAGGACTGTCTTCGTGAAAATTTGTGAGACTGCTTCATATTCAACACTTCATCCTGTATATGATTTTTCTAAAATCTGATATAATTTTTTCAGAGAGAGTTAGACCTTAGAATTTTTTGTTACACTTACCTCACATTCCCAATTAAAAATTCATTTTAGAGTCAAATTGACAATTGGCAATAATGAAATATCTTACTGTATAATAATGTTTGTTTGGTTATTAAAGAGAAATCTTTAAAACTCCAGTATAGTAAAAACCATAAGTTGAATTGATTTACAGGGCCGGATTTAAAAATCTGGTTCATCCCAATAATTCACCCTGTATTTAACCTTTTTTCCACCCGTAATAGACAAATAACAGATAAAAATGTTTTGTTATAATCTAGTTTTCTCATTTTTTTCAGGAAAAATCATGTTTAATTATTTGAATCGGAATGAAATGAACAAGCCCAGGAAATGTTTATTTATAAATTAAGAAATAAAATAAATAGCAATACTCACCCTGTATTTCTTCTGGTTAGTTAAAGGCCAATTCAGGCTTTAGTCATTTTTATAGCGAGCTTAGCAATTTTGGAAATATATCTGACAATGTTCAGACTTTCATTGATTTCCTCGACTATAGACAGCGTGTGGCAACCTCGCTTTTTTCGACCACCAAGGAAGGAATCACGGAAATTTTCAATAGCTCATTCTAATTTCAATTAAATTCAGTCAATATACACGACCACACATAAGACAACTCTTGCTTTTTTCTCATATCCCTCACTTTTACTCTAGAAAAAGTATAGTTTTCCTTATATGTTACGCCTCTGACTTCTGACCAAAAATAAAAAAACGCTAGCTATTCCGGCTTACGACTTCAAAAGCAAAAAAAAACAAAAGCAAGGAAATAAAGCATCTTTTTTACGCACCTCCAATCACAAGAGTCGTGCCACTGAGCTTTCGCTCTCGCTCTATTTTTTGTTCATGATTATGCGACTCAAAGCAAAAGCGGCACGCCGTGAACCAACTGACCCGAATGCTAATCACACTCATCGTTATCATTTCATTAGAGCTGGATGGAGTGTGTTATGAGCGTGAATATGAGCGTACTATGCAAACAATTGCCAATTTTTCTAGTTGATAATACTCAAAAGAGCGATAATGCTCAAAGAGTGTGTGCTGTTCCACAGCCACATCGCACAATGGTTATTCTGAATCGACACGTATTTTAAAATAGTTAATTTTCCATTTTTATCAACAGTTTAACACGAAATATTTTGTGTAATTTTTGTTATTGTTTATATAAAGTCAGTGTGGAATCCAAAAAAGCAGTAATTGAAATTTTTTTTTGTGCAGCTGCACTAGAAGTCTTGCTGAACCTGCTACCACTTTATGTCTACATACAGGTAATAAAATGGCGGACCAGTTAGCTAAAGAAGGCTCTAAAGGAGACTTCAAAGGTCCGGAACCGTTTTGTGGAATCACAAAAGGTTAGATAAGAGGAGAAGTCCGGAACTGGCTAGATAGGGAACACCAACTCAAATAGAGGGCACCTCCGTACAAAGAGTTTACGGAACAAGGTAGACAAGGAACTACTGGGTAACTGGGAAACTGGGTAAGAGACATTTGAAGACAGTTACCGACCTGTTGACTGGATACTGCACCCCAAGGAAACAAAATGGGCAAAGTTAGTGATGATGAAACACCTACTCACACATACTCTGCTTTTGCAAGAGCTTACAAGTACTTAGACGGAAGCTCTTTGGAGAGGAATTAATACAACCATAACAACTACTAAAAATCCCTCCAGTGGCCTTTATAGAAGACACGAAGCTTCTGGAATGGAAGTAGATAACATAGGAAATGGTACAAAGATTCAGTTCAAGTGCCTGGGCTGTTGAGCACAACCCGAATAAATGAATGAATGTCTACCTACAAGGTGAAGCCAGGTCAATCACTAATAGATTGACTAGAGGGCGTGTAGTAGACTATATGGTAAGATGTATAACAAGCTATAAAAAGGGTTGGAAATCTACCCCATAATGGTAATGCCATCGATGTGCTACTGCGAAGGCCTGAGGTTTTCGACGATAGGGGAAGAAAAACCACAACCCTCCCAATATATGGAGGACCAGAGGTTTCGAAGTCTAGTCTAGTCTAGTCTAGAGAAGGGACTCTTTTTTTTGTACGGCAGGGGGAAAATCTTCAAAAGACCCACGGGACCCTTCTCGGAACTCAGTAGAGTCGGATTTGTACCGACTAAAAACCCCCTGCATCTACTCCTGGAGCCCTGGCATCATCGTTGGATATTCTTCACGGGTTTCCAGTGTTCGTTGCTATCAATCGATCTGCATTGCTCTCTCCTCCTTTTCTTTTTGAAGTAAAAACTTCTATTGGCGCTCCGCACACAGATTTTTTCGTAGGTAGTAAGTTGGGCTGATCTGTCACGCTTTGATGTGAAACGCTCGATCGGGTGAACTCGGGACCGCCGAGTGTACCCGAGCGAGAAAGATACAGTCAGCTGCTCTTCACTGTTGTGTCGCTGTTTAGTACATTCAATTCATACCTAATAATTGTCTTTGTTAATTTAATAGTTATTATTGGTGCGTAATAATAATTATTTTAACAATTATATGGTTTACATTGTGAGGTTAGTGTATGTAGTTAGCGGTTTATCGTGCTAATATTATATATTGAAAAAACATTATAAACATTAAAGATTATAAAAAACACAGTTATTGTTATTATAAAGAGTGATTTGATCGTATAGGTAAGTCACAATATGGTCAAAATTTGGAAAAATGGTCAATAATGGTCAATATTTGTAAACATTTTGAAAAAATGGTCAATAATTGTCAAAGACGGTCAATAATTGTCAAAACCAATCAAAAATCGTCAAAAAGTGTCAAAAACTGTCAAAGATAGTCAAAACTTGTTAAAATTTTGAAAAATAGTCAAAAATTGTCAAAATTTTGAAAAAATGGCCAATAATTATAAAAAACTGTCAAAAATGGTCAATAATGGTTAAAAATTGTCCAAATTTTTGAAAAATTGTCAAAAATGGTCAATAATTGTCAGATCCTGTCAAAAATGCTCAAAAATTGTTAAAATTTTGAAAAATGGTTAAAAATTGTCAAACTTTTGAAACAACGGTCGATAATTATAAAAAACTGTAAAAAATGGTCAATAATTGTTGAAAATTATCAAAATTTTTGAAAAATGGTCAAAAATGGTCAATAATTGTCAGAAACGGTCAAAAATGGTCAATAATTGTTAAAATTTTGAAAAATGGTCAATTAGTGTTAAAAAATGTCAAAATTTAAAAAAAAATTGTCAAAATTTTTAAAAATTGTCAAAAATGGTCAATGATTGTCAGAACCTGTTAAAAACGCTCAAAAATGGTCAATAATTGTTAAAATTTGGAAAAATGGTCTAAAATGGTCAAAATTTTTGAAAAATTGTAAAAAATGATCAATAATTCTCAAAACTGTCAAAATTGGTAAATAATTGTCAAAAATGGTAAATAATTATTAAAATTTGAAAAAATGGCCAATAATTGTCAGAAATTGTCAACAATGAAGTTTTCACTTCCAGAGGTCCGAACCTTGTGGAACTCCTGCTGTTCTCTTCCTCCACCATAATTTGTCTTCCTTCGAAGTATCTTCTCACGATAGTAACCAGGTAGTTCGGAACTTCCCTTCTGATGATGAGATTCCATGCCGCTGAATTAAATGCGTTTCTTATATTGAGCGTGACCAGCATTCACCTCTTGTTTTTTTTCCGTATTTATTTGCTTCAATCGCATCGATGGTCGATCGGCCTGCTCTAAATCCAAATTGTCGTTCGGATAACCAATTTCTGCCCTCTATAGAACCTCTAAACATGCATAATGATCTGTAGGCCGAGGGATCTCCCTTTCTTTGAAAATTCCTTTGGGAATCAGCACTAACTTAGCGGTCTTCCATGAAGTTGGGAAGGCTCTTCTCCGTTCACCATTTCTAAGATGAATCTTGGGGCCGCTTTCACCGCCCTTTTTATTGCTTTAGATGGAAAGCCATCCATTCCAGGTGCCTTGCCACTGTTCAACCTTTCTTCAGCCTCTTGTGATTACTCCAGAGTGAATGGAGCTGCTTCTTCTTGGTTTGGTCCTTCTTTGTAGATAAGGGATCCTAGAATAAAGGGCGTAGAGGAGAGCTTCATATTTATCTTATCTTCTGACAAACTCAGTTTTTAAGTAACTAGAATCATAATATTTTATGTTGAATCAATTTCTACCAGTACTCTGTATATATTTTATATCGGTTCATGCACAACGACCCTGATACAGATCCAGATTCTTTCTGTCCGGCTAGAGTTAAAAAAAAAACAATTCAATTAAATATCCCCGTCGTTCCAGATGCGAACACCGCTACCTTTACCCAGGAGCTGATGAGTCATCCCTTTGTGCAAAGGAAACGTTTCTTTTCCTAATCCCTTACGAAACACACAAGTGCACAGGTGCTGTATGTCAACCAACAACCCTAAACTATACACACGTGTTACGTGCACACCTTTTGAAGTACATAGGCGGGGAATAGGAAATTTATTTGAGGTTACAATGTTTCTTGTTGTTTTGGAATGGATTTATTTCCATCCTAAAATGAAAAGAGGATATTTATTTAGTATAAAAGTGAACTACCATTCGTATGCTATTAACCGTTCTTTGGAATAGATTCTTTACATTGTATAAATAGCTTCATCGGCCGAAACGTTTGCGGTGCTTCAAAAGCGTATTTTACTTTAAAAGATGTATCTGGAAAAGTTGAACGTTTTCCCTGAAGTATCGAATGGCCCGTTATTCAACGATCTTTTATAGTTGGGCTTTCGATACGATGTTTGTATTATGCATGATAACTTTTGCAGAATCATCATTGCTAAAATGGCTTAATCTTGAATAAATTGTGGTACATTTTATGTACATTTTTATTGCTAAATTTTCAACTCAATATCCACATTATTCCGATCTTTTCGAAATTTTAATGATACTATTGTAGTATTACTATGGCTCCAGCTCCAGGACTATGACGTATTTGTTAAGTTGTCTAAATGACGTTTTGTGTTTGTACTGTTCTCATTCAACATTAGTTTTGTGATTAATTGGGCTCAGTTATTGAAGCTTGCTTCTTATTGCACGACATAGGACTTTTGGGAAGGCTAGTGAACTCATGAAACGTGTGATGTTACGAAATAGCGTTCGTCACGCGATAACTCATTCAAGCGACTGTGCACTGAGCTCGCACACCTAGAAGTGTGAAAAATTGTCAGAAATGGTCAAAAATTGTCAAAATTTTGAAAAAATGGTTAATAATTTCCAAAAATTTGGAAAAATGATCAAAAACTGTCAAAATTTTGAAAAAATGGTTAATAATTGCCAAATATTTTCAAAAATTGTCAAAAACTGTCAAAAATGGTCAATAATTGTCAAAAATTTTGAAAAATGTTTAAAATTTTTGAAAAATTGTCAAAAATGGTCAATAATTGTCAAAACCAATCAAAATTCGTCAAAAATGGTCCAAAAGGATCAATAATTGTTAAAATTTTGAAAAATGGTCAATAATTACCAAATATGTTAAAATTTTTGAAAAATTGTCAAAAATGGTTAATAATTATCAAAGACGGTCAATGATTGTCAAAATTCTTCAAAAACTGTCAAAAATGGTCAATAATTGTTGAAATTTTTGAAAAATTGTCAAAAACTGTCAAAATTTTGAAAAAATGGTTAATAGTTGCCAAATATTTTCAAACATTGTCAAAAATGGTCAATAATTATTGTCAAAAGTTTTGAAAAATGTTTAAAATTTTTGAAAAATTGTCAAAAATGGTCAATAATTGTCAAAACCAATGAAAATTCGTCAAAAATGGTCCAACAGGATCAATTATTTTTTAAAATTTTGAAAAATGGTCAAAATTTTGAAAAATTGGTCAATAATGGCCAAATAAGTTGAAAATTTTGAAAAACTGTCAAAATTTTGAAAAAATGGTTAATAATTGCAAAATATTTTCAAAAATTGTCAGAAACGGTCAAAAATGGTCAATAATTGTCAAAACCAATCAAAATTCGTCAAAAATGGTCCAAAAGGATCAATAATTGTTAAAATTTTGAAAAATGGTCAATAATTGCCAAATATGTTAAAAATTTTGAAAAATTGTCAAAAATGGTTAATAATTATCAAAGACGGTCAATAATTGTCAAAATTCTTCAAAAACTGTCAAAAATGGTCAATAATTGTTGAAATTTTTGAAAAATTGTCAAAAACTGTCAAAATTTTGAAAAAATGGTTAATAGTTGCCAAATATTTTCAAACATTGTCAAAAATGGTCAATAATTATTGTCAAAATTTTTGAAAAATGTTTAAAATTTTTGAAAAATTGTCAAAAATGGTCAATAATTGTCAAAACCAATGAAAATTCGTCAAAAATGGTCCAACAGTATCAATTATTTTTTAAAATTTTGAAAAATGGTCAAAATTTTGAAAAATTGGTCAATAATTGCCAAATAAGTTGAAAATTTTGAAAAACTGTCAAAAATGGTCAATAATTGCCAAAGACGGTCAATAATTGTCAAAATTCGTCAAAAACTGTCAAAAATGGTAAATAATTGTTAAAATTTTTGAAAAATGATCAAATTTATCGAAATAATTTTCAAAAATGGTCAATAATTGTCAAAAATGGTCAATAATTGTCAAAGACGGTCAATAATTGTCAAAACCAATCAAAATTCGTCAAAAATTATCAAAAATGGTCCAAAAGAATCAATAATTGTTAAAATTTTGAAAAATGGTCAAAAATTGTCAAAATTTTGAAAAAATAGTCAATAATTGCCAAATGAGTTAAAAATATTGGAAAATTGTCAATAATTGTCAAAGACGGTCAATAATTGTCAAAGACGGTCAATAATTGTCAAAGACGGTCAATAATTGTCAAAAATGGTCAATAATTGTTAAAATTTTTGAAAAATGATCAAATTTTTCGAAAAATTGTCAAAAATGGTCAAAATTTTGAAAAAATGGTTAATAACTGCCAAATATTTATAAAAATTGTCAAAAATTTGGAAAAATGGTCAATAATTGTCAAAAATTGTCAAAATTTTTGAAAAATGGTCAAAAATTGTCAAAATTTTGAAAAAATGGTAAAAAATTATAAAAAACTGTCAAAAATGGTCAAATTTTTCGAAAAATTGTCAAAAATGGTCAATAATTCTCAGAACCTGTCAAAAATGGTCAATAATAGTTAAAATTTTCAAAAATGGTCTAAAATGGTCAAAATTTTTGAAAAATGGTTAAAAATGGTCAATAATTGTCAAAACCAATCAAAATTCGTCAAAAATTGTCAAAAATGATAAATAATTGTTAAAATTTTGAAAAATGGTCAAAAATTGTCAAAATTTTTAAAAAATGTTCAATAATTGCCAAATAAGTTGAAATTTTTGAAAAATTGTTAAAAATGGTCAATAATTGTCAAAGACAGTCAATAATTGTCAAAATTCGTCAAAACCTGTCAAAAATGGTCAATGATTGTTAAAATTATAGAAAAATGATCAAATTTTTCGAAAAATTGTCAAAAATGGTCAAAATTAAAAAAAATGGTTAATAATTGCCAAACATTTTCAAAAATTGTCAAAAATTTGGAAAAATGGTCAATAATTGTCAAAATTTTTGAAAAATGGTAAAATTTTTCGAAAAATTGTCAAAAATTGTCAACATTTTGAAAAAATGGTCAATAATTATAAATAACTGTCAAAAATGGTCAATAATTATTAAAAATTGTCAAAATTATTGAAAAATGGTCAAAAGTGGTCAATAATGGTCAGAGCCTGTCAAAAATGCTCAAAAATGCTCAAAAATTGTCAAAAATGGTCAATTATTGTTAAAATTTGGAAAAATGGTCAAAATTTCTGAAACATTGTAAAAAATGATCAATAATTCTCAAATCTGTCAAAATTGGTCAATAATTGTCAAAAATGGTCAATAATTGTCAAAGACGGTCAATAGTTGTTAAAATTTGTCAAAAACTGTCAAAAATTGTCAAAAAATTCACGAAAAATGGTCATTCTATTGTGTCCGACGACCGCTCACCTTTTTTAGGAGGTTTTCATTAAAACTATTCTTCTATATAAACAAAAAATTGTGCACCAGATGACTCCTCTTTGCAAATAACCTCATTTTACAGATTGTCAGTACGTATAATTACGTGATTTCGAAATTATCTAGGAATTTTCAAATTTTGCCGAATGCGCTAGGAACACAAATTTTATTTTCGCATTCACCATTTTTTTTAATTTCTGAACATTTTGTGGTATTAATTTGTAAATCCTCTGATTCTGAACAACTAGTTTTCGTATTAAAGACTCACAATAATCCAAGTAGATCTCCCAAGTTGTTTTCTCGCATCGAAACTTTCACATACAACTCCAATCAAACAAAAAAGACAATTAGAACTTTGCAAAACTTTCCTAATTACACTAAATTACACTGTTTTGATTTAGGTTACGCATTAGATTTCCATTGTGGAATATCTAGAATGTCTTTTAGGGAAATTTTGCGAATTTAGTGTCTAATCAGAAAAAGTACAGTTATATACAGGGTGTTGCTAAACTTATGCGAAAAAATTCAAGAGGTGTAAAATTCTGTCTTTTCAATGACAAAATAGAGAGTAAAATTGAGTTTTAATTTTTTTTTCTCTAATTTAAGTAAAGATAGGAACTTGAAATTTTGTAAATCCCCTGCACTCGCAATGATTAACCACCGATATTTTTTTCAACATTCCTGCTTATACATTATAAGGGGATGAAATTATCAACTGTTATTTAGAATTTTACTATGATTTTGCTTGAAATTGGTTGAAACAAAAAGAAAGATTAGCTTCGTTTTCGAGTAAAACATTCATAATAACACAATTACCAGCTTCAGTTCAGAATAATATTGAGTATCCAATCAGGAGCTCTTACATGAAATTCTCTATTCGAATTTATTACTATTGTTCTCTCGCCTTTATCCAACAATTTAAACTTTACAATTAGACAAATAAATCAGTGTGCACATATCTTGCAATTCCCGAACCAATATCTACTATTTTGAAGTTCCCGAGGGAGGAAATAGGCCAGTTCAAAAATCAAATTTCTTAAAACGTTTATACTTTTAGGTAGATCATGTCTTCTTGAAATAGTTTTGGACGGTTATACAGTTTTAACCAAAAAAAAAGTATGGAGTCATGCCATATCGGTCGATGACGTTTTTACACTTTTTCAAGAGCAAATTCGTGATCTATGGCGTCGAATTAGAGGGACTTGATATATTGGAGAATGTGGAAGCGAATATTTTGGAATTTTTAGTTTTGTTATAGTATGGGGAAAGATCAATTAAATCACAGGATCATACTAATGGGAATGTCGATTTGAAATTTTGGGTACACGTTTTCAAAGAACCAATTAATTAGGAAAAAATCTACAGTACCCTATCTAAAATATTTCTCATACGAAAGAGCAAAGAACTATGGAATATTCTCAAAAACTAGAAGAGTGATTTTGAGACATTATACATTGAAAAATAGGCATATTAGAGAGACGAAAAATCCTCTGCTCATATAAAATTTCATGTTAAATCGTATGGCGTTGACTGGAGATAACTAGATTTAACGGTTATACAGTTATAACCAAATGTATGGAGTCATGTCATATCGGACGACCGAGAACCGATGAAAAATTTTAACTCAAAAAATCATACTGACTTTAATAATGGGAATTTCGACTCGAAGTATTAGTCTTAAAAGACCAATTGATAGAGAAAAAAATCCACAGTACCGTATCTAAATTTTTTTTAAATATTTTTGTTTGCAGATTTAATTTTACCTTCCGATTCTATATATCGAATAATGAGATATTAATGAAATTAAAACAATAAAAAACTGATAAATATTTGATAAACGATCTCTCTTGGGTAAACGGCGGCTTTTGTAATATTCTAGAATTATTTCGAATTCGCATAACTCGGCACCATTGTTCGTTGGAACATTATCGCCTCTCATTTCGCATAATTTTGTCATATTTATAGCTTTTGCTCGAATACACCAAAATTAATATTAAACTGAATTTGTTCCGACAAATTTAATCTACCAGAATTGTATTATTCAAACTTCTGTTCCCGCGGGAACAGTTTGTTATATTTATATGGATGCCGAATTTACAGTCATTGCAAATTTTCTACTCGCATTTCAATTAATTTTTCATATCAAAAATAATCAAGGATTCATAAACTTTTGTAATAAAATTGTTGTAAAAAAAATAAAATACATTTACAATTCGAAAAGTTCAGTTGTGCCCCTTTTTTACTCAGTTTCTGAGGAAAGCCTCAGAGATTAGACAGAAGCAAGACAGTCTCCAAGATGTTTCCTGGGTTTCTTGTTTCATTCCACAAAATCTAGATTCATCCTTATCTACTAGTTTGAGCTTCAGATCTATTGTAGTCCTCTGATTCTAGATTACATTCTCCAGCCCAACTCTTTTTTGACTACTAATCAGCTACTGCTTCTCATCGCTTAGTACACCAGGGTGTGCTCTGCAATTTCCTCCTCTGGGAACATAATCTGCTTATCTAGTACATACTGACTCTTGTTTGATCTCACTTGGTCGTAGCTTCCCAGGAGTAGATATCTTCGATTGTCAAAATCATACTAGATCTTTCCAGTGGTCCTATTTTCCAGTTTTTTTTCGGTTTCACCTTTTTCTTATAAGGCAGAAGGTCTTTGTCCCCAATAAGGTATTTCATATCTCCATCTGCAACGACCTAATCCTCTTATCAATTGTCGAACCAGTGAGGCATTTTAACCTTCAGGTACAATATGAAGTTCACTTATTATATGTTTGTCATGATATCCATAACTTTCCTTTCGGAATTCAAACAAAAGAGCATTATTTGTATTGTTTTTTTTTAAAAAAAATGAAAAAAAAAATTATTTCCATTGTACTATCGATATTAAAATAAAACATTATTTCATTCAATATTATCGTAAAACTTCATTTTTCCGTATCTGAATACAGGCCACGAAAAATTGACATTTTTTTTGTTGGTTGAACAAAAGAATATGATAACAAAGAATTGTGGGGTTGTACCTACCTACGCACTGTCATTTTTAAATTTATCACACGATTCAGTAGAGTATTGAAAATATTTTTACTAATGATCAATAAAAAAAAGTATCTACACAGAACTAGAGTTTTCAGAGCTATAGATTGAAATAATTGGTTAATATTAACTGTTTTGGGTTAGAAACATTACAGGAATTATTGATAAGCTTTGAAAGTTTCGATTTTTTGCAAAACAATAAAAGGCTTAAGAGAGCATCCATTAATTACGTGAGGTGTTCAAGGGGGGGAGAGGTTAAGTAAAATCTTTCCAAATCTCACTTTTTTTCAATAGAAAACTGGCCACCTTCCATCCTTCCGGAAACTTTTCCTCTCTTAGCACCCTGTTGAATAGCTCCCAGAAGTACTCCCCATTGTCACCCAACAGCCTCTTCATCATATCACCCCTCAGACCATCTATCACTGGGGCTTTCCTTACTTTAATGTTTCTCCCCCTCTCCTCTACTTCCCATTTCTCTACCGGCATTATCCCCCTCATTTTCCCTATCCCCATAGTATCCTGTACTTTTCGAATCCCACTCCTCCTCTTCCCCCTTGTGAACAATTTCCCTATAATCTCCTTTTCCCAATCTTCCTCTAGCAACCCGTTGCTATTACCATCCATCCTCTTCACCTCTAACTCATACGCCTTTCTCCATGGATTGTTTTCCAATTCCCCCAGTGATTCTTCCCACTTCCCTCTCCACCCTACGCTCCAGTTCCTTCTTCTTCTCTTTGTATCCCTCATTTCCCTCTATCCTTCCTCTTCCACTGAGCATCCGTCTTCGTTCTTTCTTACACTCCCTCCACATCTCCTCTATTTCCTTATTCCACCAGTAATTGGCCCTCCGCTCACGCCTATTTCCCATCTTTCCCTCTCTTTTACAGCCCTGTCAAGTCAGCTCCTTTAGAAATTGATCTGAAAGGATCTATAGGATGAGGATCTCCTTAAAAATATTTGTGATGAAATAATGAAGATCCGTCTTCTACTCTGGAAATGTTGAATTCACAATGAACTTGTTTTGGGGAAAAATATTTATTACAATTCCAGACATTGTCGTTTAGCCATATTTTCATGTAAAAATATCTCGCTGTAGGTGCGTCTAAGATTATCTCGATTTTTTTTGCTCGACAGAAATATATATATAGACATCATCATGAACAATAAAGACGTTTCTTATTACGTGTAATAAATCGTCAGGATTCAACCCCTCTATCTTTCTAACTTCACGGCTGAATATGGAACATATCCAATTGCCTTTATAAGAAATGATGCCATCAAAACGAAAGTGAAATGCCGCAAAAATATCTTTTAAACATATTAAAATGAAAATTCGTTATTTTTTGCTTGCGTCTGATATTAAAAAAAAAACACAAATCGGTCCAATTCTTTACAATTGTCGATAAATATCAGTCGAAAGATTTTATCTGATGAAAAGTTGTTCTAGCCTGCATCCCTTTTTTCCCATTAAGGTGTTTCCAAAAGAATCCCTTGTTCCCCGATCCCTTTTGAGCTATTATAAAAGTAGACAGATTTACAGAGATTTATCCAAAAAGGAAACTTTTATGGGTCAGTACCCGATAATACACCTACTCAGCTAAATGGGATTCTCGATTTGGGCAAAAGGTTTTTTTTTTATTTCGACTGCCGTTAGCAACTTGATCTCATTTCACTAATACATTTACATTCGCTTGATGTATTAATTTGATAATATCAATTCTATTGGGAGTTTATCATGTTTCACAAATCACTAAATTTTCTTAGACCTTAGACTTATCAACTCAATATTCATTCATTAAACGCGTGTAAATCCGATCCTACTTATCTATATTATATGATCGGCAACATTGTAAAGTAGTTTGTGATTTTTCTTCGCCAGTGGCGTGCTCTTTTGAACAGAGATCTCTACTTAACATTATTCACCGTTCATAACTTAAGTCCGGGAATATTCGATCCACTTTTTCACTAACTACACAACCACGAACTATAATTCTTCAATAACTATAAGCTCCGAACAATGAACATACTAGAAGAGTAAACAGACGTTTTATTTAATGCCAACATAAACAATGTCAAAGCTTATTTATTTTGCTGGATTCCACAGATGTTGCCATGTTGTATTATTTAAATGTAATGACTTAAATTTTTTGTGGTTCATCAATTGTGTGTGGCATCAATCTTGAAAATTCAAATGGATTCGCCTGGTTTGTTTCTAACGACATCATTAACAGCAGGGACTATTAATTTGTGTTTCTTGTTGGATACATTATCTGAGGAGTGAGTAATGTAGAATGGACTGTATGTTATGGATTTGCTGGTATATAGACTCACCAATTTTGCCATGTACATATATATTACACAAACTATTTACACTGCAAAGATGGGACTAACCCAGAGCTTTGAAAGATGCCCCGAAGGCAGAGCTTTAATATTTTACAATAAATAGGGATAAAACCCACAAAAAATGACATTTGTTCATCAAAGAAACAGATTGCTTATCATCGTCATTTTCTGGCGCACACACACTCGACTTTTATTGTCAACTGTCAAATCAGGTTGACCAACATATGTTTAAGCGACGAATCGCCAACTTAAATTATAAAAATGACAAAATAACTAATTGTTGAAAGTTGTTTCCAACAACTAGAAAGGGCCTATAATAATACTAATTGGTATGAGCGTTCAAGAATAAAAATTAAATAAATTTTGTTATATCGAGTGTCCCAAATTAAAGCAAAACCAGTGTAACTGATTTTGTATTGTTATATCGCAAAGTGTGAATCTTAAATCAATAAACACAGCACGGCACTGTTATTGGAATCTGTGACCTTTGCTGTGTGTATTCCTATCCTTGTTTTGGAATGAGAGAATCGATTTAGATGTTGGTTACAAACAAAGTGTGTTGTCAGTATATTTATGTCTATAAGCTTGTGCATTTGGTATAAGAAATTTTAATTTTTTTCTAAAAAAAATCCTTCCCAAATAGTCTTAAATACAAGCATTGCTCACCTCTTCCGTTCTTTTATGAAATGGATGTAACTCTAGGTACGTCGAGTCGGTATAAATAAGTTACACTAGTCACTGGGGTGTAGAAACAGCTCACTTCGATTGAGTTTAAATCCCTTAATGGCACTAAATAGTGGCGTTTGCAATTGTCCCGGACTACAGCGATTCCTAGTGTGGAACATCACGACGTTATTTCAGCATGTAACCTACTAAAATCCGACCCAAAAAAAAGACAGGAAAATGCCAAAAGAATGAGAAGAAACAAATTTTACTATTTCAATAGATCGTAAAATAGAGATAGTCTTTGACATTTATCACCTTTTATTTATAATTGATAGTTTTAGTAGATCCAGCTGCACTTTAAAACACAGTAGGAGTTCCCGAACGGGTGACAAATATTAAAAAACGTTTACCCCAAGTAATAAAAAAATGGGGTGGCATATTCTATCAGTAGCCGTAATTTATTGGGAGGTCCTTTGTTAAATAGATATGTTAAGCTTGAACAAAGATGAATTTATTTGAAGGAAAAAAAATAATATTTGAACAGGTGAAGGGTTTTAAATTTATATAAATATTTTATTTTTATTGTCGTAGAGGTCCATAAAGAAAAAGAAGAAAACATACATCTGGAATCATCTAGAACTGTCATCGAAAGGACGTCTCCATAGCAATGCCAATATACTTTCCAGGCGACCTTTTTTAGAACGACAAAGCCGGTACTGTAAAAGGCTTGAAGAAAAGAAAGAAGTCGCAATCAAGCCAGAGAGTTATGATAATCAAAATCACCTTGAAATCCTTAGAAAAAGTCAAAAGAAAACCAATGACTTGGAAGTTGTGAGGGAATGGCTTAAAAATGGAGTCAGACCTACTTGGCAAGAGGTAGCCAGATTTAGTGGAAGCTTAAAAGAGTACTTGGCTCAGTGGGACTTACTATATCTTCATGATAGTCTATTGCATCGAAGATGGGAAATCCCCGATGGAGTACGTATAGTTCACCAATTGGTACTGCGAAGATCTTGGCAAAAGGTAGCCAGATATAGTGAAAGCTTAAAAGAGTACTGGGATAAGTGGGATTTACTGTATCTTCATGATAGCCTATTGTATCGAAGATGGGAGGGACGCCCCGATGGAGTACGTATAATTCACCAATTGGTACTGCGAAGAACTTGGCAAGAGGTGGTCAGATATAGTGGAAGCTTGAAGGAGTACTGGGATAAGTGGGATTCACTGTATCTTCATGATGGCCTATTGCATCGAAAATGGGAGAGCCCCGATATTCAACAATTGCCAAGATCACACATCAGAAGTCCCATAGTAGCCACTCAGGAGGACATTTTGGTACTAAAAGAACACTGCCAAATAGTTCTACGATGTCTTTCTACCATTCCATCGGACTGTGGGTGGAGAAGCGTAGTGCGTGTTTTGTTAATGTCTAATATGTTTATCAACTCCTGCCATAATTCGGATTCAAAATTTCGTCCTTGATCAGAATGTGATTCCAGAGGGACTCCTTGTCTCGCAATAACGTTGGTTACAAAAGCCTCTGCTACTGTCGTTGCTTCTTGATTAGAAAAAGGTGCTATTTCGGGCCATTTGGAAAAAAATCCATTACAACCATCAGGTATTTGTTTTCTTTTTCTGTCAAAAGAAGTGGACCGAGAATATCAATTGCAAGTCTTTCAAAATGCCCTCCGGAAAGATACTGTTCTATTTTTCCTTGGCTTCTTGTTTTAGTACCTTTTCTACTATTGCACAGATCACATTTGTTTCACCCATCTTCTACGTCCTTTCGACAGTTGACCCAATAGTATCTTTCCCGAACTCGTGCTAGTGTTCTTTTAGTACCAAAATGTCCTCATTAGTGGCTACAATGAAGTTCTTCTAACTTCTGATATGAGTTCTTCGCAGTACCAATTGGTGAACTATACATACTCCATCGGGGCTTTCCCATCTTCGACGCAATATGCTATCATGAAGATAAAGTGAGTCCCACTGAGCCAAGTACTCTTTTAAGCTTCCAATATATCTGGCTACCCCTTGCCAACTAGGTCTGACTCCATTTTTGAGCCATTCTCTCATAACTTCCAAGTCATTGGTTTTCTTTTTGACTTTTGAAGCTTACTTCTTATTACACGACATAGGACTTTTGAGAAGGCTAGTGAACTCGTGAAACGTATGATGTTACGAAAAAGCGTTCGTCACGCGATAATTCATTCAAGCGACTGTGCGCAATCTCTCTTGCCGCCCTGAGCTCGCACACCTATAGGTGTGAAAAATTGTCAGAATTTTGAAAAAAGGGTTAACAATTGCCAAATATGTTAAAATTTCTGAAAAATTGTCAATTTTTTTTAAATATGGTCAAAAATTGTCAAAAATTTGGAAAAATTATCAAAAATTGTCAAAATTTTGAAAAAATGGTTAATAATTGCCAAATATTTTCAAAAATTGTCAAAAATTGTCAAAAATTGTCAAAAATTGTCAAAAATTGTCAAAAATTGTCAAAAATTGTCAAAAATTGTCAAAAATTGTCAAAAATTGTCAAAAATTGTCAAAAATTGTCAAAAATTGTCAAAAATAGTCAATAATTGCCAAATATGTAAAATTTTTTGAAAAATAGTCAAAAATGGTCAATAATTGTCGAAGACGGTCAATAATTGAAAAAAACAATCAAAATTCGTCAAAAATGTTCAATAATTGTTAAAATTTTTGAAAATTTGTCAAAAATTGTCAAAAACTATCAAAATTTTGGAAAAATGGTTAAGAATTGCCAAATATTTTCAAAAATTGTCAAAAATTTGGAAAAATGGTCAATAATTGTCAAAAATGGTCAAATTTATTGAAAAATTGTCAAAAATGGTCAAAATTTTGAAAAAATGGTCAATAATTATAAAAACTGTCAAAAATGGTCAATAATTATTAAAAATTGTCAAATTTTTTTGAAAGATGGTCAAAAATGGTCAATAATTGTCAGAACCTGTCAAAAATGCTCAAAAATTGTCAATAATTGTTAAAATTTGGAAAAATGGTCTAAAATGGTCAACATTTTTGAAAAATTGTCAAAAATGATCAATAATTGTCAAAACTGTCAAAATTGATCAATAATTGTCAAAAATGGTCAATAATTGTCAACTTTTCACCTTCACCAGACAGTTCTCGACTTTTCGTTGACAGTGCTAGATGATTCCAGATGTATGTCTTCTTCTTTTGAAGTTGTACTTCTTATACGACCACCAAAAAGGTTGCGTTAAACTTTTCCGAAAGAAAGAAATATACACAAAAGTATAAAGTAGGAGAGAGAAAGAGAGTGAGTCCTTCGGTATTTAATAACAGATGGCAGTATAAGTATTTCAAAATTTCCTTCGCTTGACCAAAACCAAAACCTTCGGCATTCATTGACAGATGGCAGTGTAAGTATTGTTTTCAAGGGATATCGATATATTCAAATTATTGAAAGTTTGCTATACTGATTGTCTCAACCAAAACAAAGTAGGTGAATATTTTCAAATAATTAAAAATTTGAACATTCGATATTTTCAAATAATTAAAAGCTTGCTATAATGATTGTCCCATCCAAAGAAAAATTGAACATTCGATATTTTCAAATAATTAAAAGTTTACTATACTGATTGTCCCAACCAAAGCGAAGTCGGTGAATATTTTCGAATTATTAAAAATATGTTATACTGATTGTCCCATCTAAAGAGAAATTGAACATTCGATGTTTTCAAATAATTAAAAGTTTGCTATACTGATTGTCTCAACTCAACCAAAGCGCAGTCAGTCAATATTTTCAAATAATTGAAAACATTTCATACTGACTGTCCCATCCAAAGAAAATATGAGCATTTGATATTTTTAAATTAAAAATTTGCTATAAGTACTGATTGTCTCATCCAAAGAAAAATTGAACATTCGATATTTTCAAATAATTAAAAGTTTACTATACTGATTGTCCCAACCAAAGCGAAGTCGGTGAATATTTTCAAATAATTAAAAATTTGTTATACTAATTTCCTATTTTCATTTCCACATTACGAAGTATAACTTCTTCCGCACGGAGGGGCTGCACGCACTAATTTTTTTTTATGAACCTCTACATATCCTCAGTACAGGTCTGACGTAACAGTATGTTGAAGAGAGTCCGCATGGCATAGCTGCAGAATTAATTTTTCTATTTGTCAGAATATTGCGATTCGTCATTAGAGTTTCGAACAAATTTTGATTCATCATCAAAAAAAAACCCGTTCCATTTTAATACTAGGTCCTACTACAAAACTCCCAATTAATGGATTTCTGCCAATAGCTATAAAAAGATTAAAAACTGGTCAGTATAATAATCAACTGGTATTAACGAAATGTCAAAGTGAATATAAGTACATTGTTCTGAATGAGTGCATTGTTATTTGGTATTAAGTGAAAAATTACAAAAATTTATATACATTGGTTGATATTTAGTGGTCGAGGAAATGGAATTGACATATAAAAACTTTTTATATCGTTCTTTTTGGATTAAAAATGGACGAACTTCATCTTTTCTTTTAATGTAATAAAATTGCCAAATTTCTTTTTGAACCGTTTCTGGTGGCTCACATAAAGAGCAAATAGTCTATCAGTTTTCGACACAAATAAAACGATTTTTTTCATTTTAAAACTGACAATAAACAACAAAAATCAACTCGACAAAGGTTTCTCTTTTACCGGTAAAAGATGTTTCTACAAATCCAGAGCTATAATTCATCAATAAACCTCTTAACTCAAAAACAAACATCTTTTCAATCATACTAATGGATGTATTGTAGGGTTATTCTGCTTTTACGTAATAAAAAAGAAGTCTTAAAGGACCGTTAGAGAAAACGGATGTTGGTTTTGAAAAACAAAATGACGAGGAAAAGAAAATCGGAAATGGATTGGTAATGTTTTAGAGTTGATGGCGAGTTATTTAAGAAAAATTTCGTCTCCCACATAACAAATTAAACGTTAAATGAACAAAAATTATCTCGAGCTGAATTGGATTTTATTTCCGTAGACCCATATCGCCCTCGACCATAAATATTTGGTGTAATTGTCCTTCTCGACTCATTAGTATCATCAGAACAATGCTGGAAGATAGAAAATTTGTTATATACCCGGTCAGGGGTAATTTAAAACTGCAAGGCATGCACAGGGGGTAAAACAATGTCTATTAAGCTCGATGATAACATCCCTTTTGTTGCCATTATTTAGAGATAAGGGTAGGGCGCTGACAAAATAAATGAAAGTGGACAGGGTAAGAAAAACCTTCGAGAGCCCTTCTGGATTTTCGGGTTGATAACGAAGTTTTTGCATTTGCTGTCGACACAAAAAGAAATCCTAGATAGACTATTAAGTGTCCTTTGTTATTATTGAGTTGAATTTATAAATTCCTCATTCTTACAACTTGTTTTTGTTTTGTTTTTGCTCTCAACCCTGTATTTTTTATTCAATAACCAATGCTGAATAGAAAGAATCGTAAATGTTATCATAACTGCCACAAATGTAATAAATTCCACCAAAACTAGCTGCTTGCTCAAAACTGCCAGAGTCCTTTTGTGGGTCCCAACAGACCTCCTGGAGGTGAAAGAACCCTCCAACTTCTGCAATTTGAAAACGGAAGATTGGAGGATCCTAGGAAACCATCCTCAGGCACAGAGAACTACCCTTGTAATAGGGATGGATGAACAATCACTGCTGACAGATAGAGGGTTGAAGGTATACCTCGGCCTTCAGGGTATCCAACGGAAGGGGGAAGAAAGCAGAAACCACAAATGCTGCAGGTACTTCAAGTGAACCTGCAGTTTAATAAAGCGGCAACTGCTGCACTAGTGCACCACATTTTTTAACTCAATTCTCTTTCTTTTGCAAAATATTGAACAAATTGTTTTTTTTAAGTCCAACCCTGTTGAAATATGTTTAAACTGAATAGGAGTAAGCATATACTTTGAAGTGAGATGATGTGATCGTGTCGAAATTGCTGAAAACTCGTAAACCGAGATGATGCGCTAAAACTTGGCCTATCTTTAAAATGCCTCAACGTTCACTTATACTTTTGATGTAAAATAGTTCGGGGTAAGTGTGAGTGTGAAGAATGAAAAATGGAACATAATTTGTTTGAGATGAATATGGTTAAAGCCTGAAGGATATTTGGGAGATGCCTTTTTGAATTACAGCATGTTTTTTACGACGCGAAAAAGTGTTTGGAATTGGTAACACTGGTGTATTCAGAGTGAAAGGGAATTTTTTTTGGCAAGTCACCATTTCGTTTCTATCATTATGTCTCTAGTTATATATTATGTCAGAAGACAGTGGAAAAAGCAATTTTAATATTAAACAAAAACAACAATAAATAGTGGAATTTTTTTAAAATCGAGTCATTGAAATTTTGAGTCAAAGTGAAGGCTATTGGTACTGAGATGCAAAAATAAGAGGAATGGAATTTAACAATACATCGTAATAAAAATCGAACAGAAACAATACAGGATAAAACAATGTTCAACTAATGGACTCAACATGTAACTGTCACGACTTGACGGACGATACGTATGTTGTTTTTTTTTCATTAAAAATAAATCAAAAATTCATTTCCTGTATCTGATTACTACGTGCATCTATATGGAATGAAATTAACGTTTGAAGGGCTTAAAATTGTATCACGTTTCCATTAGGAAAAGTATCTGTTAATGGATAAGCTTTATTACTAAAAGATTACAGTTTGTTTGAAGATTAACCAACATGTTGTTACAGAAAAGCTCTTTGGCTTCGTACACAAACGCTCTCTAGTCTATATATGCTGAATTCCTATGATAAAATATTCAAAAAATGAACCAAAAATGAATTTATTACAAGGGACGTAGCTACATAAGATATTTGTACTAATTCATTTTAAAATTTATAAAAGATTTAAACAAACACAAGATATTGTATCACTTTTCCATTCAGTTTTTTCCTGCGAATACGTTTTTACGGCGGACGTTTTGTTTCATTTTATCCGAAAATTCGAAAACAAACAAAGAAACGTAACAATATCTGGGTAAAATACTCGGAGCATAAAATTCACAAAGCAAAACAAATCTACAAAGAGGTATGGTTCAAAGAGAGTTTTGGTCACTAAACTTCGTAAATTCGTCTAAGAATTTATCCATAAAAGTCTACTTACAACAGAAACCCCCATTTTCCTTTATCCCTGAAATCTCTAAGGTTCAGGAATACATCCAGTTGAAGAGCGAAATAAACCGTCTTATATAGGTATATATTCTTCCTCACCCTCAAAATAGGAATTAAATCATTTTGTGAAGGGTCGCTAAAACGAGTGTCTAAAGAAAGGAGAAAGGTGGATAGTCACGAAATGGAAAACGGAAAATGAACATTCACACCTGCTTCTAACCCACGAACTTATCTTTATTTCAAGCATTGTTACAGATTTATTTGCAATACTTCCTGTTCCTGAAAACCGGAAAATGGAAAAAATGTCTTGAATGCTGGGAAATCTGCAAAGCCCTGGTAAAGACACAATGATCTCATGTGGAAGCTGTAACTCTGTATGCTGCTTAAGAATGATGAGTTGGATTATTCTATCACTAACTTCGTCGCCCCGAGTCTCAAAGTCTATAAATGTAACAAATATTTTATGGTAATTAAAATAAGTAAACATTGACCTACATCTTATTCTCAATTCGATGTATCTAGAAAAAACCGCATCGATCTTAGTACCGTATCTACCATTTTTCATTTCAGGATTAAATACTTCTCTCAAGTATTCAGTAAGAGTAAGTCCTCTCTTGTCTCTCTTGTCAAACCCTCCATCTATAAAATAAAAAGTGACGTTTTATCAATAATTCTCCATTTTGTTTTAATTCTCTCCATATTTTCTTTTATTGTCATCCAAATCTGAATTATGTTGAAAATGTTTAGTCTCTAACCCATCGGAAAATGAGTTTAAAATCATGTACAAAGTTCCACATGACATACAAGAAAGCGAGTAAAAAAAACGTGGAAAACACACAAATACCGCGGAGCACATGCACGAATGAGTGAGAATATAAATACTATACGGTCAGCTGATGCGAGCCATGAGCGCCGCCATATTGGCCTTGCGCCTTTCACTTTAACTCTACTCCGCGCTACATGCGATAGATGGACGAAAAATTTGGAAGAGATGTAATAAAAGTTTCACTTCGCGAATTAATGGAGATGTAACCGCTCGAAAGTGAATCTAAAAGGATCTGATTCCACTAAACGGATCCGAACCTATAAAGACTCCTTTAGAGCCTTTGTTAGCTAACTGGTTTACCAATCAATTACCTGCAATCTCCTAATGTCTTGGAAACACTGTGTTGTCTCTTGCCAGCTTTTTTTTTCGGGTCGAGATAGAAAACTCATGTTCGAATGGGTCCAGGACCCAAACAGTGTTGGACTCATCTCCAAGGGGATGCCTACCAACCAAACCCATCTCAAACACGCCGTTTCCCCCGCCTCGGAATCACTACCCTAGCATACTGGCGAAACGGGCGGTGGTCCCTCGCACACTCTCCGCTCACACCGTCTTCTCCCTACTATCATTCAACTCGCCATATCGAGTCATTCTCTCCCCCTAACCATGCTCTCTACGTAACTCACCTCCATCCATTCCTCCTCCCCCCTCGACATTATCTCCACCATGCTCTCCCAGTATACCGCCACCCCTAGTTTCCTCTCCAACTTCTTCAGAACTTTCTCGTTCCTCCAGCATCTAAACACATGCCTCACATCATCTTCCACTTCACACCTCTCGCACATTCCCAATATTTTCCCAATCTAGTGGAGGAACCCTATTCACGACACATATCCAGTGAACTCCTGTGTCAAGAAGTAGTTCAACTCCCGGCATTTCCGGTCCATCCAATCTCTCCTATTCCCAATCGCTGCTTTTAGCGCGCCCTCATATTCCTCCCAACTTCTTTCCATCCATTCCTGTACTTCCTCTCTGATCGCACCCCTCCAGCGTTTGTTCCTGGCTCTAGTCATCACGTCCAATGGGTAGGACCTTAACACCGCTGCTGCCTGTCTACCCACTGTTCTGTACCCCTACACCTCTCTGCACCCGCAGGAGTGACATAGCCGTCGAATTCACCCCCGCTCTTTCAGCCCACACCTCCGCTCCATACAGCATACTCTGCTCTACCGTCCTACAATTACCCTCCTCTCCCACTCTCTCGGCCCTTTCACATTACACATCAATATCCCCAGCCATGCTGCCCTCACTTCCCCTTCTCTGACGCCTTTAACATATGAGTTTTGAAGGATGATTGTCTATCCAACCACAGTCCTAGGTATTTCACAAGCTCCTCCATACGAATATTCCTTCCCTTCACCATCACCCCCACTCCCTTTGCCGTACATACCAGACACACATATTCCTTCTTCCCGCGCACTGCTCTTCCCTTCCTCCTATTTGACCAAACTCGTCTCCTCTGAGGGGTCCAGAGGGTCCCTCCCATTTTTCCCTTATTTTCATCATATTTTTACCAAATTTGTTGTTTTTGTGTACCTATCAAATAAATTCTATAATGTTAAAATTAAATGATTCATTTCGATCGTACGTCGTTTCTTTTTGATATGTGATAGTAAAGTGTCAAAATCGATAGCAGGAAGATCAATGGGCCACCCGTATAGACCCGCCACCTACGGGAACAGCGGGATGTCACACTTACCCCAACATCGGACCAGCAGCTGTCCCTGGCGTGTCATTATCCACTGACGGTGGCAGATCGCCCTCAATTGTGCCTATATCCGTTATATGTTCATAGAGGGCGCTTGAAGAGGGATATAACAAGGAATATTGAAAAAAAAAACACTAATAAAAATATTACGAACGGCTGTATTTGAAGTGAAGAACGAAATGTGGTGTGGTTTTGATGCAAATATCATGAGGCTCAATTACAAAAATTTTGATTCAATTTTTGAGCGTCCAGATCTTTATAATTGTTTTTACGATTCTCCTTGGTTTTCCACTTTATTTATTACATTCTATAATATATTTTCCATGTCAGATCTGTTTTTCATTTTTTTATGTGTTCCTAACCTTAAATACTTTCTACAAGGTCAAGACTGAAGTATTGTGGTGTGCCTAAAAGTCGGGGGAAACTTCAGAACCACAGAAGCAAAGTATTGTGGTGTGCCTAAAAGACAGGGGAAACTTCAGAACCACAGAAGCAAAGTATTGTGGTGTGCCTAAAAGACAGGGGAAACTTCAGAACCACAGAAGCAAAGTATTGTGGTGTGCATAAAAGACAGGGGAAACTTCAGAACCACAGAAGCAAAGTATTGTGGTGTGCCTAAAAGACAGGGAAAACTTCAGAACCACAGAAGCAAAGTATTGTGGTGTGCCTAAAAGACAAGGGAAACTTCAGAACCACAGAAGCAAAGTATTGTGGTGTGCCTAAAAGACAGGGGAAACTTCAGAACCACAGAAGCAAAGTATTGAGTATTGTGGTGTGCCTAAAAGACAGGGGAAACTTCAGAACCACAGAAGCAAAGTATTGTGGTGTGCCTAAAAGACAGGGGAAACTTCAGAACCACAGAAGCAAAATTTCAAGCTCAAAAATTTAGTAAAGGGCCGTATTAATTTGTTGGATGACGCCACTGATGATGTATGAGTACGTAGGCTGGTTAATACACGGCACATTTCAAGGTTATCCAGAAAAATGAGTTGGGGTTGCTGGAATATTTTACAAGGGGTGGTAAATTATCCAGAAAGTAATGTATTGGCGATTGATCGCGATGAAAATTATGTAAAATATACAGGGAAGTTTAAAAATATTAAATTTAATCGCTTAAGAGAACTGCCACGGAATATCGCCTGTGAAAGGCATGTAAAACAGTTTCCATTGTGTTGTAATTGATACTTTGGGGAACAAAAGCTGTTATCTTCCATCTAATTTGAGTTAGATATAAATTTAATTCGGTTAAAAAAAAAAAGAACACCGGTGCTGAGTCATGGCAACGTGTTAAGTTACATATTTATAAAGGTAATTTTATATTAAAAGTGCCTATTAAATTTACGTACTTAAATGATGTAAGAAATTCATTGTCTAGTAGGAAAAGAGGCTTCTTCGTGCGGACAAAGCATACTTGCACTGCTATATGTCGCTTTGTAAGAATTTTAGTGATTTATTGATTTGAAATTGAGTCCAAGAATAGGGTTGCGCGATACACTAGAAAGTATCGATATTAGGTATCGATACGGATCGGAACGTAAAGTATCGATACAGTAGAATATCGAATATTAATTTATCGATACTAGAAGTATCGATACGTGAACGATCCGAGATTTTGCTAATTTTGACGTTTTTTTGTTAAAAACCACCTTTTTGGGGGGTGGAAAAAGATATTATTATTGCGTCCAAAGTTGAGTTCCTAGAATAAAAAGTGAGCATTTTCGACAGGTTTTGACCATTATTGATCATTTTTGACAATTTTTAACAATTATTGACCATTTTTGATAATTATTGAACAATTTTAACAGTCTTGACAATTATTGATCATTTTTGACAATTTTCCAAAAATTTTGACCATTTTACACCATTTTTTTAAATTTTAAGAATTATTGACAATTTTTGACAGGTTCTGGCAATTATTGACCATTTTTGACAATTTTTCAAAAATGTTGTCCATTTTTCAAAAATTTTGACAATTTTTAACAATTATTGACAGTTTTTTATAATTATTGACCATTTTTTCAAAATTTTGACAGTTATTAACCATTTTTGACAGTTTCTGACGATTTTTCAAAAATTTTGACAATTTTCAACAAGTATTGACCATTTTTGACATTTTTCCATAATTATTGACAATTTTCCAAAAAATTTGATAATTTTTCTAAATTTTAACAATTATTGACTATTTTTGACAGGTACTGGCAATTATTGACCATTTTTGACAATTTTTGAAAATTTTGTCCATTTTTAACAATTATTGACCATTCTTTCAAAATTTTGACAATTTTTAATAATTATTGACCATTTTTTCCAAATTTTGACAATTTTTGACCATTTTTCAAAATTTTAACAGTTATTAACCATTTTTGACAGTTTCTGACCATTTTTGACAATTTTTCAAAAATTTTGACAATTTTCAACAAGTATTGACCATTTTTGACATTTTTCCATAATTATTGACAATTTTTTCAAAATCTTAACAATTTTTGACCATTTTTCAAAATGTTAACAATTATTGATCATTTTTGACAGTTTCTGACAATTATTGAACATTTTTGACAACCTTCAACAATTTTGACAATTATTGTAAATTTTTCAAAATATTTAACAATTTTTGATCATTTTTCAAAATTTTAAGAATTATTGACCATTTTTGACAATTTTTCAAAAATTTTGACAATCATTGACCATTTTTTTAAATATTTAACAGTTTTTGACCATTTTTCAAAATTTTAACATATTTGGCAATTAGAGAGAGAGACGCGCGATACTCTCTCTCTCTTTCTCTCTCACTGTCTCCGACCATTTGGGACCGGCATGTATGAGAGAGGAGATTTTTTTTTTAAAACGAAGGATAAAGTTTTGGAAAAAATGAAGGAGTACATTCCACGTTTTGAAAATGAAACTGGAAAGAAAATGAAAATATTGAGATCAGATAATGGATGAAGATGGAAGAATGATCACCGAAAGCGAAGGAGAAAATAATGATAATGGAAATTCATCGAGAAACTGAGAGATCGAACAAAAATTCAATAACCCGATAGATTTAATGACTTTGTTTGCTACATAGCTGAAGAAAATATGGACTACAGCCAAGTTGTTGGGGACGAAAATTGGTGAAGAGATCGATGCATTGAGAAAAAAGGTGAGCGATCGTCGGAACGCCGACAGAAGCTTGCTTCTTATGCACAATAGAATGACCATTTTTCGAAAATTTTGACAATTATTGACCATTTTTTCAAAATTTTGGAAAATGTTTTCTAATTTTGACAATTATTGACAGTTTTGACAGTTATTGATCATTTTTGACAATATTTCAAAAAATTTGACCATTTTTGACAATTATTGACCATTTTTTCAATATTTTTGACTATTTTTTCAAATTTTAACAATTATTGACCATTTTTGACAATTTTTCAAAACTTTTTTATCAATTTTCAAAAATTTTGACAATTTTCAACAATTATTGGCCATTTTTGACAGGTTTTTATAATAATCGAACATTTTTTCAAAATTTTAACAATTTTTGACCCTTTTTGACAATTTTTTAAAAATTTTGACAATTATTGACCATATTTGACAATTATTGACCAATTTTGACAGTTTTGACAATTATTGATCATTTTTGACAATTTTTCGAAAAATTTGACCATTTTTTCAAATTTTAACAATTATTGACCATTTTTGACAATTTTTGAGCATTTTTGACAGGTTCTGACAATTATTGACCATGTTTGACAATTTTTCAAAAATTTTGACCATTTTTCAGAAGTTTCGACTATTTTCAACAATTATTGACCTTTTTTGACAGTTTTTTTATAATAATTGAACATTTTTTCAAAATTTTAACAATTTTTGACCATTTTTCAAAATTTTAACAATTATTGACCATTTTTGACAATTTTTCAAAAAATTTGACAATTATTGACCATTTTTGACAATTATTCACCAATTTTGACAGTATTGACAATTATTGATCATTTTTTACAATTTTTCAAAAATTTTGACCATTTTTCGAAAATTTTTACAATTTTTTCAAATTTTGACAATTATTGACCAATTTTGACAGTTTTGACAATTATTGATCATTTTGGAGAATATTTCAAAAATTTTGACCATTTTCTCAAATTTTAACAATTATTGACCATTTTTGACAATTTTTCAAAAAGTTACAGTTTATAGAGAGGCAATAGGAAATTTATTATTTTTGACTTCGATGACAAGACCTGATATTGCTTTCACAATCAACCAGTTGAGTAGACATATGGAGAGTCCAAAACTTATTCATTGGAAAGGAGTAAAGCGAGTATTTCGATAACTACAGGGAACAAAACATTTCGGATTTTTAGTTGATCGAGTCTTGGAGGAAGATACTTTGAGAACATATAGTGTCGCGGATTTTGCAGAAGATCTGCAGACAAGAAAATCTACATCAGGATTTTTCATGACATTTGGCAATACTGCAATAGATTGGGTTTCAAGGAGGCAGTCTGCAGTAGCGCTATCTACAGCTGAAGCCAAATATATTGCAGCAGCAGATCCAGTGAAAGAAATCATCATCATGACCAATTTGGCACAGGAACTTGGTATTTGTGAGTTGCGTTTGTCTCTGTAAGTCGATAATCAGGGTACAATTCGCATTTTATTGGATGAAACTGCACATAAGAGGACTAAGCACTTAGATGTTCGATACCTCTTCATAAGAGATGCAGTTGGTAAACAAATTCAGCTGGAGTATAAAATCGTTGCAGAAGGATAAATTCAATTTTATGATTGATTTCCTGAATGTTAAAGGAGGGAGTATCGAAAATATTCATTAATTACATTAAAAGCACGCTATAGAGAGTAAAATCCAATAGTCTATCAATATGACCTCAATATTTAATACTGTAAGAAAAATAATGGCAAGAAAACAAAAAAAGAGAGTTTTTTGACAATTTGGTTGGCTAGTAACTGAATTTACAGCTTTCTTAGACTATTTGTTTCGACTCGCTTATTTCTATATATAAATGGGCTTCGAGATATTTTCTGTTCCACATGGGCGCATGTATCTCTTGAACACATAGCCTAAGGTTAAAGATTGGATTCAGACTAATAACATAACATTTTGATAAAGGAGGCCTTCGGGTTATGCACTTCTATTCCAATAACAACATTGTTACATAAACCTAACCTCAAAATAATAGAAATTCGTATAATTTACATCGTTTCTATAGTATTTATGTCCGTTTACTTTAAGACAATCTTAAAAGGACTAGTTCGCTTTGCACCGCTCTCTATTTTATCGAAGATTTAGTGTGACAAACCAAAGTTATTCACGGGTTTTAGGATTTATAGAGGAAGCTCAGAAATTTCGAAATGATTTCCAAGTAAAATATTACCTGATAAGGAAACCTACAAGACCAAATAATGATCAACTATTATTACAGTGTGTCTCTCATGAATCAGTTGCTAGCAGCACTTCCGTTTTTGAAAATCATTCCTGACATCTGAAGCTTTTTATTTTCTTTGTATTTATAGGTTAACTTTTCAAATTTTACGCGGGCGAAAGCTGCCACTCGATATAAAGCCAAATCTGAAAAGTCACTAATAACTTACTAGATTTTCTCAGTGTTGCCATTTTCGCAATGCGTTAAGAGGAATGCTTAAGGTGCAGCGAGACATTTGAGTGCTTCTTAAAGTTAAAGTTAAATCGGGCATTAAACCCCCTTTAAAAATTTTGCAGATTTATATAAAGTTGAATGTTATTTTTAAAAATATTTCTTCGTGTACCATCTGCGTCAAAATGAAAATTGAAATGCCCCCGACGCGAGGGAATGCTTACTGAATAACAAAATTTATTCACACTTCCAAGCAAACAGAGAAAGAAAACAAGTGCATCTCGAGTAATAATATTTCATAGAAACGGCCAACCAGACACCCCATAAAATATCAAGAAATAACATCTTTATGAATATAAGCACACGGAAATGTGGGTCAGTGAGGCCTTATCGACACGTCATATCGCTTTAGAAAGCGCGAATCAATCTTATTATCGAACGAAAATTGAATTTCTGAATTTCCAGAGGCGAAATGTCTTGATCTTTTTGCTTTTTATTATATTTGAGAGCCAATTTTCACCAAGAATAGCTGGATGTGAATGTATGTTAACAGGTTTACTGTTTTCAGTTTTGTGTTGGTGTGGAAATGGTTCGCTAAGCCGACGTAGAGATACCGAGAATATATATAAAGGCTTAAAACCAAAACAAAAAGAATAAGTATAATTTTTATTTTTATTAGATAAAACCACTTTACTGCTTTAAATATCAAAATTCAGAATAGTCAATGAGTTTATAGGCCCAATAACGCAGAGTAGTCTTTGGAGGTTTCAATAAAATTACAATAAAAAATATATTTTCCTACGATCACTACTGAAAGTAGGCTTTTGCACACTCAAATCTAACCGCAAAGTTGATGTTTTCCGCGAGCTGTCATAATTTGACATTATTGGCGCTCTTAAGCAGAAAGTAACTTTGGCGCACGCCTAATTTTATTTATAGATAAAAGAGAGCTAGTAGATATTTTAATATAAACTGTAGAATAAATAAATATTTTAGTTGATTTTCTAATATGTTAAAGCATCCAACAGTATTTTCCGTAATAATATAATGAGAAATAGGGAAATCTAAAAGATATCTGACATTAAAGTAATAAATATCTGACATTAATGTGATAAGTGTTGCCTACGTACATAGGTACACGAAACTGCTAAGAACAAACAATGGCAATAGGTAGGCAACACAACATACTTGCAATCACCAGAAAGATTTGACATTTTCTAACCTTTCAGAGACATCTACCTCAGGCATAAACATAAAAAATTGCCAAAATTGTATCTTTAATTTTAATTTAGTTAATAAGTAAAAGGTATGTTTGTTTATTATCGTTCTGTATTCCGTTCAAATAAAATTTAAAAAAGTTGTAATTTATTTAATGAACTATAATATTCATACAACCATAAAATCATAAATCTTTAAATCATAAAGTCTATTGTCATAAGTAGGCAACACAACATACACAATTAATCTTTTGTCTTCGAATAGTAGGCTTAATATGTCAAATAAACTTCCAATATTGTGATGAAAGTAACACGTTTTTAATAAAAAATTAATTTTATTTTGGTGTGATCGTAGAAAAAATCTTGTGTGTATTTCGAGCAGAAAGTCCTTTGGTAGTCTCGACAGATTGCCGCGCTCCGCTGACGCGTCGCGCGGCAACTTTCTGTCTCGACTGCCAAAGTACTACTTTCTGCTCTTGATACACAAATAGCTATTTTTTATCTACGACCACCATTAAAATTAAGCATTTACAAAATCATATAAATACGTGAAATTACGTTTTATACATACGTCTAAAGCATGCGAAAAAGAACAATGCTTTTTAAATGGAAGTTTCATTATAACACCCAAAAGAGTGCGAAAAAGTACAATGCTTTTTAAATGGGATAATCATTATAACACTCTTTTTTATTTGTATATTTATTAAGATACCTTAGATAATTTTGTGTTTTGTTTTCTGTCAAAGGTTCTGTAATTGTAATAATTTTGTACTTTCATTAAGAAGTGTGAAACGTGAATGGTCAATAATTGTCAGAATCTGTCAAAAATTGTCAAAAATGGTCAAAAATCGTTAAAAATTGTCAAAAATTGTTAAATATAGTCAATAATTGTCAAAATTTTTGAAAGATGTCAAAAATGGTCAATGATTATCAGAAACTGTCAAAAATGGTCAATAATTGTTGAAATTTTGAGAAATGGTCGAAAATTGTTCAAATTTTGAAAAAATGGTCAATAATTATAAGAGACTGTCAAAATTTTTGAAAAATTGTCAATAATTGTCAGAAAGTGTCAAAAATGGTCAATAATTGTTCAAATTTGGAAAAATGGTCAAAAATTGTCAAACTTTTGAAAAAATGGTCAAAAATGGTCAAAATTTTGAAATAAGGGTCAATAATTATAAGAAACTGTCAAAAATGGTCAAGAATTGTCAGAACATGTCATAAATGCTCAAAAATGGTCAATAATTGTTAAAATTTGGAAAAATGGTTTAAAATGGTCAAAATTTTTGAAAATTTTTCAAAAATGATCAATAATTGTCAAAACTGTCAAAATTGGTTAATAATTGTCAAAACTGGTCAATAATTGTTAAAATTTGAAAAAATGGTCTAAAATGATCAAAATTTTTGAAAAATTGTCAAAAATGATCAATAATTGTCAAAATTGGTCAATAATTGTCAAAATTGGTCAATAATTGTCAAAAATGGTCAATAATTGTTAAAATTTGGAAAAATGGTCTAAAATGGTCAAAATTTTGGAAAAATGGTCAAAAATCGTAAACATTTTGAAATAAGGGTCAAGAATAATAAAAAAACTGTCAAAAATGCTCAATAATTGTTAAAAATTCTCAACATTTTTGAAAAATTGTCAAAAATGGTCAATAATTGTCAGAACATGTCATAAATGCTCAAAAATGGTCAATGATTGTTAAAATTTTGAAAAATGGTTTAAAATGATCAAAATTTTTGAAAATTTTTCAAAAATGATCAATAATTGTCAAAACTGGTTAATAATGGTCAAAAATGGTCAATAATTGTTAAAATTTGGAAAAATGGTCTAAAATGGTCAAAATTTTGGAAAAATGGTCAAAAATGGTAAAAATTTTGAAATAAGGGTCAATAATAATAAAAAACTGTCAAAAATGCTCAATAATTGTTAAAAATTCTCAACATTTTTGAAAAATTGTCAAAAATGGTCAATAATTGTCAGAACCTGTCATAAATGCTCAAAAATGGTCAATAATTGTTAAAATTTTGAAAAATGGTTTAAAATGGTCAAAATTTTTGAAAATTTTTCAAAAATGATCAATCATTGTCAAAACTGGTTAATAATGGTCAAAAATGGTCAATAATTGTTAAAATTTGAAAAAATGGTCTAAAATGATCAAAATTTTTGAAAAATTGTCAAATATGATCAAAAAATGTCAAAATTTTTGAAAAATTGTCAAAAATGATCAATAATTGTCAATAATTGTCAAAAATGGTCAATAATTGTTAAAACTTGGAAAAATGGTCTAAAATGGTCAAAATTTTTGAAAAATTGTGAGAAATGATCAATAATTGACAAAACTGTTAAAATTGGTCAATAATTGTCAAAAATGGTCAATAATTGTTAAAATTTGAAAAAATAGTCAAAAATGGTCAATAATTGTCAAAAATTGTCAAAATTTTCGAAAAATGGTCAAAAATGGTAATTCTGTCGGCGGTCCGATGCCCGCTCACCTTTTTTGTGGATTGGTGTAACACTAAAAAAATTAAAAATTAGACGGAAAATGTTCTTATTGCATATTTGTCGGAAAAGTCAATGGAAATCATCAACGTTATGGTCCCATTATTCAATGTTGAAAACTACCATAAATTTAAATTTAAACATTGATATAAGTAAATTTCATAAACTTATTACCTTCATAAAACGACAATCAGAGAGCCATAAACCAAAAAAATCAAAAATTTCCACAAGGGAACAGATTTTGGATTTTATAAATGGAGCACTAGATAATGAATTTCTTATGAAGAAGGTAGGCAATAATTCAAACACAATTATTAAAAAGAGAGGTTATGTAATATATAATTAAGGGAAAGTATTTTTAATGTGGTCGTAGATTTAACATTGTATGATACTCATGCGTGAATTACTTTTGCTACGCTCGTGCCTTTCATTTTCGCAACTCGTGCGCAAAAGTATCATTTCACGCACTTGTATCATAAATAACTATTTTGTATGGAGGAGAACAGACCTGTATATGAGCTATGTTTATGTTTTATATGAGCTATGTTTTAACACCCAAAAAATGAAGTTTTTGAAAGCCTTTTGCATTTATTTCATCATGGAACATATAGTAGAATTCATTTGCATGTCATGTACGTCAATCTTGTTTTTGAAGTGATACTTTTAATGCGACTTCCAACAAGGTTGCGTTAAACGATAAAGAGAGAAAGAAAGATACACAAAGGTAGAAAGTAGGAGAGAGAAAGAGAGTGAGTCCTTCGGTATTCGATAACAGATGGCAGTGTAAGTACTCTTTTTAAAAAGTAATTTATTAAGAGATTGTAATTTTGAAATTTCCTTAACATGACCAAAATCTTCGGTATTTATCAACAAATGATAGTGTAAGTATACTTTTTTCCTAAAATAAAGTAACTTTTAAAATGTAATTCAGAAAAAATTCCTTTTTTGGAATTTTTTTTTCATATCACCAAAACCTTCGGCATTCAATGCCAGATGGCAGTGTAAGTATTCTTTTTGAAAAGTAATTTATTCAGAAGCTGCAATTTTGAAATTTCCTTTACATTGCCAAAATCTTCGGTATTCATCAAAAAAATATAGTGTAAGTAAACTTTTTTTCTTAAATAAGGCAACTTTTAAAATTTAATACACTAAAAAATTCCTTTTTTGGAATTTTCTTTATACGACCAAAACCTTCAGCATTCGATAACAGATGGCAGTGATACTTTTAATGCGACTTCGAACAAGGTTGCGTTAAACGTTAAAGAGAGAAAGAAAGATACACAAAGGTAGAAAGTAGGAGAGAGAAAGAGAGTGAGTCGGTAGATCTCAAGCAAATGCGAAGTAAACAGTGTGAGCGTCGTGAAATTAGCTGAAATACGTACTTGTTGTTCTATTTTGATTTTTAATATTTTCTTATGTTAAAATATTATCATATTATCATTCATGTATATAACTTAATGTAAATATGTATAAATGTTGTAATATATAGTTAGCTATTATAGACATTAATAAAATCTAATCAAACTAATTGAAGTGTATTATTGTAATAAAGGTTGGCCATTCCAAAATAGGTCAATTTTAGACTCGGGCCGATTTTTATTCAGTATACCTGCTTGATTAGCCGAGATGGGAATCGCCCTTAAAATACTGTTACTGTGGTGACAAAAATTTTAAATCCTTGGTCGTAGTTCACCCTGTATATAGTGTTGTCTGGTCTCCTTATTTTTTTGAACAATCTCAACAATAGATTGATTTAAATCCATTTTAATACTATACATAATAATTATACTGTCATTTATAAAATTGCAGCAGATAAATATGAAACCTTTTATTCCATCATAAGTAAATACCCAATTAATTCATAATCATATTGGTTGAAACAGTATCGTTATTCCAACAAATCTAGTCAGCATATCGTTTTCTTTCTTTCGCTCAATTTCTATAGTACAAGCAATTAGTTGTTAATAATAACATTTTACAAAAAATAATTTAAAAAAGTCTTAAGCCAAATATTGATTTGGAGAAAGCAGTATATGACAGTTTATAATAAAAGAAATTGATAGATCTAAACCCTTACTCTGTGGAATTACAAATAGATAACTCTTAAGTTATGTAATATAACATAACCTATACTTCTGTCTTCGCTTGTTTCTTCACTAGTTATCACGATGCTAAAAAAAGACGACAGAATTGTAGTTCTGTAGCTAACTTCTCTTTTACATAATGTGGGTCACATCGTAAATGCCGGACTATTTAAATCATCCAAAAGCTGAAGATTTCGGGGGGTTTTAAGCCCGATATTCTTCTTTTCCTGGTGAAAAAGACAATCTCAGTTTTCTTGAGATTGACAGCTATTTTTATCATGTAATACAACGTATACTTTTCGACGTGAAAGGATAGGTAAAAAGTTTTAAGCGCTCGTACTATTAGGTATTTAAGTATCTAATTAAAATTTGAAATCACGGTAATCAATTACGCTCATTAAGATTGAATCTGATTCTGCATAATCTGCAAAAGGCAATGATTTTAATTGGCAACGAGATATCATCTCTGCAGTTCAAGGGCCAAAATTTATAAACACATTTTTATGGTATTGAAGGATTTTTAATTAACTATTTTATATTAACTATTTTATATTTTTGTACAAATGTTTTCTCGAACCTAAAAATCCCTTATTGCTTGAAAGCTTTTTTTGTTATGTAGGTATTTTCATAAAATCGCTACTCTGTTCAATCTCCAGAATCCACAAAGTTTTTCACGTCATTTACCTTTTCTCTAATAACGGATAAGCTTTACCTTCATAAATATTGACGTACAGAAGCTGAAATCTATCGATAGGAATGCTTAATTTTTCGGAAAATTCTTATTGGTAATTTCGGTCTTGCCTTTAATGGTCGATTTGACTTTTTTCAAGATTATATAAGAAATACCAAGCAACCATATTGATTCTTTTTAATAGCAATCCAAATAACATAATTTTATATACAGGGGAGTTTTTTCCATATTCCTCCGCTCTTGTGGAATCTAATTCTGGATTACTTGATCTGCAAAGAATCCTGGAGTGGGAGTAGAAAAAATGGGAAATGGTACAAAGATCTAGTGCCAAGGTTGTTATCTTTTATCTCTTATCGATTTTTTCATGTGAAAAACAAGTAGACTCAAGTGACTCTAAGGAATTTTTATAACTTCCTAACAATATTATTGCCTAAGAAATCGTTTCCTCAACAACTTTTTTTTTATTATGGGGGTGCAGAAGATATTTAAATTGAACAATGTTTCATCACCCTGTTTTGTTGAATGAACTAAACCATTTGAATAAATTACTATAACAAGGCGTGTAATATTCCTCCGAATATGAGTGAAAAGCAGTAACAGTGCCCGTGATGCCCGTATAATAGTAACAGCTCCAATCCCCCCCTACAACAACACACAATGTAATGTCACAGACCGATCATAAATCAGGAGGACAATTAAATCAGTTAGACCATGGTTAAATGCTGTCAACTTTAGTGGGGGTCACCTGAATCGCCACCATATATCAAGTTGGTAACGGGTGATGGGCACAGAGCAGACTGCTACAGGAACGGATTAGAAACTGATTTTTTTTTGTATTATAAACAATTTAATTCTGGATAGAGTAACAATCTAATGTTTAGCAAAAAGAGCAGGAGAATTGAAAAAAAAAAATGATAATACAAGGGGAAATGAAAACGTTATTTGCTTATGTTGAGATGTTGTTATAGAAATGCCTCTTTAATTGCTGTTCTTCCAGGTCATCTACGACTTCTTGCACGACTGCTTCTATGATATTTATATTGTGGTTCAAGTTCAGACTGATATTTACTATTTAATGTTATATGTTTATTTACGTGATGACCTTGATTCTCGATACCTGTCGGCCTCATGGGTTTTATATATGCTTTATTTAACGTTCAATGATTTATTGAATTTATTTCTTATTTTATTTTATGCCAAAAGGCATCACAATGTTTCGTAATGACTGAATGTTTTTAATGCGGTCCTGTGTGTTATATGTCAAAGAAGAATGAGGTGATCGGCTAGACAGCATGATTTTGTGGACACAGCCATGATGACACGTGACGTGAATGGCTGTTTTATGGGGGGGAAGTGTAATTCTCTGTGCGAAATCATATTAATAAAAAAAAACTCATTAATATGTATAATAACATACGAGAGTAAAACGTTTTTATTACGAAATTTTAAAAGTTTTACGAGCCTTTCTGTCGTAAAATGGCATTTTATTGCTGGGATTTACGTGAAGCTTTATTGTAAAATTGTTGTAAACATCGTAATTAACTTGAATCATGTCTTACGATGCAATATAAATTAAAATTACACTAATCAGCTAATCAGAACTGGGAATTTAAAAAAAATGCTAAATACTCTCAACGGGGGGTTTTCGATGAGTAGTTTAACGTTAAAATGGGTAAAGTTTGTTGAAAAACTATTAACAGTTGGTAAGTTATATTGAAAAAGTGTATAGAAAGTCTTCCAACTTTAACCTTCAACAACTTTTTTCTAAATAACAATTAAAACGTGGTATCTTTTTTCAATATTAATATAGATCAATTATTGCCTATTTGGTTGCTTTTATTCCATAGGAATTGAATGTAATCAAAAAAACGTATCTATAGAGTTTATAAATTCTCGAAAATTCTTGAATTTTCCACGCTCATCATATGCGAATATTCTGAAAAGCGCATTCACCAAAATTTATAGTTGGGTAACTTGGTAACAATATGTTATATTTCTGTTGTGGAATTTGTTATTTATTGACTTTATTCAATAATTAAGAGTAAAATAAGTTTATATATGAAGTAGATGTTCATGAAAAACAATGTAAAAGTGTACAGAAACCTCCCGTATTAGACAATTTCATTGAAATAAGTAGTGATACAAAAAGTGTTCAATTGAAAATCCCATTTTTTACTACAGTATGGTTATGGAAGTGATAACAAGTAACAAAACGGACTCTATATATCTGTTGGGTAATAACTATCAATTATATTTCGCTGTATATTTATCACTAACTTCAACGTTCCGGAGAAAAGCTGATTCATATTCCTGCGCAAAAGATTTATACTTGCAGATGCTCAACAATCAAAGTAAATATAAATCAGAGAGAAAATTATAAAAATATTTTGACCATCATTACGTTTGTTTTCCTTCCGTACCAATAGTAGGTACTGGTGTTTATCTCCAGGTTTATTTGCGTTCAAAAATTCAACTAAAGCAGGATCGGAGGATTTGACCCTCTTTTGTTGTAGCAGCTTACTGTGGCAAGCCATTACAGCGTCTTGGCCCCGGTAATCCTAAATCTACTTTATAGTTTTGTCCTTTGTTTTCAATTATTTCCCGCTGTACCTACGGCAATAAATGAAATCATAAATTAAGTCGGAATTGTATTTGGGTTTCCAAGTTCTAATAGAATGAATTTAAATTAAAAGTTTTATCCCTCAACTAATATCTAAAGAACCGGAAGCGATAGAATTAGATTTATTTAAAACTTAAATTTAAAATATTTTTTTTACAAATAGATCGCCCTGTATGTTTTGAGGATATGAAAGATAACAATCGGAAAGCAGAAGTATTTCCGTTGCTGAAATTGAGACCAGTGTTAATTCCATTATAGTCTTACTCAATTCTCGAAGGTTCTAGAATTTACCATGCTCCTTATATGCGTAAACACTGCCGTAACCAGAAGATTCTAGAATTCGCATTCTCCAAAATTTATAGTTGAGTGACAGGGCCGGCTTTGAGTTGATGACTTCGTTACAATAGTTAGGTACGTTTTGTAAATTTATGTTATGAGTACCTTATTTTTTTTTCATTATGTTATGTTAATAAATATTTTTGTGATGCGTTTTCTCTTGCAATTTTATTTTAGCAGCATAATTTCTCTTACAACTTACTGGGTGAGCCAACAATCATCAACACTCACCAAAAAAAAGGCCAATATATTTGGAATGACTAGAGATATCAGGTTAATAAGTCATCTTATTTGCCTTTTTGTAAGCTGGTTAGAGTTATGGCATTTCATTTGAATTTTCTCATAAGAAATCAT
The DNA here is from genome assembly GCA_947563755.1 of Lochmaea crataegi. NCBI lineage: Eukaryota > Metazoa > Arthropoda > Insecta > Coleoptera > Chrysomelidae > Lochmaea > Lochmaea crataegi. The sequence goes on along the minus strand of OX387427.1, from coordinate 1,188,008 downwards.
ATAGCTAAGTGTTACATAACGCCCTCTAGTTGCCGATTGAAGAATTGAAAATGCTGTTGTTATTTTTTTCTGGAATCTACCTTCAATGCCATATGCATGGAGTCTGTATTTTTGAAAATTGGTTCTAGCATATGAAAGTTACAGTCCTTTTTATGTCAACGAAAAAACACACTTTAAAATAGGTGATACAGAAAAATGACTTAAACAAAATTTTTAGAAAAAGAACAGCAGTTTATAAAGTTTATATTTTTTACCAACCTAAATTGGGGAATATTTTGTAAAAAATCCAATTATATTTTGTAACTGATAGCGCCACCTAGCGAAAAACTGTGGACTCAAAAATATTTTCTTAGGGCCGAGTTTTTTCCCCAAACTCTAGGACAAACGGTTTCTTAGATACGGCCCATCACCACCCTGTATAAGTCTTTAACTTTTATGATCCCATTTTCTGCACCGAAAGGATATTGCTTAATTTTTAAAAAGAAAACAAGACAACAGATCTGGAGTTTCTTATCTTTAAAAATAAAACCCGGGGTAGAATAAATTTATGAAAAATATTCGCTTATAAATTTTATTTTTACATACAATTACAAAAAAATTGAGTCATTAAAACGTTATTTTAATAGTTAAACATAAAATCTTCCTTAATCCTAAATTTCCTTGCCCTGTCACAGAACCTAATCCTTCCGGATTAATATCCCCATAAATTGCAAACGTCTATCAACAACGTTAAACTAACGTCTCATTAGAAACTTTCCATGTACAACTATTAATTATTATGAAATGCCAAATTGGAAGAACTCAAAGGGGAAACTTACTGTGAGTGCGAAAACCAATAATAAGAATGACTCATTGTTAAGGGTTGGTCCTTGAGGAATTGAGAATGGGAAAATGTATTTATTGACATTATTACCATTCCTATGTATCGACAGTTTGAAATGTATAAAGGGGAACCGTTTTAAGATCACCGATAAAAAAACTGACACTTCCTTTTGAAGTTTCCTTTATATAAATAATTTTAAAGCCATTCTACCACTTAGTGGCGAAAGGATGTTGCAGTTACTCTTCCTTCACGGATTTTTTCCATTCATTCCTATTTTGAGCTAAGATAAGATAAATATGGAACTTATGCGCTTCCAAGAGCCTCTCCAGTACGACCTTTGCAGATCTATTGAGTGTGCCCTCCTGTTATGCTAGAGTTCCTTGTCTAGACCCGTGTGATGTCTTTTGGACCAATATAATAATAAATATTCAAAATAAGAATTAAATTCCCTTGATCTTATTTCAACAAAACGTTCGAACATTTCATTATTATATAAATATAGATTAAGAAGGTTATTGAATAGAAAGTCAAGTTCAAAGCGTGAAGTAAGACAAAACAGTAATATGTTTATTTGTTTTATTTGAACTTGAATGGTTATATAAATATGCATTCAATATTTACTATAGGAGAAGTTGATTCTTAAAACATGTTTTGGAACAAAATGGTCTTATTGATAAACCTGGAAACATTTTCAACATGGATGAAACAGGTTTACAACTGAACAACAAACCTGGAAAAGTAGTTGCCTTGAAAGGTTCTAAGAATGTGACTTCCGTTACTTCGTGAGAAAAGGGTGAAACTATTTCTAAATTGGCATGTGTAAATCCTAGACATTGCAAAGTTTTGGGGAAATGGCTTTTAAAAAACTATCCCAGACTTACCCTATTTCAATTTTTCAAGTAAATAAATAGATAAACATTTACACTGTTATGTAACATACATTGTAACTAAAATCTAGCAATTTTAGACGGTAACAACAGTTTGAAATTAACACGTGTTCTGTCCGATTGCTCGTTATCCCCAACACATACACACGTCCCAAAACTCTATAAAACTTTTTGATAGCGAACGACTTACAAAGTATACAAACTCCAACCAGAAAACTAGTCATTTGCTCGCATCAACTTGGTCTATTAAGGGATTTTATTGAGGTTATATAGAAGGGTATTATTTTGTTATAACGACTTCTCGATTATTCGGGATACATATATTGTGATGATTTAAAAATTGGTAGGTCCAATTGTAGGTGAATAAGCTGAAATTAAAGAAAGTTTTGTTTAATAAAACAATTATTATTAGTTAGTAACAAAATATCTTAACATTAATTAGTTTGAAACACCCTGTATTGAAATTATTTCAGAAAGAATCAAATAAAATTAATAAATGTGTCGAATAAAAACAGAAATAAAGTCAAATAATAAAAACAACGAATTATCTTCATAAACCTCAATAAATAATAATAGAATTGACACACTATTTGTACATAGTGTGAAAATGTTGAAATGCAAACAGATTTATGTCATTAATTTAAAAATTTGTGAAGTGACAGTGAATAATCGCGAATAGAATCAACCGATTAAAAAAAAGTGTAATTCATAGAGGACATGATATTAAAACATGGAAGGAGGCTAAAGAGGCTCTGCCTTCTCAACAATTTATCCAGCAAATAGCAATTTCTGATCAATTATGACAATTATTGACCATTTTTGACAATTATCGATCAATTTTGAGAATTTTTGACAATTTTCCCAGAATTATTGACAATATTTGACCATTTTTGAAAATAATGAAAATTTTTAACCATTTTTGGACAGTTTTTGACAATAAATGCCCATTTTTGACAGTTTTTAACAACAATTGACAATTTTTAACAATTTTTGCTAATTTTGGACCATTTTTTCAAATTTTTTGACAATTATAGACCATTCTTTCAAATTTTTGACTATTTTTTACCATTTTTTCAAAAATTTTCAAAGAATTCAACAATTTTTGACAATTATCAACTATTTTTCAGAATTTTGAGAATTTTTGAACATTTTTAACAATTTTTCAAATATTTTAACAGTTTTTAACGATTTTTGTCAATTATTGACCATTTTTCGACAATTATTGACCATTTTTGACAATTATTGATCAAGTTTGAGAATTTTTGACAATTTTTCAAATATTTTGACAGTTTTTAACGATTTTTGACAATAATTGACCATTTTTCGAAATTATTGACCGTTTTTGATCAATTTTGAGAATTTTTGAACATTTTTGACAATTTTTCAAATATTTTGACAGTTTTTAACGATTTTTGACAATTATTGACCATTTTTCGAAATTTTTGACAGTTTTTCTAAAAGTTTTGACAATGATTGACCATTTTTTGGCAATTATTGACCATTTTTGACAAGTTTTCAATTATTTTGACAGTTTTTAACGATTTTTAAAAAATGTTGACCATTTTTGACCATTTTTCAAAATTTTAACAATTATTGACCATTTTAATTGTTTTTCAAAATTAGTGACAATTTGTAACCCTTTTTGGACAGTTTTTGACAAAAAATGTTTATTTTTGACAGTTTTTAACAATTTATGATAATTTATGACCATTTTTTCAAAATTTTTGACATTTATTGACAATTGTTGACAAATATAGACCACTTTTCCAAATTTTTGACTATTTTTTCCAATTTTTCAAAAATTTTGACCAGTTTTTTAAAATTTTGACAATTGACCATTTTTACCAAACCTGGACAATTTTTTACCATTTTTCAGAAATTTTGACAATTTTTGACCGTTTTTTCAAAATTTTGAAAATTTTTTAAATATTTTGACAGTTTTTGAAAATATTTAACAATTATTAACCATTTTTTTAAAATTTTGACAGTTTTTAACAATTATTGACCATATTTCAAAATTTTTAATAATTTTTAACAATTATTGACCATTTTTGATAATCATTGACTAATTTTTGACTTTATAAAAGTCTTGACAATTATTGACCATTTTTGACAATTATTAACCATTTTTAACAAAAGTTTTCGACAATTTTTGATAATTATTGACCATATTTGACAATTTTTTAAAGCTTTTGAGTTTTTGACAATTTTTCAAAAATTTAGACAATTTTTCAAAAATTTTGACAATTTTCAACAATTATTGACCATTTTTGACAGTTTTTCAATAATTATTGACCATTTTCTCAAAATTTTGACAATTTTGAACAATTTTTATGTCCATTCTCCTCTCTTAAAAAGTTCACGAGCCGCCACTGCCTTTAACATCAATAGAAATCAATAATAATAATGATTTTTCAGAACGGCAAGTCGTCTGGTAAAAGATAAACAAGAAAAAAATGGAATGTTGTTGATATTGGAACGAGGAAGGAGGAAGTACAAGAATTTTGATGGTCAAGATAAAAAATTAAAAATCAAAATTAAAAAGCCTGAAAAATCAAACCAGAGGAGTGGAAAAGTTAAGAAGTACGAACCTTTTAAGATATATTATCCATTTATTATCAACCAGAAAGCGATAAGTTTAATTTGACATATTTAAACTCGATTGGAGATAGCGTCCCAGGTATTCGAAGGAAACCAGACACAATTTGTTCCAGAGAAAGTTTAATTTACTTTCTACAATAGTGTATATGACATTAGCATGCAGATTTGATGTTATTTTATATCCCATACATCAGAGGAGTGAATATTCTTTCACACGTTGTTCCTAAAAAGAAATAACCTATAAATATTTCACATCGTAAAAACTTTTATTTACCAATTGCGTATTTCTTATTTGATATTTAGTTAAGATTGTTGATATTAGTAGTTATAAATAAAAAGGAAGCTTACCTTATTAAAATAAATAATCCAAAGCAATCCAATAATACTCCTTTTCAAGAGACACCTGTTCATAACGTTGCCAGCTTAGTTCAATAGAATCGGTTACAGTGTTTATGCGCATGGCACAAATCTAAAGCGATTCCTCCGATTCTTGTTTGTGTTACGAGTGGAATGCGACAAGTAATTATTAGAAATTTAAACTAGAAACTACCAGAGTACATTTATTAATGACAATACAAAAAAAGAGAAGAAATAGGAGAATATCTAGTTGCAGCAGAATATAAAAAAATTTAGTAAAGAGGATTATAAAGGTTAAAATTTCAATTAAAATTCTTTTTCATGTTCTTATTATAAATTCAAATATTCATCATATTGAAATTTTAAAAAAGAATCAATTTAATTATTCTTCATTGTAAAATTACTGAGATAAAGAGTCGAAACCGTTTTTCAATAGCTAGCCGAATATACAAATTAAACAAAAAGAATAAAATAAGTATACAAGGGGTTTCTTAAATTTAAAAAGGTGAACAAACTAATAATAATATTAACATAAAATTAAAAAAAACACCTCACACAAGGCAGTTAGTTTCCTCCGTTCTTTTCTATTCTTATCTGTCTCTTTCCAATATTTTCACTTTATTAATATCAATTTCGAACCATCTTTTTTTCGCCCGTCCACTCCTTCTTTTCCCAATTAGAGTTCTACCGAGTGCCATTTTTGTCATTCTTTGTTTGCCTAATTTTTTTACATGTCACAACCACCCTAACCTCTTTGTTGTTTTTATTCTTGATGTTATTTTTGGCTCTCCTTACAACATGGTTACTTCTTCGTCTTCTTCTTCTTCTTCTTTCGTAATTATTGACTTTATTTCTTGTTCTTCATGGGCATTGCTAGTTATTAGTACTCCTAGATAAACAAATTTGTGTACTTGTTTTTGCTTATCTTTCTTACCACCAGATAAATTTTTTTCAAAATTTTAGAGCAGAAGGAAAGTGCTCTTTTCGGCGTTTTTATTTTCGTTCTGTTTTTTTTGGCTGGTGGATATCCTTTCCAAATTCTCACGATTTTTTTTCCAGTCCTGTATGTACTGGTTTTTTTTTGCCTAGTCTATAAGTATTTCTTATATCATTCGAAACATTTGGTCTTTTTCCTTAATAAAATTAATTACGTATTCGTCGTCTATCCATTCTCCGGAAAGATCTCGTTTAAATAAATTTATAGGAAAAGTTCGAGAGGATTTCGTATCTAACGGCGTGAATTTCTCAACAAGAGAGAAAATCGTAATTAGCTCAACAATTTTAATTAGTCGAGTTGTACTGTAATATCAGCAAACAAAATTTCCTGACTCCACTTTCAGTTTGTCTTTCTAATTTTAGGAAAATTGAAGCAAACGTTTTTCTATCGAGTTTTACTCAATAACCATTAACATATTTTTGTCGGCCGTTTTTTGATAAAATTAATGGAAAAATGCCACACCTGCGCTCTTCAGCCAAACAGCGGCAGGATTTTTGATTGGTTGCCACGACAACTTACAACATGTAATTCGTATAAATATGGGGGAAAGCAATTCACATATAACACGTATGTGTTCAAAAAATCATAAAGACCTTAATAATTGGAATTTTCATCTGAAATTTCAGATACAGTATCTCGAATAATTATTTGATATGGAGAAAAATTAGGAGAATCGTATATACGATATTTTTTATACGAGGGTATGCGAAAGTGATAGGTACTGTCAAAAATGAAAGGGTGATTTTTGAACAATATTTAAATAAAAAGTACACATTTTAGAGGGTCGAAAAATCTTATTTTTATAGTAAATTTCATGCCGAATCGATTGACGTTGACTAGAATGTAACGCGGTGAATGGTTATACAGTTATCGTCAAAAGTACGGAAAGGTGTCATATCGTATGCGTAGAAACATGGAAAAACTTCTTATTTAAAAGTTCCGAACTTTTTAATGGACATTTTCGTGATCTACGGGGTTGAATTAGTGAGTTTTCATGTATGAAACTACAAGAAATCCATTTTGCGGATTTCGATAATACTAGGAGAATAAAATTGAGGTTATGTAATAGTTGATAATACATGTGGCAGTTAAAAAATCATAAAGACTTTTTTAATCGGAATTTTAATCTGAAATTTGAGATTCACCATCCTGAATATATAATTAATATGAGAAAAAATTGAGAGAATCGTATCTATGATATTTTTTATACGAGGGTATGCGAAAATGATAGGTACTGAAAAATTCGTCAAAAATAAAAGGGTGATTTTTGAACAATATTTAAATAAAAAATACGCATATTCAAGAGCCGAAAAATTCTCTTATTATAGTAAATTTCCTGCCGAATCGATTGACGTTGACTAGAATGTAACGCGGTGGATGGTTATACAGTTATCGTCAAAAGTACGGAAAGGTGTCATGTCGTATGCGTAGAAACATGGAAAAAAACTTCTTATTTAATAGTTCCGCACTTTTTAATTGTCATTTTAGTGATGTACGGTGTCGAATTAGTGAGTTTTCATGTATAAAATTACAAGAAATCCATTTTGCGGATTTCGAAAATATTGAAGGAATAAAATTGAGGTTATGTAATAGTCGATAATACACGTGTCAAATCAAAAAATCAAAAAGATTTTAATAATCAGAATTTTGATCTAAAATTTCAGATACATCATCCTGAATACATAATTAATATGGAAAAAAATTAGGAGTATCGTATCTACGGTATTTTTTATACGAGGGTATGCGAAAGTGATAAGTACTGAAAAATTGGTCAAAAATAAAAGGGTGATTTATTAACAATATTTAAATAAAAAATAAGCATTTTTAAGGGTCGAAAAGTACTCTCCATATAGAAAATTTCCTGCCGAATCGATTGACGTTGATTAGAATGTCACGCGATGAATGGTTATACAGTTATCGTCAAAAGTACGGAAAGGTGTCATATCGTATGCGTAGAAACATGGAAAAACTTCTTATTTAAAAGTTCCGCACTTTTTAATTGACATTTTCGTGATCTACGGGGTCGAATTAATGTGTTTTCATGTATAAAACTTGAAAAAATCCATTTTGGGGATTTCGAAAATACTAGGAGAATAAAATTGAGGTTATGTAATACTTCATAATACATGTATCAAGTCAAAAAATCATAAAAACTTTAATAATCGGAATTTTGATCTGAAATTTCAGATACCTCATCCTGAATACATAATTAATATGGAAAAAAATTTGAGAGAATCGTATCTATGATATTTTTTATACGAGGGTGTGCGAAAGTAATGAGTACTGAAAAATTGGTCAAAAATAAAATGGTGATTTTTGAACAATATTTAAATAAAAAATGCGCATTTTTAAGGGTCGAAAAATCCTTTTATTATAGTAAATTTCATTCCGAATCGATTGACGTTGACGAGAATATAACGCAGTGGATGGTTATACAGTTATCATCAAAATAATGAATGGATGCCATTTTTCTTAAACTCCCACGTTCAAAAACAAGATGAAACTGAACAATAAATTTCTGTTTCATTATAAAAAAACATACAAGTAAGGTAACGATTAACAAGTAATTTCTACGACAGAGTACTAATTTTAGTTGGGGTTGAAAGTAATAACCTTTCCCAGTAGTAATAACCGTAGAACTCGTTTCTACACATTAGGGTGCCAACTACAATGACCACTCTCCTTTATAGCCTTGTTAAAATGTGGTATTTTCCTGGGTAATTTTCATTTTATTGTACAGTCACCACCTTGCAATATATTAAACGAATATAAGATTTATTAGTCAGATGAGAAGAGCTACAATAATTTTTACTCGGTTAAATTTTAGTTAGATATTTTTATCACCAAAAAAAAAACAATAAAAATTCTTTCGGTTTAAACTTTATAATATAAAAATGTAGATAAAAAGTTTATTTAAAGCCACAATTTTTAATTCTCTCCTGTGCACATTCAGCGAATTTTATGGATAATTTAATGAATATTTCTAGGACTGTTCAGGCAGATTAAACTTGATTTATGATAAAGCCGATGATGCCGAATTATATCCTATATAAATATAGATATTACTTGTGTAAATATTTCGAATAATGTTGTTTATTTATGATTAAAATGATTTAAAACGCGTTTCAATGAAAAAAAAAATGTTATACTATCCTTAAAAGTAATATTGGAAAAACCATTTTGAAAATCTCGCTTGACCATCTCAAAATCAATTTACTTACACCCAAGGCGTGCATAAAGATAGGCAAATTTAAATACTTTTTGTATCCAATATTGTTTCCCGGACAGAATTTCGCCCGGTAAAAGAAAAAGATCAACCAAATCCCGATTTAAATCTGGAAAATGGAAGATTAAGTATTCATTGCGTTTGAATCTTCTTGAAATCGATTTGAAGGGTCATAAAAACGGAAAAAGCTATTTGTTTTCAAAATTTACTGCAACTTTGTTTCTACAAATAAGAAGGGATCTGTTTTTTTTTCTGTGCTTCTTCTTCGAGAACTTGTTTCAGATTGCGTATAAATTCCAAGTTGGAAAATGGAATTCTTTTTCTATAAAGTATGTTCATACTTATAGTGAGATGACTAACATATTTAACGAAAAATCCCACATCAAAACTGTATCGGAAATAGTTTGATTCAGTAAGGAACAGACTGGTAAACAAGTGACGATTTTCCAGGAAAAATACAGCACTGTGCAGGAGAGAGAATATATTAATCTTCATTTTAGTCACTTCACAGTTAGTATGAACAGAGTATATCATTTTCTTTAAATGATAATTCTTTTGTTATTCATGATAAACTGGATTTACACCGAGATAGGTACTTTTTTTCAAAGACTTTCCTATTTTGTATCTCAAAGCATTTTCTCACCGTCTTGGCTTCATTCGCGGTTTTGTTGGCATAAACAAGTCCGTTTCCAGATGCGTTTCACTCTTCCGCTTCAAAGAAAATTTGCCGCGAGCTTTTCCATTTTTCAAATTGAAAATGCGGAAAACGCAATATCGGAAATACGATTTGACTGAAAGTTGCACATCGAAATGTAATTTCCAAGTTTTATTTTTATATTTTCCTGTTTCAAAACTTCCATTGGTTAACCCACAGATGCTGGCAAAAAAACTATTCATTTAAGAGCAGTGATTTCTGAATGCTCCCGAAGGCGAATGTATTCCTGTTGAAAATGGAATTAGGCTCTTAGTCTGCGGTCGAACACAATTCTATAAGTTTTCCCAGTGCACCGTTTCATTGTAATTGCAATAACTTAACAGCACTATGCATTTAAAGTTCGTTTAGGTGTCGTAAATATTTAATGAACCAGTGTATTACAAGCAATAACCAAGAGCTTATTAAATTTCATAGAAGACACGACATTCAGCTGAGAATTAATATTGATAATTAGAGTATTTATATATTTAATTATTAAGATGGAATGATAAAATCACTACTACAATTCTCAGGATATTGAAGAGAAGAGCAGATAGATTGGATCGTTGAAAAATTGGAACGTCTCAATCTGCAAAGGACCCTGCAGCAAAGAACAAGTTCCTATTGCAGTACTTAGGATAGGAATTGCTAGCCCACAGTTGCATTTTTTGAAAAAATTCATGATACGCCACTGGAATATGACAATTTTTAACTTTTATGTTATTTGTCAAATTTAAATTCATTGGTACTGCTGACAGGAGTTAAATATCCTTCTGGAGAACAGTCGTACGAGCGTTTCCAGCAGGACTATACTTCTGTACAAAAGTACTTCCTTAAGAGCTTCTAGCAGGACAACAATTTGTAACGTACTGAAGGAAAGTCTCACGATCGCTTATTAAGACTTCCAGCAGGACTAGGCTTTTGTACAAAAGTACTTCTTTAAAAGCTTCCAGCAGGAAAACAGTTTGTGTCCTTTTGGAGCACAGTCTCGCGGTCCCTTAATATTAAGACTTCCAGCAGGACTATGCTTCTGTACAAAAGTACTTCCTTAAGAGCAGGACAATAGTTTGTATGTTAAAAGCTTTTTATGAGAGGTTTAGTTTTTTATGGGGGGTTTAGAGCTTTTTATAGGTTTAGAGCTTTTTATAAAATGTTAACTTTTTTATGGGAGGTTTAGCTTTTTATGGGAGGTATAGAGCTTTTTATAGGAGGTTTAGAGCTTTTTATAAGAGGTTAACTTTTTTATGAGAGGTTTAGTTTTTTATGGGAGGTTTAGAGCTTTTTATAGGAGGTTTAGAGCTTTTTATAAGAGTTTAGCTTTTTATAGGAGGTTTAGAGCTTTTTATAGGAGGTTCAGAGCTTTTTATAAAAGGTTTACTTTTTATGGGAGGTTTAGTTTTTTATGGGAGGTTTAGCTTTCAATGGGGAGTTAAGGTTTTTATGGGGGGATTAGCTTTTTATGGGAGGTTTAGCTTTTTATGGGGAGTTAAGCTTTTTATGGGGGGATTAGCTTTTTATGGGAGGTTTACAGCTATTTATAAGAGGTTTAGAGCTTTCTGTAAGAGATTTGGAGCTTTTTATAAGAGGATTACAATTTTATAGGAGTTTACTTTTTTAGGGGAGGTTAAAAAATCCTTGAAAAATCCTAGAAAAAACTAAAAATCCTTTTTATAAGAGATTAAGAACTTTTTATGTGAGGTTTATAGCGTTTTATAGTGGGTTTAGAGCTTTTTATAGGAGGTTAAGAACTTTTTGTAAGAGGTTTAATTTTTATGGGAGGTTTAGAGCTTTTTATGAGAGGTTTACAATTTTATGGGAGTTTACTTTTTTTTGGAAGGTTTAGTTGTTTATGGGAGGTTAAAAAATCAAAATAAAACCAAAAACCTGAAAAATCCTAGAAAAATCTAAAAGTTATTTTTATAAGAGGTTCAGAACTTTTTATGGGAGGTTTATAGCTTATTATAGGGGGTTTAGAGCTTTTTATAAGAGGTTTATAGCTTTAATGTTTTTTATGGGAGGTTAAAAAGACCTAAAATATCCTAAAAAACCAAAAATCCTAAAATCCCTAGAAGAATCATGAAAATCCTAGAGCTCTTCATAAGAGGCTTAGAGCATTTTATGGGAGGTTTATAGCTTTTTATAGGGGGTTTATAGCTTTTTATGGGAGGTTTATAGCTTTTTATAAGAGGTTTAGAACTTTTTATAAGAGGTTTAGAGCTTTTTATAAGAGGTTTACTTTTTTATGGGAGGTTTAGTTTTTTATGGGAGGTTAAAAAATTCAAAAAATCCCAAAAATCTGAAGTCCTAGAAAAATCTAAAAATCCTTTTTATAAGAGGTTAAGAACTTTTTATAAGGAGTTAATAGCTTTTTATACAGGGGTTTACTTTTTTATGGAAGGTTTATTTTTTTATGAGAGGTTTAGCTTTTTATGTTTGTATCCTTCTGAAGAACAGTCTCAGGGTCACTTATTAAGACTATCAGCAAAACTATATGCTTCTATACAAAAGAACTTCCTTAAGAGTTCTCAGCAAAACAACAGTTTGTATAATTCTGAAAGACAGTCTCACGGGCGCTTAATATTCGGACTTCCAGCAGGACTATGCTTCTGTACAAAAGTAGTTCCTCAAAAAATTCCAGCAGGATAACAGTTTGTATCCTGAAGTACAGTCTCACGGTCACTTATTAATACTTCCTGCAGGACTATGCTTCCTTAAGAGTTTCCAGCAGAACAACAGTTTTTATCCTGAAGTACATTCTCACGGTCGCTTATTAAGACTTCCTGTAGGACTATGCTTCTGTACAAAAGTAGTTCTTCAAGAGATTCCAGCAGGATAACAGTTTGTATCCTGAAGTACAGTCTCACGGCCGCTTATTAAGACTTCCTGCAAGACTATGCTTCTGTACTTCCTTAAGAACTTCCAGCAGGACAACAGTTTGTATCCTTCTGAAGGACCGTCTCACGCTCGCTTATGAAGAATTCCAGTAGGACTATGCTTCTGTACAAAAGTGTTTTCTTAAGAGCTTCCAGCAGGACAACAGTTTGTACATTATATCATTAAGGATTGTGTGACAATAAATTAATGGATCGAACTTTCAATCTAGAACTTTGAAGACAATATCGTATTTCAATAAATTGAATAAACATGAATATTCCACTTCGATCCCTTTACCCATACTATCATTATCTACAATTATCCCGTCGTAGACCTGTCGAAGGACTAAAAGGGCTAATTGCCATTTCCGAATTGTAATTAAGTAATTATCCGACCCTGAATGCCCAAACGATTTCATCCTCATGCATATACGAGAAGGAAATATCAATTTAAGAGTTTTGAAGGACAATGGACTAGGCAGGATGGGTAAACCAAACTTTAAGAAAAACACAATCGGATGGTAATTATTCAGGGTGGGCAGATCAATTAAACCGATGATAAATAATTATACAGGGTAGTATTTATACCGACTTTTTTGTAATTTTGAGCTATCCTTGTATATTTGCAGCGGTTCGAACGGTACGGGGAATCTTTATTTTAAAAAAATACGCCCTTTTCGAGTTTATAACGAAATAAAAAGAGTTACGTACGTATATTTCAGAAGGTTTATACATCTGCTTCGAACAATCGTAAATTCAATAACACCCAACAACTTTGCGAAAGTTTTCTATTTTCATGACATTTAAGAAAGAAGTAAAAGAGAAAATAGAATGCTTATTTATTCAGCTCTCCTTCAGGCAAGACGAATTGTCCCTTAGGATAGAAAAAATCCAAGCTCTGCGCTACCCTTGGGCATTCAGAATAGATTGGGCTTGGGCCACGAGCCTGACACCAAACTACACACCGAGATAGTTATTGTCATGAGCCCTTCGAGTCGTTCGGATGACCTGGATTTGTTTGTTACTAACAAAAATTGAAAATTTCATTTGAAATTCTAACAAACTTTATATCGAAGTTACCTTCTTCCTCGTATACGTAAGTAGGCGTGAGAATGACGTGGGCTAAAGTACTGAAATTTTTATTTCTAGCTGAAAAGAATACTCTTTGTTGATATCAAAAATGTGAGACTCGAAATAATTGAACAATAGGTGGGTGGTAATTATATGTTTAAGTTTCCTATAGACAATTACCGACGTTTAACAAACGCCTTTATATTAAATTTTTCGCAATTTACCCTTTATTAACCTTATTGAAGTTAATCAACTTCCTACGCACAAAACTTAGTATCGACAAAATTGAAATTAGAAATTGTACTTTAAGAAATAGAGGGACCCTCCCGTTATTTTTTGTTGATAATGATGGATTGGGTTGTTCCAGCTCAGATGACCCGTTAGATCGAAGGGTTCCAAAGATTTAGCCCGGCATTTTCCAGATCGATCCTCCAAGGCTGCGCTGAGGCAGCAGTGACCAGTAAATAATCTTCGGTTAAAGTTTATCACTAGCTTCAATTGTAAATTAAAAATTCCCTCAGCTGCACCATCGTTAATTTTATCAAAAGTTTATATCAGTTAACTTCTTCCGGTTACCTTTCAGCTATTTAACACACCCTCAATGAGTAAATTATCCTTTGTTATACTTTAGCAATCGCCTTGTATGCTTAACAGGTGTATAACTTCTCTAACTGGCGGTAGTTATTTCTCTATAAATTCTGGATGGTAAAACTTTGTTTCGATATTCAGTTGAGGTTTCCAGTTTGATACTTCAAAGGTTTAAACCACAAGGTATGAATAGTTAAAGCATTTGTACTATTTAGTACATTATATGTAACTCTAACTTAGCGCACAGTTTCTCTTTTTTTTAACAAAGAGATTTTTCTCAGTGTATAACCTAAAAATTATAAAAATGACATTTCGGAAGTGCCGAATAAATTAAAACTGTAATAAAAAATGTATTATGCAGATTGAAAATTATCCAGTAAAAAAATCTTCACTTATAACCACTTTCCCTAAAATTTATGTAAATCCAGGTTAAACTGATAATTTTTAAATTAAGGATATAGCACTTACTTACAGTGAAGAAATCCTCTTTATGAACAGAGCCCTTTTTTATTCCTGTTCATATCTTTTATCCAGTTTATGCCTCAGACTCCAGTCCTGGCACTTAGTGTTACTTTTAAAAACTTAACTAGAGAATTTTTGAAAGTTTTTAAAAAGTTCATACATATGAAACGCTGAACTTTATAACTTTTCGTTCGGAAAGATTTTTCATTCTCCTAAAGGTCTATTTTCTTTATATGGATTGGAAAATGGAAATTTATATAAAATCTTTCATACGTGAGCTTAAAATAATTACAAAAATATTTTTGTATTTAGCAGCTCACTCTGTATAAAGTTAACGTTGATACAAACTTGTTTTCTAGTAAAATTTATCTCCTTCGTGTTTTAATGCTTAGCCATGATAATTTTTATAGTGAATACGACTGTAGAAAGACTCAGTAATAATTTCTGTGTATAAAATATCAACAACGATTATACACAACGATGACCAATTCCATAAATTATGGAGGATTCAAAATATTTACGATGCAACTTTACGTTTACCTTTAGCGGACTGGTTGACGTTAGATAAGATTTTAAATTATTAACACTTTATTAGATTGAATATGTTGAAGCGTATTAAACATAAACATATTCTTTTTCGTCGACCTTTATAAAAAATGACATTCTACGTACTAATTTTCGGATGATTGATTCGGCACCACCAGTCAGAGTCAGAGGCTTAGAGACCTCGGCACTTGTTGGATTATCTCAATATTGCCACTCACGTCATTCTTTTAGTTTGAGGTTCTATGTTATTGTCATATTTTTGACATACAGATTGCGAAAATCCCTTTCTTTCGCTACGACTTATACAAGTACGACAAGGAAAATATGAGCAGAACTACGTGAAAGAGAGAGAAGACATGTTAGCCCAGCGATCAGTCCCCTCTACCAAAACAGTTGAGCGTGTGTTCATCGCCCCACTATTTATTTTAACTGTTGTGTTGCCAAATGTACTTATCTGTAAAAATTATTCCTAATTTTTGTCTATCGTTGTTTTAAAATTTTCAACGGCATTTCAAGTGGCAACAATGTTAAATACCAATAATTGTTAAATCGAAAGCAGTGTACGGATTTTATTTATTGCAGATTGTAATTTGTCCAAATTTTCTCTTGAACTCCAATATTTTATTCTTATTTGTGTTGATCTCACTTATTTTTCAAAAGTCAATATTACCAATCTCGATTTTCTCCCACTAAATACACCGTTATCCGGTGTTAAAAGTCAAATGCAAAATAAGTTATTACTTAGAAAGTACCAAACATTCAAATCTGGCAACGCTGCAGCAGAGACTGACTCCCCACTCTGTGAGTAGGTTCACTCTGGTTCAGTAGTTTCCCAACATGGAAGGAGTGAGGTTGTTAAAGAAATAAAAAAATACACTCGTTATTTCGTAACTTGTACATCTTAAAATTCATTTTTGTCAACTTGATCGTTTCTGACCAAGCTGACAATTAATTTCTAACTACAATAGGATATTATTATAGCCATTGTAACTTGAAAATAAAACATTTTTTCTTGAGATAAAAATAATAAAGTAATTGGGTATAAAAAACTAAAGATCGATTCCATTAATAAATTGAATTGAAAAAATAAAATAAGTAGGCGCTTATTCTAAACATAAAATATGAACTTCTTGAAAAAATTAAACTAAAATGGATTGGATCTTCCGGCGCTTGGCATTTTCTGCAGTATGATACGCATCCATATTTCTCGAAATTATTAATTATGTTCAAAATTGTTGTTCGTGAAGGAATTGGGCGATTTTCAAATGCCACAATAAACAAATTAAATATTGCATCAGCCGAATGACCTCCAAAATACAATTTTATAATTTTCACTTTTTCGCAGGTTTCGTATTTCAATATGGGCATTGTAAAATGTTTTATTTTCAAATACAACGGCGTGCGCTAACAACCAAGGTCTGTAGCGAAAAGATCACATACGTTTAAATGTGAGTTCTCTATGTAAAGGACACTGTTGCCGGATGAAGGTGTTTAATTTTACCTAATCGTGTATGAGCTCGAAAAAAAGTTAACGATAACGTGACAAAAATATCATTTTTACAAATTAATCTGAACTTCTGGCAACAGCGGTTGAAATAGTGGGGCGATGAACACACGCTCAACTGTTTTGGTAGAGGGGACTGATCGCTGGGCTAACAAGTCTTCTCTCTCTTTCACGTAGTTTTGCTCATATTTTCCTTGTCGTACTTGTATAAGTCGCAGCGTAAGAAAGGGATTTTCGCAATTTGTATATTTAAAATCGACATATGTTGTAATAATTTTGATAAATAAATTAATTAAAATCAGTTCATCAATTTAATAAAATTGTTCATTTCAAGGCTTAAATTTACTCTGCAATACTATAAATTCTAAAAGGTTAAGGTCCAAGTTCCATTTAATAAATGCGCTTTAATTTCTTCTTTGATTGCATCGTGCAATTCTTCAGAATTTTCTTCAGGAATATTATGACATGTCTAATCTAGTCCAAGCTGGCAGATGGATATTTCTTTGTGGTCTTAGGCATATTGTCGACATCTTCTTCATCTCCTAGGTTGTGTATATCTTCTTCTTGATTTTCGAAATATTCTTCTTCTTCATTCCTATTTTCTTGTATATTTTCGGCGACAGACTTTCCTTTTAAAGCTTCTGCTATTTCTTTATATATTTCCAGACCGTTGGAGAGAGTGCTTTGTTTTTGTGTTTCAGTAATTTTAGGAGGATGTAAGCAAATCCCATTTATTCGCCAGAGTCATTTGTGGAAGAGGGACATTTTGCGTTGCTTTTTGTGCTCTTAGTTATACCGTTAATACGAAGATACCTGTAGCCCTTTCTGGTCCGATAAAAACGTGTGCGGCACCCTCCCTTGCAAGAGAGTCCGCCTTCTCATTGCCATCCATGCCAGAATGGCCAGGGATCCAGACCAGCGATCCTTTATTGTGTTCTCCAATTGAGGAGAGTCTTTTTTAGCAGTCTAAAACCAGTTTCCAGCTAAGTCCTTTCAAAGCCGCAAATTTTTTTATTGATTTATGTGTCTACTCCAATCTCTCCACACATGAAGCAAAGGCGTAAATTTCCGCCTGAAATACACCTGCACCAGAGCCTGTGTACAAACAGGCAAAAATTGTCAAATTTTTTAAAATATGGTCAAAAATTGTCAAAAATATGGAAAAATGGTCAAAAATTGTCAAAACTGTCGAAGTTTTGAAAAAATGGTTAATAATTGACAAATAATTTCAAAAATTATCAAAAACTGTCAAAATTTTGAAAAAATGGTTCATAAAAGCCAAATATTTTCATAAATTGTCAAAAAATTGAAAAATGGTTAAAATTTTTGAAAAATTGTCAAAAATGGTCAATAATTGTCAAAGACGGTCAATAATTGTCAAAACCAATCAAAATTCGTCAAAAATTGTCAAAAATGATCAATAATAGTTAAAATTTAAAAAAATGGTCAAAAATTGTCAAAATTTTGAAAAAATGGTTAATAATTGCCAAATATGTTAAAATTTTTGAAAAATTGTCAAAAATGGTCAATAATTGTCAAAGACGGTCAATAAGTGTCAAAAACAATCAAAATTCGTCAAAAACTGTCAAAAATGGTAAATAATTGTTAAAATTTTTGAAAAATTGTCAAAAATTTTTAAATATGGTCAAAAATTGTCAAGAATTTGGAAAAATCGTAAAAAACTGTCAAAATTTTGAAAAAATGGTTAATAATTGCCAAATATTTTCAAAAATTGTCAAAAATTTGGAAAAATGGTCAATAATTGTCAAAAACTGTCAAAATTTTGGAAAAATGGTCAATAATTTTAAGAGACTCTCAAAAATGATCAATAATTGTTAAAAATTGTCAAAAATCGTCAATAATTGTCAGAATCTGTCAAAAATAGCCAAAAATGGTCAAAAATTGTTAAAATTTTGAAAAATGGTCAAAAATTGTTAAAATTTTGAAAAATGGTCAAAAATTGTTAAAATTTTTGAATGTTGTCAAAAATGGTCAATAATTGTCAGAAACTGTCAAAAATGGTCAATAATTGTTAAAATTTTGAAAAATGGTCAAAAATTTTTAAAATTTTGAAAAAATTGTCAATAATTATAAAACAATGTCAAAAATGGTCAATAAGTTGAAAATTGTCAAAATTTTTGAAAAATGGTCAAAATTTTTGAAAAATTGTCAAAAATGCTCAATAATTGTTAAAATTTTGAAAAAATGGTCAATAATTATAAAAAATTGTCAAAAATGGTCAATAATGGTTAAAAATTGTCAAAAATGGTCAATAATTATAAAAAACTGTCAAAAATTGTCAATAATGGTTAAAAATTGTCAAAAATGGTCAATAATTGTCAGAGCCTGCCAGGAATTGTTAAAATTTGGAAAAATAGTCTAAAATGGCCAAAATTTTTGAAAAATTGTCAAAAATGATCAATAATTGTCAAAACTGTCAAAATTGGTCAATAATTGTTAAAATTTGGAAAAATTGTCCAACATTTTGAAAAAATGGGTAATAATTGTCAAAAATTGGTAAAATTTTTGAGAAATGGTCAAAATTTTCGAAAAATGGTCATTTAATTGTGCATAAGAAGCAAGCAAGCGGTCCGACGACCGCTCACCTTTTCTTCCTTTGTAGTGACTTATGTGTGACTTATTGAATTTGAATTTGGAAAAAATTAATTAAGATAGTGTTTCGATGTAGTTGTAGCCACTTCTGAGATAAATATTTATCGATTCTTCTTAATTTTCTGTAGTAAACGGTCTTTTTCAATTAATATCACTTTTCTTTCTTAAAAAAAAACAATAAAAGCTGATAGTATAAAAATCACAATCTTACAACCTTGACAGAACAAAATTTGATGGGATGTCATATCTAACAGGTATTCATGCTAACTTCATCCTAGGTCGATCGGAAAATTCTCTTGATCGACAGTTATAATATATAAATACAGTGCCGTAAAAAATTTTGTTTAGAAAAGTAAAAAAATTCGGTTTTCATCTACAGCAACAAGTCAGATTGGAAGAAATAAAGAAAAAATTTGTAAAAAGGTATTCGATAAAAATTTTTTTTCTAGTTGCCAGTTATTATCTTACTAGCTGAAAAACTGGAAACAATAGGCAATTTCAGGAATTTCACTTAAAAAAATTCTGTATTTTCTTCTTCTTTCTACTGGATTTAATAATTTTATACAAATACAATTTCAGTTAGAAATGTTGTGTAAATGTTACGCTACTGGTTTCACCAACAAGAAATATCTTTTCTCAGGGAATGATTGAGTGCCACCACGGAACTGTCAATATTTAATAAGGCCTAAAATATTTGGGAAGTCCCGAAATTATGCGGAGACAACGAACAACTTTGAAGGTGAAATCGTGAAAAATTGAATTTTTTAGCCATATTTTTTCTGGAATGGAAATCTTTCTTCCTTATTTGATTTTAAAATACTTTAAAAAGTTATAAAAAAAACATTTTTTCCAGGTTACTTTTTAAGTAATTTCTAGTATTTATCTGTGGTATATGGTTGATTTAAATGGTCCGTTTGTCTTGCAAGTTTGCACCCACACGTCAGACTTCAAGTTCGCAGTTGTATTCATTAATTAGCGTCATCTATCGGGACGTCTGTGTACCATAGTCGACGTTTCGCAATTAAGCAGATAAAGTACAGACAGAGCGGAATTCAAATGATTTAGAACCAAAGTCGGCGAGTCTTCATAATTTTGAATAAAAAGAAGAAAATTTTACAAATAGAAGTGAATTTTAGTTGAATATCTCCAACGAAACAAAGATTTTATGGAAAATGAGATTTTCCAGGACGAGAAATTGATCCAAAAATGGGATATCGAGAATTTTGAGAAAACTTAAAAAATTGAGCAGGCCACAGAAATGGGAATTTTTTGTTAAAAATTTTACAGGATACTCTTAAAGGATCAATTTACTTGGAAAATTTACGAAAATTTTCGAAAAAAAAAAACATGGGTAAGCTTTAACGGAATATATTTCCAAAAAAATTGATGCAGAATCGATTAAAATGCTTTACACCAGATGATTTAGAAGTTATTAGCAAAAATATGGAACGGAAAGGTCAAAAATGAGCTATAGCTTAAAATTTTTCCATGTATATCTTGAAATGGCGAGAAATCGGCTGGTACCATCATTTTTTCATTTAAACATTGATTGGTACTATCAGTTTAGAAAAAAATTTAATTTGATGCCAAAATGAATAAGAAACTTTTGTTTATAACTAATTAAAAAAAAAACGGTAGCGCAAATTTTCAAAAATAATAATTTTTACACCGAAACAATTTAGTAGAAGCACAGTCTCTCTAAATGAAAATAGTACAATACTAGCTGGAAAACTAGAAATATTTTCAGGTATTAATTTTGTAGAAAGTCAAAGTAAAGGTAGCGAAAATCTTCGAAAAAAAAATGGGTAAACTTTAACGGTATATATATCCAAAAAAATTGATGCAGAATCGATTAAAATAGTCTACACCAAGTGATTTAGAAGTTATTAGCAAAAATATGGAACAGAAAGTTCAAAAATAATATCTTAAAATTTTTCCATGTAAATCTTGAAATGGGAAGAAATCGATTCGTACCAACATTTTTTGATTTAAAAATTGATTGGTAATATCAGGTTGAAAAAAAAATTAAATTTGATGCCAAAATAAATAGGAAGCTTTTTTTATAACTAATTAAAAAAAGGGTAGCGCAAATTTTCAATAATAATAATTTCCACACCGAAACAATTTAATGAAAGCACGTCTTTTTAAAAGAAAATAGTACAATTTTATCCAAAATGGGATCAAAATGGAACTAAAACTATAACCACATCACCTTTCACCGAATCCACCTTTCGCAAAAACCCCTCAGTTCGGCCCTGCTCATACATTTATCAGTTAATTAATTTCATTTTGTTTATCGGCATATCGCAACGACTACAATCGTACTCCAAGCCATGATGAATAGTATTGAGATAAATCGCGGAAAATATTCCCGAAGCACTGTTACTTTTTTGAAATATTTACAACACACTCCAATATTATTTATGTGAACGTTATTACTTGTTTATTCACTAGTTTATATCAAAAATCGATAAAAACACGAGATATATACGGGGTGATCATCAATTTACACAATATTTATATATATAGACTGACAAAAATTGATTCGACGTACAATACTACTACTAGATCAGATACAAGGATTAGCCTCACCATTTCATTCATTCATTTGGGTTGTGCTCAACTGAATCTTTGTACAATTTTCCATGTTATCTACTTCCATTCCAGAAGCTTCATGTCTTCTATAAAGGACACTAGTTTGACTGCAGTGATTTTCAGTGGTTGTAATGGTTGTACTAATTCCTCTCCAAAGTGCTTCCGTCTAAGTACTTGTAAGTTCTTGCAGAAGCAAAGAATGTGAGTAGGTCTTTCATCATCACTAAACTTTCCCATTTTGTGCAGATGTTTCCTCAGGGTCCATTGTCCAGTCACCAGGTCGGTAACTGTCTTCAAATGTCTCTTACCCAGTTTCAATAGCCTGGTTGAGAGTTGCTTGTTTACCTTGTCCAGTAAACTGTTTATATGAAGATGCCCTCCACTTGAGTTAGTGTTCCCTATCTAGACTGTTCCCGATTTCCCCTCTTAAGCAATGATTCCACAAAACGGTTCCGGACCTATGAAGTCTCCTCCTCTCCTCTAACTGGTTTGCCATTTCATTACCTTTTTTTTTGATGGGTGGAAACCTGCTCTCAGGCACCGAGTACTTTCCCCGGTAGAGTGGGATTTCTCCCCGAGAACGAGCACAACCCCACACTAAGCATTAGAACAATGTTGCACCCGATCTAAGGAAGACCGCACAAAAACCCCCCCGATCTCCACTGCTCACTCCCTGTACCACCTGTAAGGTATATCATTAGAGTCAGGGGTCCCTCTATTTACTTCTTCATCTCTCTCCTTGGCTTATCCTTTCTTCTTCCTCTTTCTTGCTCATTATGGCTGTGACATATCCGTATATACAGTCCCAATTTCGTTTTGACTTGACCATGTGGCAGTTTTAAGCTCTTTCCCCAGTTCCTTCCCCATCTTGAACCTTTTCGCTCTCCATCTCCTACTACAAGAGAAGCGGCGTCATCTTGCTCGCAACAGTATTGGCACTGCTCGTTGTCGTTCTTCCCGATCCTCATCGTGTAGGTACTAAAACTGCCGTGGCCCTTAAGCACCTGGCTCAAGTAGTACCCTATAACCCTGTGTTTACATTCGAGCCATTTGTCTAAATCCTCAATTAGCGTTTTCGTCCAAGCTCCCTTGCTCTGCTCTTCCCATCTCCGTCTCCATTTGTCCCGTGTTCCTTTTTAGATTTTACCCTTCTGTTCCTTACCTTCCTTATGAATCCTACTCCTTTCCTCCACTAGCAGGTCTATCGGTATTATTCCCATGATCACTTGCAGGGCTACATCAGATGTCGTCCTGTACGCTGAGGCTACCCTCAGTAGCATTTTTGAGCCATTTCATTACCAGCATGCCGGTACCCATATTAGAGACACTTTCTTGTATCTTGCCAGCCTGTTAAGGGATTCTATACAGTTTTTCACCAGTTGTTGGATTACTGATAGCTGTCAGTGGATATTTAAATTTTTTGTCCGGAATATCCTCTTCTGATATCGTGTTGGAGCTGATCAGGCTCTAAGTACAGTTCATTATCCTTTCACATATAATACTCCCTGTAATTATAACTTTGGAAAAAGGAATTTAACTCCCAGAAGGAATGTTCCACTTAAAAGCTTTGTTAGAACAATTATTAGGATGACTAAACTAAACTTCTCTTATTAGTAGTTCGAATCCTACTTAGAACAGGTACGAAGCGTTCAATACGCTCAGAGAATACGAGAGAGAGAGAGAGAGATTTGGCTGGAAAAAGTTTGCTAACGCTTCCTAGATTCCGACGGAGATTACTCCTTGGTCTGTTGTAAATAACTTTAGGTAAGTGAATGACCAGGTCGGCCGATTATTAGTCACTTCAGTTAACGGGATGCTTCGAAATTCAGGTTGAAGGATTTAAGTTTAGATTGAACTCTAGTCGGTGAGTGGAATTAAGGGTTTAATTATAATTGTCTTTTAGTAAGTAGCTTTCGCGTATCCCTGTATAATAAACAAGCATAAAATAGCCAATTTCATCTAATAAACAGTGATTTCAGAAGAACAATAGCACAGTTGCCGCTCTCGAAGAGGAATTAAAGCGACCCGCATCGTTCTCCTGTTGTTATTTTCTATATTTATTATCCCTCGTTCCCCAATGACATTAAATTTGACTATTTGACGGTCGCTGATATGAATACTTATCGTTAAAAGAAGAGAGCGCATCTGTTATAGTTGTGGTAGTTCATGCAGTTCACATTAATTGTTGCGGTCAAGAAGTACACAATAAAACAAATAACGAAAAAACGGAGCATTTTTGGACCTAGAAATTATGGAAAGAACAAAGGAATAGAAGGTAAAATTATACAATTAGGTTCTTCTGGATCAGGCTCCGAAAAATCGCCAGATTTAATAAGGAGAGAAAAAATATTTCGGTACTTTTGCTAGTAACAAAGAACGCTCTAAGCGTTCAGTAAGCTGTAAATGGTGGAAGTAAGGACGTCAAAGTATTGCAGAGCCAGCTCAAAACCTGAAGAAGGTGTAGGAGCAGCAATATTATATAAAGACAAAAAGAGACAAGAGTCTAACTGTGTTCAGACAAGCAAGCGGTTATAAAAAACAATCAGCTCTATGCAGATGATTTCAAAACTCGTTTGGGACTGCTTGGAAACCATACAAGAGTTATCCGTAGCTACTGTGAAACACCACAGACTGCAGAATGGCTCCAGTTGATAATACCACAGCTGAAAAGCTGGAAGGGAGTAGAACTGATATGGTGTGCCAGGGAGAAAACATCCCAAAAATGCATACCGCTACGATCTTTCTCCCAAGAAGCAAAGGCGTAGAGAAAGGAAAACTTCTTTGCTTGATAAAAGCGCAGAATGAAGGTTTGGTAACAGGTCCTCAACCTTAAAGAAGAGGGCAAAGGCTTAGTCTTGAGGACAGGGATAGACAATCTATCCTGTCAAAAAATCAAGTACAACGGGTTCACCATTCATTACCGGTTTGGGAAAAGAAAAGAAAAAGAAGAGGAAAGAAACCCTGAGAAGGTCAGCGATGACTCGAGTAGTGTAGAAAGCCTACACATTTCTAAATTCCTTGGGGACGAGTCGCCGCTGTCCGAGAAGGGAATGGAGTTTGGGTCGGAGGAAGGGGACAGCACAGTTAAGGAAAGGGGACATCACCCTGATGAAAGAGGGTAATGCCCAACCTGAAAACCAACCGGATGTTGGGGATTAACTTGGCTCAGGTTAATGCTCACCATGCCATAGAGCTTCGGCGATGATCACAAGATTGTTCACTAAGGACCAATGGGGGATGTGTTTGATCCAAGAATCTTGGGTCAATAATAACCAGGTAAGAGGATTAGCATGTAAAGATGCTAAAATAGTATATCACACAGGTATATCACCAAGAACATGTAATATGATAAGTAACAATATTAAGAGAATACATGACTAGAGACCTCGTTCCAGTTCGAGCACTCTTCGAACATAAGAAGGAGGGCAAGGAGATAGTAGCATCGTGCTACTTTGCGGGAGACGGGAGGTACAAAGGCTGGTGAAGTACTGTGAAGAGAAGAGACTACCTCTACTCTTAGCATGTGATGCCAATGCACACAATACTGTTTGGGTCAGTAGCAATGCCAATCAGAGAGGTGAGCAACTTTTAGAATGTATCCTTAATAAAAACCTTAATATTCACAATATAGGTAATACATCCACATTTGTAACAAGGATAAGTTTAAGATGTCACACTGGCAACAAAGGATCTAAAACATATAGTAAAAGATTGGAGTGTTTCGGGAGAACCATCTCTTTCCGATCAGAGCATCATAACATTCAAGTTAGAACTAGGCAAACAGCTTAGAACTGGGTTATATACCGGAAGCATGGAGAAGGGCAATAGTAACCTTCATTCCAATAGCTGGAAAAAGGGACAAAAGAAACCCCAAATCCTTCAGACCAATTAGCCTAACATCGTTTGTGCTCAAAACGTTGGAAAAAGCTATTGATAATCATATTAGAGCGGAAATCCTAGAGAGACTACCTCTCCTCCTGCATCAGCATGCTTACCGAGCAGAAAGATCTACGGAGACTGCACTGGTACAACTGACGGAGGATATCCGAGGTGCTCTAGACAACCAAGAAGCAGTAGTATGCGCCTTTTTGGATATAGAAGGAGCTTTTGACAATACTAATGAGGTTGTCAAAACAGCATTAAGTAGAAGAGGTATAGATAGCACAACATCCAAATGGATGTCGGAACTGCTCACCACTAGAGTAGCAGAGACGAGGACGAGCAAACAAACACATTGTGTCCATCTGTACAATCAGAGGATTTCCACAGGGAGGAGTAGCATCCCCATTAATGTGGACGGTTGACGAACTCCTGTGTGGTTTTACTGACCTCGAAATATCCTGCCTAAAATTCCTCCGGAAAATAGGACTAAAGGAGCTGCTAGTCTCTGAGACTTTCCTCTGGAACTAAGTAGAAGTAAGGGGGCACAAAAGATCTTTTAGTCTCAGCTAATGTCACCCCAATTTACATACATACAACCGAAAAGGGTTGATCCCATAGAGGTCCATAAACCTCCTATGCCATAGCGGTAGCGCAGAGGTCTTGAGAATGGTAGAGCAAGGCATCTGGAATGAGACAGGCCGAAGGGTTCATTGAAGAACCAGAATAGGCGAACCTCCAAGATCCTGTTCTGTAGCTTGCAATGGAGCCTAATAAGTAATGAAATTCACGGAGTATCTCCTAATCAACCAGAATCCTTGAATTTAAAACTGGGAGTGAGATCTATAGCTTGAAATGAAGCCTAATGGGAATTAAATATTTTCTTATTGCCTGTGAATAGATTAGAAAATATTAAACTGTGTTCAAGCTTGAAGTTTGGAAACATCTGTAGAGATGGGAAGAGGTCCCTAGATTATTCTCTGATTCCTATGAGTATTAGTGTCTCCTTGAATTAGCGTTCGTTTAACGTGAGCTGGAAAATAGGGCAATTATATAAGAATTAAGCTTAAAACTATTTTTATCCTTGAATTTAATAATTAAACCAATATTAAGTATGCAAATCAGGTGGAAAAGACGGTTGCATTATTCTTGGAGTGATCCCTTGATAGCAAACCAGCTATTCTACTTGCATCTGAAATTTAGTTACTTATTAGATTCCATGAGAAAATACAGAATTACAGCAGAATGAGAATTTTTTACAGTGTTTCAGTGAAAATGCAAAATTACTCATTTTGCACGGAAACCAATTTTTTTTCTGGGGGGGGATATACCAGTTTTCTAATTGAAGATTCGCAATGAAATAGTAATTTAGAAAACGTAGCTATACTAAAAATGACGGTAGAGGGAGCCACCCACACATATGGGTCTTGGAAATATGTTCCGGGGTTATTCTGCAATTAGTGGCGAGCCGTTGCGGCCCGAGGGAACAAAACGAGGGATTTGAATCGGGTACTTATTTGTGGATTACATACAGAAGGGACCTAAAAGAGGGTGGAAAGAAATAAGAGGAAATATTTTTAAAATTTCAGATAAAAGCGAAGAGAAATTCATAGAAACTTAATTTAATTTATTTATTTATATATATACGGGGTGTCATGAAAAATAGCTTTCTTTGAGATCATATTTAAAATGAATTTGACTTTGGGAACAAATAAAAGCACAAAGTGCTAGATGAGGTGAATGAAAGTCGATGTCTTGTAGGCTGAAAACAAAATCCACTGTTTTCTCATTTGATTATTTTCAAAATTATTTCATTTCCATAATAGTTATCCACACTGTATACACCAAGACACTATAATATATATTATATGAAAACAAATGGAGCTATCACTTTTAACGTGACTTCGTGTGTGGTCCTAAACGTTTCGACCAGGTGTTCTCAAAATGTTTGTATCAATGAAAAAACAGCGAATGGAGGATCTGTTAAAAATGTATGGGAGGTAAGGGGTTATTGTTAAAAAAGGGAGGTACACTTAGACAAATCTGGAATAATAAAAGTAGAGAGGGAAAACAATGATGGAAACACGACGCTTGGCAGTAAATAGAAAGGAAAGGAAAGGAAAACTTTTGTTGAAACGCATGAAAAAGATTTTCCTACATCGAAAATGTTTAAAAAATAATTTACTATGTACTAGAAAATGTTACAACTCTTTATCTGTACCAGTGATCGACCCTTAAAAGTTGTTCTTGGTTATAAAACACACCCTCGTTACTCGAACAATAATTTTCCTTTTAAACTTGAAAATATGACTTTTATATTCCTCTAAACCTTCTCTCACGCAACTGTTAAGAAAACAATTAAACGGCGTACTTTAGTTTGATTTATGTTACGACTCGAACAAAGTGTAGGGACACCTTTTTTTTCTCGAAAAAGGAACACATTTCCCCAAAACCACTTTGTCATTGTTCCGAATTTAGACCAGTCAAAAATTATTATTAAATAAATATATTCATTTTCGAATATACAAAGAATTCAAAAATCCCAAAGTCACAAAGTATTAAATCTGGAAGTTAGGTTGCCATAATTATTATATAGTAAGAAATATTTACGTCATATTACAACAGAATAAATGATAACCAGATGCCTAGCAATCGTATTTAGTTTCGTGACCTTCGCACTCAAGGTCACATCAAAAGGTTTACCGAGGAGTGAGGCTTCTGATTATGATTTGTTCTGATGGAATAATTATCTTTAGAAAGACAAGAAAACCTTTTCAAAGGAGGACATTAGGGAACAATATCTAGGAAACTTTTGGATAGAAGCCTGCGGATAACCTAAAATTCCTTCAACGATTGGACCGAAAGGAACTTCTAGTTTTCCTCGGGAGTAGAAGAAGAAGAAACTGCTACATATTTTGACATTTCAATCTGACGTTGACTGGTCTATTTTTTTGTGAAGGGACACACAATTCTCCCGATTTCTTTGTCATCTCTTTGGCTTTTTAGATGCTCTGTAGGGGTGCGAACGTTGGATTACTTTAAAATTTATGTCTTTATTTCAGATTTAAAAGTGTTTAATCTTGAACTTTCCGGATCTGTTGTTTACTATATTTCATGGCTGTTAATAGGCGGTAAAGTTTCGGTGAAAACGGATTTTGTAGTTAAAATGAAATAAAAAGAAAATCTCCTTTGTTAATGTTATTTAGATGGCTGCTCTGAAAGATTAAAAATTTTCGATAGAAAATCTCTTGTGGTAATTATTGAAATTAAATTAGTTGTTGAGATTGGGACACCTTGAATAAAAATATTTATTCAAAAAAGCATTTTGTGGGGTGTTACAATTTCGATATAGCATGTTTTCCTTTTTATATGTTTCAACGTAAATTCCTTAGAAAATTCCAATTTTTATGACTTGTAGGAGGTAAATTCTCATTCAACTGTAAAATTGTACTTTCATCGCTATGGCGCGTTTTATTTTGAATAACCATTAAATTTTATTGGTGTTAAAAATTCGACTTTATCGCTTTTTATCAAATAACATGCTATAAAGTTTAAGTTGAAATTAAACATTTTAGCACATTTCTTTAAGTATGTTTCAATATTTTATTCTATCTACGAGGGATATTACAAAAATTCAACGATACTTTTTAATATTAGCTCTTGTTGGAAAGCGTTAAATGATGTTCAACTTGCTAGACAGTGGAAACTTGACCTTCCTAGCATAAGGACGTGAAAAAATTCTATGATAAGAGCCTTGCCTTGACACTTCAACGCTACTGCTCTGTACAGTCCCCCTAGACATTCTATTACAACGAAAGAATATAAAGATTTATTTCAAATGCTCGGAAATAGATTTATTATTGGTGGAGACTGGAATGCCAAGCATACGCAGTGGGTCTCGAATTACCATCACAAAAGGTAGAAATCTGATACGTGCAATTAATACCAATAACAATTACAGTCACCTAACAAATGGAGTACCTACTTATTGGCCAACGGACCCTAGAAAACTACCTGATCTGCTGGACTTCTTCGTAATTAATAGAATACCTAGAAGCAACTGTACAGTTGAATCACACTTGGACCTTTCATCTGACCACATCCCAGTAATAATGAACATTAGCACTTCAGTCATCAACAAAACTCCTCCTCCTAGGATTACAACAAGAAAAATTTACTGGAAGGAATTTCAAAATAACATAAAACAAAATATAAATTTAACCATAAGAAAAAAATCCTCACCAGGTCTTGATGAGGCAGCTCAGTACTTCACTAAACTAGTACAAAATGCAGCGTTCTCCGCACAACAGTTAGAGGATACAAATGGTAATGCCTTCAGCGAACCACTGCATATCAGACAACTTATAACCGAGAAACGCCGAGCAAGAAGAATTTGGCAACGTTCACGAAATATTCTAGACCAACATAACTACAATTGGCTCAGTAGAGAACTAGAGACAGCACTCAAAGATGCCCAGAGCAACATCTTCGTACAATACATAACAATTCTATCTGTTGACGACCACACACTCTGGAAGGCGACAAAAAAATTTAAAAGGCCACAAATATATGTTCCTCCAATCCGTAAACCAAACGAAGAATGGGCCCACTCTCCTAGAGAAACTTTGCTGAATACCTAACAGAAGTTTTCATACCTGATGATGACAAGATAGATCAAGAGATGGAGAGATTTCTAGACGCTAGCTACCAAATTTTTGACAATTATTGACCATTTTTTCAAAATTTTTGACGATTTTTGACAATTATTGACCATTTTTTCTAAATTTCTGACAATTTTTTCAAATTTTAACATTTATTGACCAATTTTTCCAAATTTTAACTATTATTGACCATTTTTGAAAATTTTTGAGCATTTTTGAAAGGTTCTGACAATTATTGACCATTTTTGACAATTTTTCAAAAATTTTGACTATTTTTAACAATTATTGACCATTTTTGACAGTTTTTTATAATTATCAACCATTTTACAAAAAATTTGACAATTTTTGACCATTTTTCCAAATTTTAACAATTATTGACCATTTTTGACAATTTTTCAGCTTTCTGACAGGTTCTGACAATTATTGACCATTTTTGACAATTTTTTAGCTTTTTGACAGGTTCTGACAATTATTATTGACCATTTTTGACAATTTTTCAAAAATTTTGACAATTTTTAACAATAATTGACCGTTTTTGACAGTTTTTTTAATTATTGACCATTTTCCCCAAATTTTGACAATATTTGGCAGTTTCTGACAATTATTGACTATTTTTGACAATTTTTCAAAAACTTTAACTATTTTTCAAAAATTTCGACAATTTTAAACAATTATTGACCATTTTTGACAGTCTTTTATAATTATTGACCGTTTTTCAAAATTTTAACAATTTTTGACCATTTTCCAAAATTTTAACCATTTTTGACAATTTTTCAAAAATTTTGACAATCATTCACCAGTTTTTTTAATATGTAACAATTTTTGACCATTTTTCAAAATTTTAACAATCTTTGACAATTTCAAACAATTATTGACCATTTTTGACAGTCTTTTATAATTATTGACCGTTTTTCAAAATTTTAACAATTTTTGACCATTTTCCAAAATTTTAACCATTTTTGACAATTTTTCAAAAATTTTGACAATCATTGACCAGTTTTTTTGATATATAACAATTTTTGACCATTTTTTCAAAATTTTAACAATTTTTGACTATTTTTCAAAATTTTAACAATTTTTGACAATTTTTCAAAAATTTTGACAATCATTGACCAGTTTTTTTAATATGTAACAATTTTTGACCATTTTTCAAAATTTTAACAATTTTTCAATATTTTAACAATTTTTGACAATTTTAAACAATTATTGACCATTTTTGACAGTCTTTTATAATTATTGACCGTTTTTCAAAATTTTAACAATTTTTGACCATTTTCCAAAATTTTAACCATTTTTGACAATTTTTCAAAAATGTTGACAATCATTGACCAGTTTTTTTGATATATAACAATTTTTGACCATTTTTTAAAAATTTTAACAATTTTTGACTATTTTTCAAAATTTTAACAATTTTTGACAGTTTTTGACAATTATTGTCCATTTTTGACAGTTTTGACAATTATTGATCATTTTTGACAATTTTTCAAAAATTTTGACCATTTTAGACCATTTTTCAAAAATTTTGACGATTTTTCAAAATATTTGACAATTATTGAACATGATATGTTTTTGGCCACCAAACTAAGGATCCATAGGTAACCATGGGTCTCACCACAGTTGTGTTCAGCCAGCGTACGATCCTTGGATTTAGTCCCCATGTGTTTCCTATCGCCCGTTTGGCAGCAGTTAGGGCCATTTACCCTTTATTGGTTTTGTCATGTAAGTGTGAATTCCAGGTTAGTTTTGCGTCCAGAATTATGCCCAGATACTTGACCTCATGGCTAAGACACTGCTGCACGTTGTAGAGGATTGGCAGTTTTAGTCTCTCATGATTTCTTTTCCTAGTGAAGGGAATGAGCGCAGTTTTTGCAGGGTTCACCCTTAGGCATTCCCTCCTACACCAAAATCTCCACCATTTCCAGAGCTTGTGATGCAACAAGCTCCTATATAAATTTAGGGTATTTCCCCAGTACAAGTTTTGTCAGAACATCTGCATACCCCTGGGTGTATATCCTCTTCCTGTTCAATTCTTCCAGGAGTTCGTCTATGACAAGGTCCCACAGCAAAGGTGATAGGACTCCTCCTTGTAGGCATCTCTTCATTATAGATACCTCCATGGAATCTCCAAATAAGGTTGTCGTTGTTGTCCTGTTGAAAAGAATGTTTTTCATCCAACAACATGTGGTGTCGTCTGCTGCACGCCTTGCAGCAGCAACTATCATGGAGTCAAAGGAGGTGTGGTCAAATGCTCCTTCTATATCGAGAGCTATTTTCGACACCAGTTGGTGTAAGGGTGTTTCACGGGATTTTCCTGATTGATAGGCATGTTGGTTATAATGTAATGTCCTTTCAATGAGAAAGTTTTTCCCAACATGCCTATCAATAAGTTTCTACATTATCTTCAACATGAAAGAAGACAGAGTTATTGGCCTGAATGACTTTGCTTGGGAATAATCCTTACCTGGTTTGGGAATAAAGACGATTCGGGCTCTTATCCAAGCAGTTGGAATCTATCCAGTTGCTAGTGAACAAAATTTTCAATTTTTCGCGATTTTTTTCTTAGTCTTTGGGAATTTTTCTTTAAAATTTATCCCCATAGGTAAAATTATCTCTTCAATCGATTGGTAACATCATTATAACTATGCTATGAGCTATTTTTGGTGTTTTTAAAAAAACTAATTAATTAATTAATAAAATGAGCCAACTCAGTAGTTTCTAATTATGTTCAAACTAATTAATATAATTTATATAGCGAAACAACTTACTAGTTTAACCTGCGTGTTAATGAACTTTTATCTTCAGTCCTGATATACCAAGATTTCTTTGTCGTAAAACACTCATAACAATAATTTCGTAAAAATTGTTCGACGACGTCAAAATAATTTCAAAAGTGAGAAAAATTAATTAGAAAATGAAGGTGCAATATGCCTACCTAATGAGATTTTTTTGTGTCATCTCAAAAGGAAATCACCAATTGAGTGATTTTTCAAGTCACTTAGCTAACGGAGGATTTGATTAAGATGAAGAAAATCAATTAAGGGTGAAACAAAAGGAAGTGGTGTACCCATCTACTAATACCAATTATAACGAACAATGACGAGTTTTAACGAACCTAAATTTATATATTTCTGCTTATATTTTACATTTTATTCTTTAAGTAAATTAGACCAATTTATAAAAAAAATCCCATTGTATTCAGTATGTCTACAACATTATTGATTCAACGGAAATGGGATTCGTATAGTCAATACAACGTAATGAAGAGCATTTCGATCTCAACGTCAACAATTCAATTTGCCTGTATCCACTCTCCAACACCCCAGAAGTCACATTGATCCACTGAAACAGTTGATTCTATCCCTGAATAATGAATTTTCTATCGATAAAATCAACCTACACTGTTACAGACCACAGTCGGAACACATATATGTACTAATTCTCACCTAGGGTAGTTGGGGGCAAAAACACGCACGGCACAAAAGAACGCAACTCATTTAAATTTGCCGCTTATGTCCAGTTTGAAACGATTTTAGTTACAAACGTTTGGCAACAGTGTGCCATATATGTTGTTTCAAGGTTAAAGCTGATCCACGACGTTGTTTACAAAATTAATTTGTGATAAAATCAAATTGGCATTTTTCGTTGAATTAGTTTATTCGGGTGTTTAC
This sequence comes from Lochmaea crataegi, assembly GCA_947563755.1. Lineage (NCBI taxonomy): Eukaryota > Metazoa > Arthropoda > Insecta > Coleoptera > Chrysomelidae > Lochmaea > Lochmaea crataegi. Next base: position 1,153,963 of record OX387427.1, on the reverse strand, counting down.
TTGACTTGATGTTGAAGAGTTTTAGATTGAGGTTTTTCAAAAATTTTCACAATTTTTGACAATTATTGACCATTATTTCAAAATTTTTGACCATTTTTGACTATTTTTTCAAATTTTAACAATTATTGACCATTCTTAACAATTATTGACAAATTTTGACAGTTTTGACAATTATTGATCATGTTTGACAATTTTTCAAAAAATTTGACCATTTCAGACCATTTTTCCAAATTTTAACAATTATTAACCATTTTTCCAAATTTTAACAATTATTGACCATTTTTGACAATTATTGACCAATTTTGACAATTATTGATTTTTGCCAATTTTTCAAAAATTTTAACATATTTGGCAATTATTGACCATTTTTTTCAAAATTTTGACCATTTTTTCAAATTTCAACAATTATTGACCATTTTTGACAATTGTTGACCAATTTTGACAATTATTGATCATTTTTGACAATTTTTAAAAAAATTTGACCATTTTAGCCAATTTTTTCAAATTTCAACAATTTTTGACAATTTTTTCAAATTTCAACAATTTTTGACCATTTTTTCAAATTTTAACAATTATTGAGCATTTTTGACAATTATTGACCAATTTCGACAATTATTGACCAATTTTGACAATTATTGATCATTTTTGACAATTTTTCAAAAATGTAGACCATTTTCCCAAATTTTAAGAATTATTGACAATTTTTGAGCATTTTTGACAGGTTCTGGCAATTATTGACCATTTTTTCAAAATTTTAACAATTTTTGACCATTTTTCAAATTTCAACACTTTTTGACCTTTTTTGACAATTATTGACCAATTTTGACAGTTTTGACAATTTTTCAAAAATTTCGACCATTTTAGACAATTTTTTCAAATTTTAACAATTATTGACCATTTATGACAGGTTCTGTCTATTATTGACCATTTTTGACAATTTTTCAGAACTTTTGACCATTTTTCAAAAATTTTGAGAATTTTTAACAATTATTGACCATTTCTGACAGTTTTTAAAAAATGGTCATTAATCGTTAAAATTTGGAAAAATGGTCAAAAATTGTTAAAATTTAAAAAAAAATGGTCAATAATTATAAAAAACTGTAAAAAATTGTTATAAATTTCTCAAATTTTTTGAAAAATGGTCAAAATTTTTGAAAAATTGTCAAAAATGGTCAAATCATTGCGTTTTTTTATTTACTGTTATTGTGTAAGAAACCGTATTGAGCATCCATTTTCACCTGTGAATCAGTTGGCAGGTCGGGACTTCAATAGATATTTCATGAAAAGGTAACGACTATATTTACGAGTTCTACGAAAAACAAGTATTGCTAGAACCATGAGCTTCAATAGAGTGCAACTAGCTCAGTATATCGAAATTTTGGAGAACACTATAAAAAAATATAAGTTACCTCCCAACCGTATCTACAACGTCGATATAACGGGCATTCAGATAGTCCCAAACCATCCACCCAAACATGTTGCCCCAGTTGGAAAGAGAGATGTAGCAAAAGCAGTAGCTGGTCACCATGTCCCTCCATTTTTCCTATTTGCTTCCACCTCCCACCTTCATCAATTACCTGGAGCATTTTAAAAAACATACAGGTCCAACAGAGGAGAATCCCGTTTTCTTGATTCTAGAAAATCATGTATCACACACAAGTCTTCAAGCTGTAACATTTGCAAAAGATAATTTCATTCATTTATTAAGTCTGCCACCACATAGCAGCCATAAGACCCTGCCGCTCAATCGAGCATTTTTCAAACCATTAAAAGTTTATTATGAGAGCGTCGCTGACAGCTAGACCAGTTCCCATCCATTTACCATGTGGCTGGGGCTGGTCTCTTTTCCACAGCATTTGCAAAAACTGCTACTGTAGATATAGCAAGAGAGGGCTTTCGGTCTACAGGAATCTACCCACTTGATAAAAATATTTTTTCGGGCGTAGATTTTATGCCAGCAGAAGTAACAGAGCAAGATTTAGGTGAAGATTTAAACGATGAAGGTCGTGTTTTCATCCAGTTTCAGCAAGAAGAAGAACCTGGTACTGATGTGATAGAGTTCCAGCTGTCATCAAAATCAGAACAGTCAGTAATTTCTGTACTTGGTCCTTAAAATATTGAAAAAGAAACTGTTACTGACTCGATAGAGCCCCAAACATCATCAACATCAGAACAGTCAGTAATTTTACCTTCAGACATTATTCCTTTTCCAAAAATTAAAATAAAAAGGAAACGAACCAGGAAAAGTTTGAAGTCAAGTAATAAGGAGTGAATTTTACAAGAACAAGAAGAAAAGAAGGAAGCAGAAAAAGAGAAGGAGAGGAAAGCATTACCATTAAGTTCGTGCTGCCAAAAGGAAAGTTTTCGACAAATAATTATCTGATGAATCAGTAGCAGTCTCCTATCAAGAAAGTATTGATTCTTGTGACATTTATTTTTCCGATGTTCGATCCGCTGTTATGGATCTATCTTCAAGAGCTCCTGTGAGGAGAGTTAAGCTTTAGGACTGTACAATTTACTCCAAAAATATGTCTTGAAATCTGGTTTAAATTAGCGAAAATACAAAATTCACCGGGAACGAATAGAGATTTACTCAGTTTTTATCCCGTCAACTCCAAAACGTTCAGGGAGCTCTCTCCCACACAGCTTCGTTTACCATCAATAGCAGTATTTTTTCTTTTATCTCAAAAATGTAGAAAAACCGTGATAAACGCACATGTCAAAAATTTTAAAAATCACACGAATTCTACTGGCTGAATTCTTGTCCAAGTCTCTGTGTCGATTCAAAATGTAAATAGTAAATCTCTAATTAAACGCGCGCATAAATAACCACCACGAATACAAAGGCTTGTTGTTTGGGTTGTCTACCTCGCAGGACGATAATTAAACTTATACTAAATGGAAATCCAACAATGAAGAGCAGTGCTTAGTGTACTTAGTGAAGGTTTTTGGAAAAAGGTGAGGGGTCGTCGGACCGCCGACAAAAGCTTGCTTGCTCTTAAATTTTAACAATTATTGACCATTTTTGACTATTATTGACCAATTTTGACAGTTTTGACAATTATTGATCATTTTTGACAATTTTTCAAAAAATTTGACCATTTTTCCAAATTTTAACAATTATTGACCATTTTTGAGCATTTATGACAGGTTCTGACAATTATTGAACATTTTTGACAATTTTTGAAAATATTTGGCAAGTTTTTAAACAATTTTTCCAGAATTTTGATAGTTTTTGACAATTTTTAGATCATTTTTCCAAATTTTCGACCACATTTAAAAATTTTGCCAATTTTTGACCATTTTTGACAATTTTTCAAAAATTTTGAAGATTTTTAATAATTATTGACCATTTTTTGACAGTTTTTTATAATTATTGACCATTTTTCCAAATTTTTGAGAATTTTTGAAAATATTTGGCAATTATTAACCATTTTTTCAAAATTTTGACAGTTTTTGACAATTTTTCACGATTTTTCCAAATTCTTGACAATTTTTGACCATATTTAAAAATTTTTGACAATTTTTCAAAAATTTTAACATTTATTGACAGTATTTGACGAATTTTGACAATTATCGACCGTTTTTGACAATTATTGACCATTTTTTCAAAATTTTGACAATTTTTGACCATTTTTCAAAATTGTAACAATTATTGACCATTTTTGACAATTTTTGAAAATATTTGGCAATTATTAACCATTTTTTCAGAATTTCGACAGTTTTTGACAATTTTTAGATCATTTTTCCAAATTTTTGACCATATTTAAAAATTGGAAATCCAACAATGAAGAGCAGTGCTTAGTGTACTTAGTGAAGGTTTTTGGAAAAAGGTGAGGGGTCGTCGGACCGCCGACAGAAGCTTGCTTGCTCTTAAATTTTAACAATTATTGACCATTTTTGACTATTATTGACCAATTTTGACAGTTTTGACAATTATTGCATTTTTTCGAAAGGACGATACTGTTTTAAAGCTTTAAAAGCCAATAAAAACCAGTTCCTTCAGATTTTCAAATTCAGTAGGATTCTCTGACGACCTCGCCAAATACAGTTATCTTTTAGATTAACATGTTTTGTATTTTACGTTTGATTGTTTTCAATAAGGATTAGTTTTTCTAAACGCCTACCATCTATTTTATTTGGGGTTTTATACATTTTAATTTTGGGGCAAAAATATGCACTTGCGTACTACTGCCCCATTTGTAGTGGCAAGAGTACGCAAATGCAGATTTTTTAAAAACATGTTTTTCATTTATTAGTGAACTTATAGAACTTCTGTCAATACTTAAAATGGAAAAATAATTTGTAAGCTCTCCCATAGTAACATTGGAAAAGTTCTAAACTATCATAATTTCTGAAGACGACAGGAGATAACGAAACTGCGTGTTTTTGCCCCCAACTGTCTGACCCACAACATGTTCGTTATTTTCCTCGCACACTGGGCGTTTATTACTAAGTGCCGGAAAGACGTCATCTTCTGTGTGTGTGTGTGGATATCTCGCCTCTCCTCCTTACCATTGCGTTCTGAGTTCTACCTTGTCTCTTCTTCATCCTCGCTTTATTAAGTATTTGTCTGTGGGTGTTAAGTTCATCCAGCGTCACCTCATACAACTTCTCATAACTCTTCTCATACTTCTCCGTCCACACCTTCATGAATTTTGTTGCAAAACTTCTTCTTAGTCTTTTTCTTCCTCACTATCAGCTTTATTTCTCTAGTTAACTACCCACTTTGTCATTGTTCATTTGGAGTGTCCTTTAAAGCAAGTGTGATTGGTTAGGAAGGAAAGACCTATTCTTTATCTTTTTTTAGGGTAGTAAGAAAGTTTGTATTTGTAGTTCAAATGATGTGATGAAACTACGCCAATGATTTTGTTGTTGTATTTTGAGAATAAATTAAAAATCCCCAATATTGACTAACGATGTACAGAGAAGGGTAATCTTAGATAATCCCCCTCAAAAAATCTAAGAAGAATTCTGGACATTGTAGGATCTGCGTGAAGCCTCTACACTGCTTAGTCTGACAGTTATTACAAGGATTGTCAGGATTTTAGGGTCGATTGTTTGTTTGGAATGGCTTCTTCACACTACTAATGAAAACTTAAGACTGGATTAAGTGTTAATTCCGGTCTTTATAAATAAAAGCAATTTGAAAGGATAAGAATGTTGATTTTTATTCGATAATATTTTATGTGACACCCACTTTAATCCAATCAAAAACTTGGAATAGAAGAATGGAAAACAAGTCTCGTTAGTAAAGTGAAAATCAAATTTCCGATCTAAGTGAAGTCGTTCCGAAACTCATCCCAGTAAAACCCAACATACACAAAGTTGTCATTCTATCGATGTTTCATCCATTACCCATCCGAAACTTTCTCGTAAGCCACTTGAACAGTTCACTGTATAAATATTTACGGGAGTGGGGGGGATTGATAATCTTCCCACTTTACGAAAATATAAACACAACTCCTTTTTACACTGAAAAAAAAAACATTTCCAGTTCCATTAAAAATACAGTAAATAAATTCCATAGTCTTTATTTATTATTTAAATTTCATAATAGCTCTTCTCCGCCGTTATAATGATGAATATTTCGTAAAGTAATTAGGAAAGGTCTGGTCATTAGTACGTTATAATTTACTTGGTGCTCTGTCTACTTAATTACAGAGAAAAACACGCTTTTACAGAATATACAAAAGACGTAGTAGTACAAGAGAAACAGTCAAAGGAAAATAGGAGAGTGGTCGTTTACTAGGATCATCCCAGGATCTTTGTCCTTCGTCAAATGAACTGTTCGTTATAAGGAAGGTCTAAATATTTTATAAATAATATTACAAAAAGTTTAGCTTTTTTAATGTTAAAAACTATCCACCCCACGTCAAAAATCATATGAAGACGTTATAACTTTAACCCATGGACACCACCCCAATTTTTTAAATGGAACACCCTATACATTGAGATGGCTTTTAGCATAAAATAAAATAAATTCTCTTGAAACTATTTTCAATAAATCATTGAACGTTAAAGAATGCATAAACAAAACCCAAGAGGCCGACAGGTATCGAGAGTCAAGTTCATCACGTAAATAAACATATAACATTAAATAGTAAATATCAGCTTGAACTTGAACCACAATTTCATTTCTAATTCATTTATAATGAATGTATTCCTTCTGATTCATTCTAATTAAGTATTAGATTATATTAAAGATCCTCCGAGTGACCTGGAGGACCACCAATTAAAGAGACCTTTCGATAACAACATCCCAACATGATTGCATTGTTGGATTCTCCTCTACAAAATTGTATAATATATAAGTGAAAAGTCAAATTTTTGATAATTTTTATGAATATTGTTGGATATATTAGGGGTTTCAAATGAACTAGTAAAAAGTGTTAAAGAAGCCAATAGCAATTTGCAAACTATTTACGAAGAATGTCTGCTCTGCGAACAACCAAAATAATAAAATATGATCAGACGCTCCCTACTCCATCATTCATCTTCCAAACATTTATAGAAATAAGTGAATAAAGCAGAATCGGACTTTTATAAATTTTGTTCCATGATGAAGTGACTCAATTGGATTATTGAAGGGAAGCTATAAAGAAACAGGAAGCAGGTAAATTACGTCCTGTAGGTACTTGACATTTTTTTATTCTACGATCACTATCCAAAGTAGGACAGGTCTCCAAATAGCCTCGCAGAAACGAGACAAATATCAAAAAGTATAAGAATGACAAAAAACTAGTCGAAAAACATACAAATAAGCATAATTATAACGGAAAATGCAATGAAGCAACAATATAAAGGAAAAAAAGAAAAATAGATGGGACAGTTTGGAAAATAGGAACTTGGAATGTAAGGAGTATTGCGGGTAAAGAGCAAGAGGATATCTTAGGAATTACAGAAACAAAAATGAAAGGAAATGGCGAAAAAACATTGAATGGAGGAAACATATTTATATACAGCGGAGTCGATCATAACCAAAGAGCAAGAGAAGGAGTTGGGTGTATATTGAAACCTACACTCCAAAAATACATAAGAAACTGGACGGGGATTAGCAAAAACATTTTAAGAATCGAAATGAACATGGAGGAACAGTTAAAGACAACCATATTAGTAGTGAATGGCCCTGGAGATGACGAAAAAACACAATTAAAAGACGAATTTTGTGAGCAATTAACAGAAACAATTGAACATGCAACAGGAAGATTATTAATAATTGGGGACCTCAACAGTAGAGTTGGAAAAAGAGACGAAGAATCAGGACAAAGGACAAACAATAGGAATGCAAGGAGAAGACACAAGAAATAGAAATGGGCGAAGATTTATTGATTTTTGCTTGACGAACGAACTTATAATAACAAACACATATTTTAGCCATAAAGATATACATAAATATACCAGAGAAATGCCAAGCAGAATTGAGAAATCCATAATAGATTATGTTATAGTAAATAGCGAAAACAGAAAAGAAATATTGGATACCAGAGTCAAGACTATATACGGATCACTACCTAGTAATATCTAAAGTAAGAATAAAAGCTGAAGATAAGAAAACGAAGATAGCCGAGAAAAATGTCATACGCAAAACTACAATAAAAACTTATAAGCTAGGGGAAGAAGAAACAGCTGAACAATTTAAAGCCCAAACAAAAAAGGAGTTCCAATTACAAGGAAACAGCATTGGAAACTTAGACCTAGAAAATCTATGAAAATATTTTAAAGATGTCATAATAAAAACAGCAGCTGATACATGTGGAACTACAATAATAGACAAAAAGAAAAAGAAGACAAATTGGTGGAGCGAGGAAATTAAATCGGGAATTAAAATGAAAAAGCAATTATGGTATAACAACTTGAACAACAAAAATTCCGATACCTACAAGGTATACAAGACCCAGAGACAAAAAGTAAAAGAGACAGTTAACAGAGCAAAACGAAAATCCTGGGAAAATTCGGGGAAAAGATGGAAAGAGACAGCTATAGCAATCAAAAATTGTTTTACAAGACAATAAAAACACTCAGATCAGGCAAGCAACATAATTTCACTACGAAGCAAGGGAGAATATTGAGAGAACCGAAGGAGATAATGGCACGATTGAAAGAACACTAAATACAAGGGCTATAAGGGAAACAGATATGATAGATAGCTGTGAAGAATCGAAAACAGAGCGGAACGACATAAATTTGCAACTAGAAGATTTGAAAATGGCAGTAAGAGAGTTAAAAAGCGGCAAAGGCCATGATGGAATTAAAGCAGAAATGTTGTTAAATTTAGTAAATTACTGCTTAAAAACATTACCTTACCTATTAAACAAAGCAGCGATCTAAAATAAAATACCCAAAGATTGCGAAATAGGAATAATAATGCCCCTACATAAGAAAAACAGTAGTCAAGACTGTAATAGCTACAGAGGAATAACACTATTAAGCGTCCCATCTAAAGTGTATAAAAGGTTACTAGAAGACAGACTGAAAAGGATAATAGAACCATGTTTGTAAGAGACACAAAGTGGTTTCAGAAAAGAAAGAGGAGTTCAAGATCACTTAATTGCAATTAAACAGATGATCGAGAAAAATCACAAAAAACAAATATATATGGCCTTTATACAGATACATTCCAATAAAAACGGAACATAGGAATTTAGTGTATTCGCCGATCTAAATAGTCCACCAACAAAACATTTCTATAAGTTCACTTCAATAAATATCAAGTATTGATCTGGACAGCTGGATTCAGAACCAGTGTATAAAGGCCCGCCCATTCTCCTTCCAAAATTTGTTAGTTATGTGCGAAGTGCGAACTGCGATTTATTATTGAATAATTATTTGATGGGGGTAGTAAACGTCGCTACATATTGAAACAATATGCTTACGTTTTATGTTGTTAAAATCGAAAATTAATTGTTAAATTCGCTTTAACAATTAATGTTTCGAGTTAAGATAATATGTTTCGATTTCTTTTGGCCATAACGGCTTTCAAAATCAAAATAAATTCGTAAATAAAACAAAATAGGATTCTTTAAATAGAAACAAAGTTATGGGCTTGAACACTCTCACCGATCGACTGACTGTCTGACGCTAATTGAGGACCGACCGCCGTTGAGAATGCGGAGTGGTGGGAATTGTACGATATGTTATAGGTGACCAAATAAACGATTGTAATAATCGTGTTTTTAATCTGTTGAAGATGGATGTTGGTCGACTAGTTCAAAAGCAGTTCTGATACAATGCTTAAAATCCCTATGTTCCGTTTGTGTTTGAATGTATCTGCAGACTTAGAAAAAGCCTTTGGCAGTATACCTAGAAGAACAATATGGAGTAGTTTGAAAAGAAGGGGAGTTAACGCCAGATTGCGAAATAATATTGCAAGTATATATCAAAGAACAAGAAGCTACGTCAGAACAAATAACAGAGAATTAGAAGAATTCATAACAAATGAAAGTGTAAGACATGGTGGAGTATTAAGTCCAACATTGTTCAACGTGGTTCTAGATGACGTTATCAAGTAAATAAAACCCACTATCAAGAAACTTTTAATTTCATACAGAAACTTGGAAACAATCTATGTAACAGAAATGGCATTTGCAGATGATTGAATGGTTTGCGCTAAAAGCGAGAAAGATTTGAAATATAACCTAGATAAATGGTATTTGGCACTAAAACGAAGAAATTTAAAAATAAACGTAGAAAAAACGAAAGTAATGATAATAGGCAACAATGACATCCAAACAACAATAAACTTAGATGACAAAGAAATAAAACAAACCAATAGAATCAAGTATCTAGGAGCTACAATACAGGAGAATGGAAAAAATGAAGCAGAAATAAACAATAAGGTACAGAGCGCAATAAAGTTGTATTATACACTAAATATTTGGAGAAAAGAGATATCCAAGAAAACAAAGCTGAGAGTATATAAAATAGTCCTCAAACCTATACTTGCATTTATGGATGTGAAAACTGGACAATATCTTACCAACAGAAGAGTAAAATACAAGCCGTCGAAATGAAATTTCTAAGGGGTATAAAGGGAATAAAAAAAGAGATAGAATACGAAATGAAAATATAAGAGATAAATTGAGATGAACTGAATTAGAAATGAATTGAATTTAATATGAATATGTTATTGTGGTTCAGGTTCAGGCTGATATTTACTATTTAATGTTATATGTTTATTTACGTGATGAACTTGACTCTCGATACCTGTCGACCTCAAGGGTTTTATTTATGCATTCTTTAACGTTTAATGATTAATTGAAAAATAGTTTCAATGGAATTTATTTCTAATTTTATACCTAAAAGCATCACAACACTATAGAACGGAAGGTTACAAAAAACGCTTGCAGAAAATTCTAAAAAGAAATATAAGACTGGATCGAATATTTTTATCAGTTGGTGTGAAATTAATTTGGAGATATGAAAAACCTAAAATTATTATTCAGTATATTATTTTTGGATTCGGACCTGTAGTGAACGTAAAGCTATTCCGAGCATCCTTCAGGATAATATAAGGATAAAGGGAAATTCTATATTGAACCACATCGTCAGGTATTTATACCTCGTACTGTTTTAATAGTGAGTTAATGAATTTTCGCCAATAAAAAAGTTTTCATTTCGTAATAAAGATCTAGTTTAATGGATAAAAAGTTAAAACTTAAAATTTATACACTTTACAGCACAGAAATACCCTTTTTTCAAGTCCCTCTATCGTTTTAATGAAAAATATTATTTGTTTATAATTTCGTCGTGTAGAAGTTTTCGTTTTATTTTTAAACGCAAAAAAAATGTAATACGCGTTTAAAAATAAAATTTTTGTTGTACAAAAGGTATAAATGGCCAGTTTAAAAGTGGCTTTATATTTTAATGGGCAGAAAGCTGGTTTTAATGAATTGCACCGCTAGGGATTGTTCTTTTAATTCCATAAATGCCTCATTTACGTTGTTGGTTTTTAAAATTCAAATAACCGTCATACGTTTTTGAATATATAAAGGACATATATGTATGCACATTGCTGGCTGAAAAAGAATAAAAATTCAACTGTGGATTTAAAAAAATAATTAGTGTTCTATTCTAAAAAAATTTTGTTTCCATTAGAATTAATTTTACTAAATATTTTAACATCTTGTAAAGTAAAATGTAAACAAAACTATCAGCAAAACACTAACAGCAATTTCAATGGCAATAAGACAATAATGCCCTTTCGGCTTACTCCCTAGGGCACTATCACTAACGAAGCTGACGTTCTCTTTAATTAGCCCATTACAACGAGCTGTTCGTTTCCTCGACATTGTAACCACGGATGTTATTTTCTCTCCTTCACGCTAAATCTAGATAACCGTAGGGTCACAAAACTCCATTCGGTGTTGTCAAACGAACGACAAAATTTTCAAATACAACTCAATGTTTTTACTTTCAAAACCCTTTTTGTTTTGGAAATTTTTTTCCAGTAGATTGGTCTTCTGAAAGTACTCTCCTAAATTCCTGATTTTGTGGTATTTACAAGACTTTTTATCTTGAACATTCGCCTCTTTAACCTCTATTCGTAATTCAAGTATTTTCTTTCTCCAATAAAACAGTACAATATTATAATATCGCGCAACATGGTATAAATATTTCTGACTGTATAAAATCAGACGCAACTCTTCTTCAAGTCAATCCTCCTCTCCACCTTCGTCCCTTTTCTACTAACCCTTTTCCGTTGTGACGGAATCACGATCCCTCGTTCTCTATCTTCTAACCACAAATATCAAATACGAGCTCAGTTTGTCTCTATCACAGACAGATGTGATAATCTTTCGGTTACAGTCTATTCGTGCAAAATATAGAACAGCTGAGGTTTATAATGGGTTGTGGGCAACTTCAGTCAAATAAAATGGATTATTAATCATAATAAACGAAAATTCCACTATACACTGTATTCAATTTTAGATAATTTGGAGAGCCTATTAGATTACAACTGTAATAACCTAAAATTAGCTGAAAATGTCAAAGTTTAGATATATTTTTGGAGAAACTTCTTTGAAAACAAAAAGGAGATTATGTAGAAGATTCTTCTGGGTGACTAGGAATGGAGAACTATCGATAGTCCCGACTATCGATATTTATCGATAGTGCTATTTTTACTATCGATTATTATCGATAATTTTCGATAGTTTTACTTCGGTAAAGTTGACATCTGACATCTCTATCGCTCTGTTTATATGTAATTGTCAAAATTTTGAAAAATGGTCAATAATTGTCAAAATATTAAAAGAATGGTCAATAATTGTCAAAAACTGTTAAAAATGATCATTAGTCAAAATTGGTCAATAATTGTCTAAAATGATCAATAATTATTAAAATTTAAAAAAATTATCGAAAATTTTGAAAAAACGGTCAATAATTGTCAAAAATGGTCAAATTTTGAAAGAATGGTCATGAATTGTCAAAAATTTTGAAAAAATGGTCAATAATTGTCAAAAATGGTTGAAAACGGTTTAAAATGGTAAAATTTTTGAAAAATTGTAAAAAATGGTCAATAATTGTCAAAAACTGTCAAAATTGGTTAATAATTGTCCATATTTGTTAAAATTTGGAAAAATGGTCAAAAATTTTGAAAAAATGGTCAATAATTGTCAAATATTTTCAAAACTTTGAAAAATGGTCCATAATTGTCAAAATTTTAAAAAAAGATTGTCAATAATTGTCAAAAACTGTCAAAAATGATCAATAATTGTCAAAACTATCAAAATTGGTTAATAATTGTCACAAATTGTCAAAATTTTGAAAAAATGATCAATAATTGTCGAAAATTTTGAAAAAATGGTCAATAATTGTGAAAAATTTTGAAAAATGGTCAATAATTGTCAAAAAATTTCAAAATTTTAAAAAATGGTCAATAATTGTCAAAAATTTTCAAAATTTTAAAAGAATGGTCAATAATTGTCAAAAACTGTCAAAAATGATCAATAATTGTCAAAACTGTCAAAATTGGTCAATAATTGTTAAAATTTTTGAAAAAATGGTCAATAATTGTCAAAAATTGTAAAAATTTTGAAAGAATGGTCGAAAATTGTCAAAAATGGTGAAAATTTTGAAAGAATGGTCAAGAATTGTCAAAATTTTGAAAGAATGGTCAATAATTGTCAAAAATGGTGTCAAAATTTTGGAAGAATGGTCAAGAATTGTCAAAAATTTTGAAAAAATGGTCAATAATTGTCAAAAAATTTCAAAAATGGTTAAAAACGTTTAAAAATGGTCAAATTTTTGAAAAATTGTAAAAAATGGTCAATAATTGTCAAAAACTGTCAAAATTGGTTAATAATTGTCAAAAATGGTCAATATTTGATAAAATTTGGAAAAATGGTCAAAAATTTTGAGAAAATTGTCAATAATTGTGACAAATTGTCAAAATTTTGAAAAAATGATCAATAATTGTCCAAAATTTTGAAAAATGAAAAATTGTCAAAAATGTTCCGATAAGAAAAAAAATGCTTACAAGATTCCGTATCCGAGGGTCGTGAACCTTATCGAATCCGTCGACAGTTTAAAATAATGATTGTAATCTCACGCAATACACTCTCTTTCTCTCCCGTCTTTTTCTCTTTCTCTTCCTTCTCTATCTCTCTTTCCCATCTCTCTCCCTCATTTTTCTTTCTTTCTCTCCCATCTCTCTCTATTTTTCCTTTTCTCTCTCCAATTTATCTCTTTATTTCCTATCTCTTTCTCTCCCATCTCTCTCTTTCTCTTTCCTATCTCTCTCTCCTATTCCTATCTCACTCGTCTCTCTCTCTCTGTCCCAGTTTTTGATAGCATTTTTATTCCATATCAGCTTTCAAAATAAATTCTTCACCTGAACATCTCTCAACTATCGATAGTACCGAAAACTATCGATTTTTTTCGATAGTCAAAAATATCGATAGTTATCGATAAATGATCGATAGTTCTCCAATCCTATGGGTGACTACAACCTGTTGAGATCAAATGAATGCATAAGTCAAAGTAAGGGCCAGTCGATCCAGCTCTGTAGTGGAACGCCTCTGATACGATAATTATAGTCAAGCATTGTCGAGCGCGGCTAGTACTTGGTTGGGTGACCACTGGGGAAACACCTTAGATTACTAGGGTAAGTAGCATATCACAGCTCGTAGGCATAATACCAATGAACACGAAGTATAATGTAGATATGCTGTCTTTCGGATGAAATGGAAGACCGAGGTCCCCAGTCCATGGATGTTGTGCCTATCACTGGTTGGAACACTAGTGGACGTTGTCGCCTGAATGTGCACCTGAAAAAGCTCAAAATAGTGGAGGAAGAAGAAGAATGTAGATTCTGTGGTATAGAAGAAGAAACCTCCATCCACATACTTGCGAATTGTACAGAAATTCAGAATCCTAGGACATTACTGGATAGAAGAGGTACCTAAGTTGAAGCCTGCAGATATCCTAAGATTCTTTCGGGAAATGGCATTAAGGAACTCAGGAACTAAGTAGAAGTAAGGGGGCACTATAGTTCTTTTAGGTCTCAGTGAATATCACCCCAATATACATACATGTAGAAGCAGTTAGAAGAGTACAAATTTCATAAATTTAGTACCTAACGTCAAAAATCTTTCCTTGAAATCAATTCATTTTTTAAGAAGAATTTTTCATATTCTTCAAGTGGAAATTTAATTTTATCGAGTGATATTCATCCACTTCATTCGGAATGAACTCTGCTAAATATGGAAATCCTTGGGGAACTATACAGTCAGTAAGGAACGGAAACTCAACGACGACGCCTTCGGAACAGGACGCCGAGCGTCAGAACACGACACGGTGCCGTCAAGGTTGCTTTTCTTGCTCACCTCCATCGAGTCCACAGGGATTATATGTCCTGTTCGGGAATATATGCCACAGAAAGTCAGTTTAGACACAACAATAAGCTGGTAAATGTTAAACCAGTCGAAATGGAATTTCTTATGAGACGTTTTGTTTCACTAAAATACTGTGGAAATGATATTGAAACGTTTATTTATGACAAGTTTTTGTTTAAATAAGGAAGAGGTAAATGAGGTATAGAGAAGTAGTTGGAGAATGACGAATGAAAATTTCAACGTGGTCTTAAATAATGACGAAGCTTACATGGTCTTCAATTAATTAAGTAAGAAACCACCGCCTTCCATGGATTTTAATTATTAAGTTAATGAGAGCGGCACGTTTGCCGGGGAATACGAAATCTCTTGTCATGGCAAATCTGATTAAGTACGATTTAATAGTTTATTGAATGTAATCTTGAGCTAGCTTGTAATCAACTGTTACAAGATAATGGAAAATTAAAATAGGATTAGGTCGGGTTCGTCATGTACTAAAATTAATTATATTAAATCTCGTAAAGATTTTATGAAAACTTTGTTGGTCTTCATGATGATGATGAAACATTCCCGAGTAGCAACGACAATAATAAAGTCATTAAAACTGTCTATTGGCAGAGGTAACCAAACTTTTTTGTCTAGTGTAACACTTGCTATGTTTTTCTTGGTATGATTGAAGCGGGTTGTCTAAAGAGAGGTGTCATTTCGCGGTCTCTCCTTAGATATCGAGCAGCTGAAAACGTGAGAGTGTAACGAGTGAATTTGTCATTACGATTTTGTCTCTATGTTTCTAACATCATTTGTTCACTACGAAAGGACTTCAGTAGTTAAATAATTTCTGTCAGCTCAGACTTTTAGGGACTACTCTGCCATCATCCTTCCGGCGAAGTGGTGCAGGCTGTAACCAAACCTGTCTTCACATCATGACAACAATTTTATATTTTGTCGCCAGAAAGTTGTGATCATACGATACAAAATGAGCGCCTATCATGTAAATGGCTCAAGCAAAGACACACTAGTTAGATATCTTCTGTGTAGGATGGCATTCGAATATATTCTGAACATCTACTCATAATATATTAGCTGTTTGTCGCCATGTGTTTTGTCTGTTAAATCCGAGTTTGTTTACGTTGGCAGGGGAGTATTGTGGTTTTATCTATTGCTCAAATTTATTTGAATAATCCTTAATACACACTTCATTATTTCTGTCCATTGTTTACGAAGTAAAATTATTTATTGCATGGCATTGACAATTGGCCGTGACAGTTGTGTCTTGGATAAAAGCGTTCGTTTGTCATGACTTACATAGAGGGAAGTGTAGCACTTTATGACTTGATCTGTGCGGAACACGCTCGGTGTAGTTCGGATGTATGTTTCGGGTAGGTTTCTCTATGGTGGTATTCTGTACTGAAGTTGAGGAGGTGATAGTCACTTTTTTTAGCCGTGGCTTACTTTGCAAAAGTGCATCGAACGAGAATCTGAATTTTGTTAATGACTGGGAAGTCATCCCTTGCTGGGTTTCAAGTATTTTGTTCTACAGGAGTTCGTATTGTTGGAGAATTCCGTCCTATTCTGGAAGCCGTTGTTTTCAAACCTTTATAGGGGATATATTGCACTCAAAGATTGAAAACGCCATCGTTGAAGTTTTGGCATAGGAGGTGTGCCACATGTTATTGATGTTGGTTGGTCGCCATCCAGTAAGAGGAAAATTTTGAGTATTGGACCCTTTTTGGAAAAGGTATGTCTCATAGATTTGTAGTATTTTGGAGGTAGAGCAGTTGGTAGTAAAATACTACTTGTTGATTGTAAATGCAGCGCCATGTAGTAGACGTTTTCCGAACTTGAATTCCAATGAACCATCCTTTTGAACCTTTTGTATGAAACAACCGGTATAATTGTGATTAATTTAATTTTACTCTCTCTGTAAACACCGGGAGTTGTGAATAAACACTGGATATGTTTTCCCCACATAATATTATCTGAGAAAAAAAGTTTACATCGGCATTACATTACAATATACCCAGTCAAGCGGACATTAAATATGAACACACTGTAGAGATAATACTGACGTGTGTACGGGAACATTACGCTTCATTTATGGCACGTGCATACATATATATATTTAAGGATAAAGCCTGCGGCTTTCTCACACATCAATAAATTACAAAGAAGGGTAGATGTTCCATAAAAATAAATATGAATAGGTAAATATAATTTGTGGGGAGGATCGGACACAGGGAGAATGTATGCTGTCGGGTAGCTAAAAATATTTAAACGGGATACGGTATGAATTTAAATTATCGTTATCCTTGAAAATTTAATTCGAAATACCTTTGAACGTTTCCTGTTTTATTCAATTATTATGATGCAATATTGTCGGAAGGTTTTTCTTGTGATAATTCGAAACGATTTTCAATTTCCACTTCAAACAAGATTTCCTGTTTGTCAAAGAACAACTCCGTGTCGTGACGTAATATTGTTTGGAGGAAATTGAATTTGAAGCTATAAGATTTAATAAATTGTTTTGATTTTATTATTTTTCTAAACAATTTCTTATAAAACAGACAAAAGTATGTTACAATAGCGTATGTTCAACCAAAAACGTTACAGGTATTTTTCGATCGAGATCTAAAAGATCGATTTTTTAAAAATCGATTTTTTCCAACTTTGTTTTTTCTACAATGTAAATATAAATCGATCTTTTTTATTGAAAAACAACAAGAAAGGTACCCCTAAATAAACAATCTCTCTCCGGGATCTCTTATCAGTAAAATTGGGGATTTTTTTTAAGTTCAGGGAATTCGATAATAACAACAATTATATTTTTATTACCATATTACTATCACAAAGTATCGGATTAGGAATGTGTGAGATTAATGGAAAAGAATCATCGATAAAATACAAATCGATTTTTCTTTATTCAAAATTAATGGGTTTGTCGAAAAAATCGATTTTAATAAAAATTAATCGATTTCTGCGAAAAGATCGTTGATTTTTCTTTGGATTGTTTTAAAAATGGACATGCTTTTCGTATATATTCCGATAATAAACCTAAGATATTTATTCGTTAACGATATTTATCGGGTTGAAAAAAAATCAAATAATATTATATGAAAATTGTCAAAAATTTTGAAATATGGTCAATAATTAATTATTGTCAATAATTGTTGAAAAATGGTATATAATTTTTAAATAATGATCAATAATTGTTGAAAAATTTGGAAGAATGGTCAGTAATTGTTGCAAAACTGTCAAAATTGGTCAATAATTGTAGAAAATGGTCAATAATTATTGAAAAACTGTAAAAATTGGTCAATAATTGTAAAAAATGGTCAATAATTTTTAAACAATTTGGAAAAATGGTCAATAATTGTTGCAGAACTGTCAAAATTGGTCAATAATTGTTAAAAAAATGGACAATAATTTTAAAAAAATGATCAGTAATTGTTGCAAAACTGTCAAAATTGGCAATAATTTCAAAAAAATGATCAGTAATTGTTGAAAACCTGTCAAAAGTGGTCAATAATGGTCAAAAACTGTTAAAAATGGACAATTTTTGTCAAAAACTGTCAATTATTGTTAAAAAATGGTCAATGATTGTCAAAAACTGCTGAAAGTTGTCAATAATTGTCAAAAATTTTGAAAAGTGGTCGATAATTATCGAAAATTTAAAAAAAAATGGTCATTAATTGTCAATTATTGTCAAAAACTGTTGAAAATTGTCAATAATTGTTAAAATTTTGAAAATGGTCAGTAATTGTTGCAAAACTGTCAAAATTGGTCAATAATTTAAAAAAAAATGATCAGTAATTGTTGAAAAACTGTCAAAATTGTTGAAAAATGGTCAATAATTTTTAAAAAATGTTCAATAATTGTTGAAAAATTTGGAAGAATGGTCAGTAATTGTTGCAAAAATTGTCAAAAATTGTTAGATATTTTAAAAACTGGTCAAAAATAGTCAATAATTGTCAAAATTTTTGAAAGTTGTCAAAAATGGTCAATAATTATCAGAAACTATCAAAAATGGACAATAATTGTTAAAATATTGAAAAATGATCAAAAACTGTTAAAATTTTGAAAAAATGTTTAATTATTATGAAAAACTGCCAAAAATGGTCAATAATTGTTGAAAATTGTCAAACATGGTCAATAATTGTCAGAACCTGTCAAAAATGCTCAAAAATTGTATAAAATGGTCAATAATTTTCAAAAAATGGTCTAAAATTGTTGAAAAACTGTCAAAATTGGCCAATAATTGTAAAAATGGTCAATAATTCCAAGAAATGGTCAAAAATTGTCAAAAAGTTTAGAAAAATGGTCAATATTTGTTGAAAATCTGTCAAAATTGGTCAATAATTTTTAAAAAATGATCAGTTATTGTTGAAAAACTGTCAAAATTGGTCAATAATGGTCAAAAACTGTTAGAAATGGACAATTTTTGTCAAAAACTGTCAATAACTGTTAAAAAATGGTCAATAATTTTGAGAAATGGTCAGTAATCGTCAAAAGGTGTCAAAATTCTGAAAAATAGTCAATAAATAATACGAGAGCCGTTTCAGAAAATCCACTCCTCAAACAAAATCGATTAATAATACTCGAAAAATCGATAATTAAAAATCGATTATATCAAAGTAATAATCGATTTATATAAAAATCGTTTAATTTTTCAAACATCCCTACTTATAGAGTTCCCTATAAGCTTTTTTGAAAAAAAATCAACAGTGTCTGTCGAGTCTACTGGGATCCGAGCGGTTCCGCTCTCATCACTACTTGCGATGTTGCCGGGGCAATTGAAAAAAAACCGCTCTACCAAAAACACAAAAAAAAATCGAAAGTCGATTTTCAAGGGTGAAATATCGATTCACCGAATCGATTCAATACAACATATCGATTTAAAAAATCGATTTAATCGGTCCAAGGAATCGATTATTCGATTAATCGATTTCAGATCGCATTCCCTAGCGTGGACATTGCACCTGGGTCTGTGTACCACACCAGTGCTCTTTCCTAACTGCATTCTTCCAACCCTTCCCAGTTTAGCTGGATATGGTAGAGCTGGTTGTCTTTAATTGTGGCCATCTTCTATACACTTCTATATACAATATCCTGTATATATTATTTCCAGGATTAAATAATTAGTATATAATGCTCTCAATTAACATATTTGTTTATTTTAACTGAAACAATCATTTTATTGATAAACTGCTTCCACCCTTCCTATCGCCGTTATCCTGTGTAAGGACGAAATAGATAATGCATCTTACAAACGGAAAGCTTGAATTACACATTGTCGTCAACTACGAGGATAGTGACGAAAACTTAAGGTTTTTATTTTGGATTTTTCTACCTTTGGAGCTTTTTAGTGGCAGTCATAAAACCAACAATTGAAGAATAAGTTGACTGTGGAATTAGATTCCGATTCCCGAGTCGAGCTTTAGTTTTGCCAAAATAAAGTTCCGCGATAAAATTGCACAGACTGAATTGTGATTGCTACGAAAGAAACATTGTTCGAGGCATGGGCGGAGGGAATACAAAATTTGGGTTGGGTTGGAGAAGAAATAATGCAGGTTTTTTATTCCAGTTGTCCTTTTCAAGGACCAAATTAAGTTAAAATAACAAAATTAACAGCTGTATAACCGGAAGATCAATATCGGAAATTTTTATTTCCATAATGTGTCATCGAAAAAAATCTCCCTGTGAGTGTTGTACTGATTTTTTCTTTGTCCGTTTTCAAAAACTAACGGATATTTTTAATGTCAAAGGTTATAAAGATGATTCCATTAACTTTGTCGTTTTGTTGATGAGTATTTATGTTTTTTTTTTGTCCAAAACCAACAGCAATTTTTGCACATATTCAATTAGGTTCTAAATACTTTTTGAAACCAATCAAACTGAAACCGAATGACAATAGATATCACAAGAGCATTGCCACTAACGAAAACACAAAGCCAGTAGTTAATGTAATATTTCGTTGTAGCGTATAGAGATAATGGAATTATGGAAAAATATTGACGTTTGAACAGGTAGAAAGATCAACATTGTACTGTGTTTGCGTTTATCGAATGCGAATATTAGTTTATTATTTTTATCCGTGATCATTTGTTTTTACAAATAGATGCTCTTTTTTTACTATTTGTAATGGATGAAAGCCGGTAGATACGTTGGTAGACTAAAGGTCTGGAAGGGCCTCTGAATAGGTGGTGTTGCGGGTCACTTGGAGACTCATCGTAAGAGAATGAAACAACTACTTCTAGCACTGGGATACGTTTATATTTTATTTACTATAATACATTACACTATTTACTATTGCTAATGATATACATAAGTACCTAGCCGAATAGCATACTTATACTCAATGGTTAAAGATTACTGATTTCTGAATGTTCTTCATGACTTACTCTAAATCAGCTTCTCCTATAATAAATATTGAATGCATATTTATATAACCAGTCAAGTTCAAATAAAACAGATAAACATATAATTGTTTTGTCTTACTTCTCGCTTTGAACTTGCCTTTCTATTCAGTAACCTTCTTAATTTATATTCATATAATAATGAAATATTCGAACGTTTTGTTGAAATGGGATCAAGGGAATTTAATTCTAGCAGTAGTCAGAGTCCAGAGAAAGATTGAGTTTTAGGTAGGACACATTATCTTGATGTTATAATGTCAGAGTTGTTGGGGATAGAGGTTGTCGAGCGGTCTAAATGATACACTGATTTAGTCACCAACAAATGTATCCTTTAATGTGAATTAAGAATTACTAAACTAACAATAACATAGCAGATAACAGACATAACGTGAACTCTCCAACATCGAATCTCGAATGTTCTAGAAAGATGTCCGTCAGCTGTCAACTGTCAACAGTCGACCACAGACAAACACCGGAGAAGCAGCACTCACAAGAACACTCTTAATATTGCAACCTAACAGAGTATCATTTTTAAGTTGTTTTCTCAGAAAAGTGGTGTTTTATTGAAATTAAATGAAAAAAATGTTTTCCAATTTTCAATTTATCAGGGGGATCATTTTACCCCCAATGTGCGGGTAAAATGATCCCTTTGCTCTTTTTTCTATTATTTTTTTTTAATTTTACTATTTATTTCTTTTGTCTGTCTTTTCCATTTAGAAGTTGTTTTTTCTTAGGGAAATCATTTTACCCCCCTCTCCCCTACTGGTCTTTTGATCTTTTGAGAGTACTCTATCAAAATTTCAGTACAATATTCATAGTTTTGTGGTATTTACAAGATTTTTATGGTAAAAATGTGAGTGCGGAAATAACAAAACCCCTCGTAGCTACCATAACTTTCCAAGTTCCAAGCCTTCAACTAATAAATCATATTATATCTTTCGTATAAGTTCATAATTAAAAACATTTTTTACTTTTCTCATTCGAAAGCACACGATCATTTTCAATTAGAGCAGCTATATAAAACATCACACAAACCCTCCCAATTAATGTTTTTTATTGCAGCTCACCAGTTTTCATTTCCCTCTTTCCGGATCTATTAAGATTTCTAATCCATTATTTATATATCCAGGAACGTATCCCGGCCAATGTATGATTTCAAATCCCTAAAATTTATTTCCAGACACTTTATTACTGTTTAAATCTCAGAAAATGTGATGCAGTGTCAGATACTTTGAGTAGAAGACTTTTGTGACCTTCCCACATCCTTAAGTTGTGCTCTTAGACAGAAAGATATGTTGCCAAACATCAGATCCTTGATTCGACCTGTTTGAATTGTTTGCTCTGCCGTTTTATCATCTTCCAGACAAAGACAAAGGATGTATCAACCAAAAGCCTAAAACTCTTCTTGCTCTCCCAGTATTTATTGTTCTTTATGTTCTGTGACTTTCAATCTCCACCAGTAATCTGCTACTAATAGTAGCACAGAAAATATATTTTAGATTCATTTAAAAAAAATATTGTTACGGTCCTGGTTAACCCGTGGCTGAAATTAGATTTTCCTAGATCAAGATTGTTCTTCTCGGTCGACATAAATCAGGAAAAACCACTAGTTAGAAAATTTAATGAAATTCCAAAGCTTCGCTTTTTAGTTTTTCCTTCTTGTGAATTTCCTCGAATTACTTTTACTTCTGTTAGTTTGTTAAATTTTCCAAGCATGTAAATTACTGTTCGGAAACTCGTGTGTGTGTTCAGTTAACAACTAAATTTCTAATCGAAAATGTATAATTCCAAGCTATTTTGAAAACACCAATAATCTAACTATTTTCTCTTGTTGTTTTCCGCAAATGCAAAGTGTGATTATAGTCGCTTACTTCATTTTCCGTTCGCTACTTCCAAACGTTCGCAAAAACGAACGTGCAATCGGCGTAATGTTCATGTTGGGAGTTTATTGTACGGTGAGACAATTTTAAAAAGATCTTTTTATCTAAAACTCCCATAGCTTTATTAAATGAAAGAAAACTTCATTTAAAATAATCAAGATCTACTTCCACTTCTTAATCGATTTTTCACAGTAAACTCTGGATTTCTATTGTTTTCAGATTGTGCTAACCTAACTTTACTCTGCTTCAAATAGTTCTGTGTACCAGCTGTCAAATGTCAATGTGTCAGATGTCATATATGCAACGGCATGGTAGACTCAGTTTCAAGTAAGAAGAACCCACTTGAAGTTGCAGTTGTCAAAACCAGCGCCATATTGTAAAATTGACATTCGACTTCAAATCAGTAGCGTAACGTTTTTACATTTTGTAGGTTTACACAGAATTAGAATAATATGGATAATTTTTCCTTTAACACCAACAAGTTTTTTAGGAGACATGGTTTTAGATCAAATGAAACAGACAATACTCACAAAACGTCTTAAAATATTCGACAGTAAATGATTGCTTCAAACTGTCAATAATAAAATGGCTGTCGGCATGAAACATCGTTTGTAACGTCAATGGCATGAAACGGTCGTTACGAGGCCACTTAGATAGACCGATTTTGGTTTCTGCGCAAGACAGTTGGCAAACTTCACGTGGCTTCTTCTTATTTGAAACGGATTCATACTCGCATTTGGTGCTCCTTTGATCGCCCGGCCTCAATCCCATGGAGTGACAATAAGAAAGTCATATTGCTATAGAACATTTAAAAAGAAAAAAAATTTTGAAAAAGAAAATCAGAATTGAAAATTCTAAAAATTCGTCATTGACAGTTTTTGACAGTTTTTGATAATTCTTGATAATTTTTGACGATTTTTGATACTATTTTATAATTTTTGACGATGTTTGACAATTTTTGAACCTTTTTCAAAATTTTTTACGATTTTTGATACTTTTTTATAATTTTTGACGATTTTTGATAATTTTTGACAATTGTTGACGATTTTTGACAATTTTTGACGATTTTTGATACGTTCTCATGATTTTAGCCTTAATCCCATCGAGCGACGATTAGAAAGCCCTATTACTATAGAACGTTTTATAAGAAAAAAATTTTTCAAAGAAAAAATCAGAATTGAATGTACTAAAAATTCGCCATTTTTGACAATTTTCGACAATTGTTGACAATTTTTGACAATTTTCGACGCTTTTTGACTGTTTTTGACGATTTTTGATATTTTTTTATAATTTTTGACACCTTTTGACAATTTTTTACGATTTTTGATATTTTTTTATAATTTTTGACGATTTTTGATCCTTTTTTATGATTTTTGATACTTTTTTATAATTTTTGACGATATTTGATAGTTTTTGATAATTTTAGA
Source organism: Lochmaea crataegi (assembly GCA_947563755.1). Classification (NCBI taxonomy): domain Eukaryota; kingdom Metazoa; phylum Arthropoda; class Insecta; order Coleoptera; family Chrysomelidae; genus Lochmaea; species Lochmaea crataegi. Next base: position 1,129,409 of record OX387427.1, on the reverse strand, counting down.
CAATTTTTGACGATTTTTGATACGTTTTCATGATTTTTGCCTCAATCCCATCGAGTGACGATTAAAAAGCCCTATTGCTATAAAACATTTCAAAAGAAAAAAATTCTTTGATAATTTTTGACAATTTTCGACAATTTTCGACAATTTTTGACCATTTTTGACAATTTTTGACAATTTTCGACTGTTTTTGACGATTTTTGACAGTTTTTTACGATTTTTGACAATTTTTGACGATTTTTGACAGTTTTTTACTATTTTTGATACTTTTTCATAATTTTTGTCTCAATCCCATCGAGCGACGATTAGAAAGCCCTATAACTATAGAACATTTTAAAAGAAAAAAATTTTTGAAAGAAAAAATCAGAATTGATAGTACTAAAAATTCGCCATTTTTGACAATTTTCGACGCTTTTTGACTGTTTTTGACGATTTTTGACAGTTTTTTACGATTTTTGATACTTTTTCATAATTTTTGCCTCAATCCCATCGAGCGACGATTAGAAAGCCCTATTACTATAGAACATTTTAAAAGCAAAAAATTTTTGAAAGGAAAAATCAGAATTGATAATACTAAAAATTCGCCATTTTTGACAATTTTCGACAATTTTCGACAATTTTTGACAATTTTTGACAATTTTTGACAATTTTTGACAATTTTTGACAATTTTTGACAATTTTTGACAATTTTTGACAATTTTTGAAATTTTTGACGGTTTTTGACGATTTTTGACAATTTTTTACGATTTTTGATACTTTTTCATAATTTTTGCCTGTATCCCATCGAGCGACGATTAGAAAGCCCTATTGCTATAGAACATCTTAAAAGAAAAAAATTTTGAAAGGAAATCAGAATTGAAAGTACTAAAAATTCGCCATTTTTGACTGTTTTTGGCAATTTTTGACAATTTTTGACGATCTTTGATACTTTTTCATAATTTCTGCCTCGATCCCATCAAGCGACGATTAGAAAGCCCCATTGCTATAAAAAATTTTAAAAGAAAAAAATTTTTGAAAATAAAAATCCGAATTGAAAGTACTGAAAATTCGCCGTTTTTATTAAATTTTTGACAATTTTTGATAATTTTTGACAATTTTTGATAATTTTTGATAATTTTTGATAATTTTTGATAATTTTTGATAATTTTTGATAATTTTTGATAATTTTTGATAATTTTTGATAATTTTTGATAATTTTTGATAATTTTTGATAATTTTTGATAATTTTTGATAATTTTTGATAATTTTTGATAATTTTTGATAATTTTTGATAATTTTTGATAATTTTTGATAATTTTTGATAATTTTTGATAATTTTTGATAATTTTTGATGATTTTTGATACCATTTTTGATAATTTTTGACAATGTTTGATACTTTTTTATAATTTTTGACAATTTTTCACAACTTTTGATAATTTTAGACACTTTTTATTAAATTTTTGACAAGTTTTGACAATTATGTCTAGATATCAGATGGTCACAAATTTTAGAGAGAGCGGTGGATGGACAATATTGCCAGTTCTCATTTCCGCAACTCGTGTCGGCTCGGAAATACTTTACAAAAGGTTTTAGATCTTTTTAGTAAAAAATTTGTGGTACATTCAGAATTTATAGAGAAAAATCCAAAAAACAATATTTTTTCCCTTCCTTTTTTTGGAAAACGTCGTGTGGAATACAAATGGAAGGGAGTAAATATGTATGTATATAGATAGACATAAACAACAAATAATTTATATTCCACATGAAGTTTTCCAAAAAAAAAGAACGGATTCCCCCTTCCCAGAGGTAAATATATAAAGTGTACAAATTCTTCAAAGCATGATGAATTATTACAGTTTCCTGTTCCCTGTTTTTGAAAAATATTTTTCAAAACTTAGTTTCTAAAGCGTAGAATAATTTATATTTATTTTTCGATATCTGTTCTTCCAAGCAGTTTAAATTTGTAGTTTTTTTTTGTAAGAAATCCACTTGAACGTTTTTATTTCAGGTTAGTCTTGATATAAACCAAAACTATATCATTTTTTTATTCTTTAACGGACATAAAAACAATTTCACTGCAGTCATTATAAAATACAAAACTCAATCACGTATCCTTCTTTTTTGCTGCATCTGTATATAATTTTTACATTTAAAAATGGAAAAAGAATAAATTACGAAGCCAAGCTTTGTAGAGCAGAGCTTTATTAATTTTACAGAAATAGCGTACAAACTAACATCTGTGGCTTGAATTCGACTCGGAAAACTCTTTATGAATTTTTTTTTTGCTCTAGGCCAGGAATTTCGTCAGAAGTCATTGTGATGCATAATTACCAACATAATTTTGTTAATTTTCAATTACTCTCTCGACATTTATTTAAAAATTTCACTTCACTGGAGCACGAAAGGTACCCTAACAGAAAAATTATTTTCCAACTATAAACATCCTTTGAAGGACTTAATTAAATTTAAGTAACCGAACTAGCGAAAAGGTTTGGAATTCTTTTGATAATCAACGACACTCCTGGGAGACAAATAAAAGCCTAAGCTGCACCAATAGTTTTGATAGGTGTTCTAACATAACCTACCGCCTGAAAGGGCTCCTTTAAAAGCTGAAACTAGAGGAGAGGGAAGGATGTAGATGTAGATGTAGATGTAGATGTAGATGTAGATGTAGATGTAGATGTAGATGTAGATGTAGATGTAGATGTAGATGTAGATGTAGATGTAGATGTAGATGTAGATGTAGATGTAGATGTAGATGTAGATGTAGATGTAGATGTAGATGTAGATGTAGATGTAGATGTAGATGTAGATGTAGATGTAGATGTAGATGTAGATGTAGATGTAGATGTAGATGTAGATGTAGATGTAGATGTAGATGTAGAAAACTCACATGCTTGTAGAAAGCAAGGCAATACAGAATCCCAGGAAACTACACCTGTGAGACTACTGGATAGAAGAGGAGGTCTTCCTGATACAGAAGCTTGCGAATATCGTCAAATTAATCCTAGGAATAGGACTCCTAGTTCTTGAGACTTTCCTCAGGAATAAAAGTGAAGTTTTACCTCAAAATATATCATATTATTTCACTGTTCAGTAATAAAATTACAAACTATCAAGAATGTGACCTTTGGCAATGCGATCTATGCGAAATGCGTCCAAATGCAATAAAACAACACAAGTACAAATAAATAAAGAACATTTTTTTCAAGAAGGGGAAGGGAGTAAATACATCAAATAATTTGTATTCCACATGAAGTTTTCCAAATAGGAGAAATAATTATATAAAGTGCACATTTTTGTTTAAAAATGTAAATCATTTTAATCTGCGAAATTCATAGTAAAATATATGTTTTTTTTTTGAAAAACAAATAAATGCATGTGTACCTACCTCTATTACTTCTCTATGAATCCTTGTTTGGGCAATACCACGAAAAATAAAAACACAAATCTGTCTAAACCTGAAAAACTCAAAAACATATCTCTTCCGCGGGCATGTATCTCCATAGCCCGCTTTTGTATAGGTATAAATTATGACGCTATTATTTTTTCCGCCATATAATGGCCTCTCAGGCACGGAATTTCGTATAGAAAAATATACAGAAACACTTTTGACATTCGGGAATGGAAAAGCAACATATGGATTTGAACGTTGTTCGTTATCTACGATCAATTTCCAAACACTAATTCAACTGAATCATTTCTGTCGAAATTTATTGGACTATTTTTTAAACGAAAGATGAACAGTTTTTAGAAAATTTATGGATTTCTCTGTAGTAAATTGCCTCAAACTTTTATATTTACGCAAAAAGAATCTCAATATAGGTATTAATATTAAAAATAATGATGATAGTTTATAGGATTTGTCGTAAGATAAAAAAAAAATTAATGGAAACAAGGATCATTATGGGCTATAAAACAACAAATTGTGGCATTTAAGGTTATGTATTCTATACATGCACGCAAGCGTCGTTATTTCAGAGTATTAAATATGAAAATTGGATTAATAGGCTTGGTTTGGGAATTAATCAAATTATATACCGTATGGGATGAATTTTCTTTAAATTTATTTGTTAAAATTAGGTTATAAGTTCATTGTTTCCATTTAGTTGGGTTTATTGCCACATTTAGCTTTTTGTTTGTATTGAAAACCATGCCAAAATTAACCAAACAAAACCGATAGGCCATTGTTTATTCTACAGCTCATTAAATATTAATTCTTTACGTTATTATATTCACCAAAATTTTCAATGGTGGTTTTCACCCAGTGAAAAATCAGTTGAATTTTATAGTAGTAAACATTTTGAACACTTTTTATTATTGCAATTTCATTATATTTGAAAAAAAAAACGAATTAAATGTCCTGCAGATTTTTCTACAACCACTTTTCTGTACAAATTTTCATTATCAGAGTAGGCAATTATCCATACTTACGCAAAAGTGACATAAGTATACACAAAGGACTTACTTTCCCATCTTTCAAAATTTATTCATGTGTTAATAAATCTTCAAAAAGGTGGTTGTAGAAAAAATATTGTGAACAACATGCGCAACTCTCCTCATTCGCTTGATGTGCTGTACTTGCCTATTGACTCGTGCTACAAATTTCTGTGCTCGTGAGGAAAGTATTACTTTGCGCAATTATACAATTACAGTAGAGCTCTTTACAGAATATACAATCTTCTTTTTTGAGTCACCAACAGTTGTTTCAGTCTCTCTCTTTACTAGATCTTCTCAATAGACTTTTGCGACTCACAGGAAGAATCTAATAGACTTACTTACCACTAGTTCATTTAGTTTCCAGTATGTCCTGGAGCTCACTGTAGGATGGTAAGTCCTCTAGTTTCGACCTTCCTGTAGAAAATCCCCAAATTTACTAAAAGTATTAATAGGAACCATCTTAATAATCGTGATTCTAAAAATACTATAAGCCATCGCCCGACAGGCTAATTTTCCGCCCAATCAGTTTTTGTCGTCCTCCATTACTTCTATACTGCTCTCATTTGACAACAAACATATTTCAATTATTAACGCCAACTCGGTACATAAATTTCCATCACGCACAGTTGAACTCCGCCTCGGCCACGAAAGATTGCTTGATTATTGTTTAGGTTCGTTTTTGATATGATTTTATGGGATATTGGAATTTCGTAGCTCACGAAATTAGGTCACTGTTACTTGATTGATTTAGTGTGCATGATACGAATCACTTGACGTTTATGTCTTTATCTTTTCTTTTTTCTATTCTTAACGATTCCAAAATTTTATTAGCTTTTACCAAGAAAGAAAATGTAGTTTTTAGCTTTCGACATTTATTTCTTTGTCATACTTTAAACTTATTAATTTCAGTTATATAATTCAACCGTATACTTATTAGGAGCATAACGCACCACACCTGTCATCCTAACTTATTAGAAATTCATCCCGTGAACTCTAATTTACCACACAAATCCGTTTATCCGGGGTGGTTGCAAAACAAGAGAACGATACCACTCAGAAAATCTCTCATTTCATCTCGTTCTTTTCATAGATTAGTCCTCGAGAAATTGAGATTTTTTTCAACATGGATAGTCTAAAAAAATATCTATAGATGCCGCCATCGTACTGGGAGCTTTTAAAAGTTGTACAGAGTGTTCTTCATTCATTTGTACTTTTATTGTTTTAATGCATTCTGACGCATTTCACATAGATCGTTCTGCCATAGGTCACATTCTTGACAGTTTGTAATTTTATTACAGAATAGTGAAATAATATGATATATTTTGAGGTAAAACTTCACTTTTATTCCTGATTAAAGTCTCAGGAACTAGGAGTCTGTAACGGTAAAGGCGCCAATTTGTAACGGTAAAGGCTGTACCTCACAGGGCACCAGCTCGAAGGGCTCCGGCTAGAGACTCCTCTCAAGGGTGATTCGACCCCAAGTTTATGCTGCACAAGTGCTACAGGAAGGTTGTAAAAGTTGAGGGCGCCACTACCTTTTTGGCGATAAAAATGACTAAGAAAACTAAGGCGGAAAAGGTAGAAACGCCTTGTAAAATTGAAATAAGTTAATAATAAAAACTACTAAAAATTACCCCGGGCGATATCTCCCTCAACTTTTATAGTTGGGGATTTAGAAAAAAATAAAAATAGAATCAACACAAATTTACAATTTATTCTGCCACAGGAAATGAACAGGAATTTGTACTTTTATAGGTACTTAGCTTATATGGAGTTGTTTCCTGAAGAAGAAGTCAGGTCTTGATCTGAACTGATGAGTTCTGTTCTAGGACGGTATTTTGAGCTAGGGCTGTATCCTTGGCTATATTCTTGGGGTTATATTCTCCGGTTAAATTCTTCGGTTTATATCCTCGGCGTTATATTCTAGCCTAGGGTTATATTCGTGGCTTATATTCTCGCCTAGGGGCTGTGCTTACCTAGAAGTACAAGTGGATCAGGGATATGTAGGAACTTGAATGTAATGGCACATTATGTTGGTCAGCTTTTCAGGTTAAAGAAAAGGAAGGCATTTATTTGAAAGTCAAAAAATTTATTTAATTTACTGAAAGCCTTCCAACATTATATGTTCCATGTTAAAACAGTAAAAATAGCAATTATCGGCTAAATTAAAAAAATATACTAATGATCCGAAAGAAACTAATCATAGCAAAAAGTTATTTATTTAGTTATATGAAAAAATATCGTGCTTAGGAAATATATGAAACCGGCACTGGCGTTACGAAAGAATATTTTATAGGTTAACGGTAATTTATAAAAATGTTATTTTATAATTAAAAGAGTTATTTCGCAACTGAAAAAGCTTGAAAATGTTTGTATAAAAGTAAAACAGTGAATTATAAAAGAATATTTGGTTTAAAACTACCATATTAGTATAAAAGAACAGTTTATGACCACGTGTTGAATTTAATTTCGTCTATCTCTGTAAAAAAATAAAGAATGCATACGAAAATTATGTCAGACAGTACTTTAGAAGAAGCTTATTAATTATGAATTATGATTTTGAACTTACCACAGCAAAATTCCTAAGATAGATACTTAAGATATGAAAGATAGCGAAAGATGATCTGCCCTCTTAGGCGGTCGATAACAAAAAGGGGTGTTTCACGTGGCGTTGTGCAAATAATGGAAGCGTCCGTTGGCAGACGTCAATTGTCTTACGGTCAGGGTAGAAGAGTTTGGGATCACAGAACTATAATTGAATGTGGCTAGTGACGACGAGCGCTAATTAAAAGGATTTATTCTGTAAAATCGAAACAGGTCGATAGACATGTTACACTATTCCTAGGATTAATTCGAGGATATTCGCAAGCTTCACTATCAGCAAGACCTCCTCTTCTATCCAGTTGTCTCACAGGTGTAGTTTTTTGGGATTCGGTATTGCCTTGCTTTCTACAAGCACGAGATATTGAGAATTTTTTTCAACATGGATAGTCTAAAAGAAAATCTATAGATGCCGCCATCGTACTGAGAGCTTTTAAAAGTTGTACAGAGTGTTCTTCATTCAGTTGTACTTGTATTGTTTTAATGCATTCTGACGCATTTCGCATAGATCGTTCTGCCATAGGTCACATTCTTGACAGTTTGTAATTTTATTACGGAATAGTGAAATAATATGATATATTTTGAGGTAAAACTTCACTTTTATTCCTGATTAAAGTCTCAGGAACTAAGAGTCCTATTCCTAGGATTAATTTGAGGATATTCGCAAGCTTCACTATCAGCAAGACCTCCTCTTCTATCCAGTTGTCTCACAGGTGTAGTTTCTTGGGATTCGGTATTGCCTTGCTTTCTACAAGCACGAGAAATTGAGAATTTTTTTCAACATGGATAGTCTAAAAGAAAATCTATAGATGCCGCCATCGTACTGAGAGCTTTTAAAAGTTGTACAGAGTGTTTTTCATTCAGTTGTACTTTTATTGTTTTAATGCATTCTGACGCATTTCGCATAGATCGTTCTGCCATAGGTCACATTCTTGAGAGTTTGTAATTTTATTACGGAATAGTGAAATAATATGATATATTTTTAGGTAAAACTTCATTTTTATTCCTGAGGAAAGTCTCTGGAACTAGCAATCCTATTCCTAGGATTAATTTGAGGATATTCGCAAGCTTCAGTATCAGCAAGACCTCTTCTATCCGTCTCACAGGTGGAGTTTCCTGAGATTATGTATTGCCTTGCTTTCTAAAAGCACGAGAAATTGAGAATTTTTTTCAACATGGATAGTCTAAAAAAATCTAAAGATGCCTCCATCGTACTGGGAGCTTTTAAAAGTTGCTCTTTATTTAGTTGTACTTGTATTGTTTTAATGCATTTTGACGCATTTCGCATAGATCGTTCTGCCATAGGTCACATTCTCGACAGTTTGTAATTTTACTACAGAATAGTGAAATAATATGATATATTTTGAGGTAAAACTTCACTTTTATTCCTGATTAGAGTCTCAAAAACTAGGAGTCCTATTCCTAGGATTGATTTGACGATATTCGCAAGCTTCTGTATCAGTAAGACCTCCTCTTCTATCCAGTTGTCTCACAGGTGTAGTTTTCTGGGATTCTGTATTGCCTTGCTTTCTACATAGTTTTCTACATCTACATCTTCCCCTCTCCACTAGTTCAAGCTTTTAAAGGAGCCCTTTCAGGCGGTAGGTTATGTTAGAACACATATCAAAACTATTGGTGCAGCTTAGGCTTTTATTTGTCTCCCAGGAGTGTCCTTGATTGTCAAAAGAATTCCAAACCTTTTCGCTAGTTCGGTTACTTAAATTTAATTAAGTCCTTCAAAGGATGTTTATAGTTGGAAAATAATTTTTCTGTTAGGGTACCTTTCGTGCTCCAGTGAAGTGAAATTTTTAAATAAACGTCGAAAGAGTAATTGAAAATTAACAAAATTATGTTGGTAATTATGCATCACAATGACTTCTGACGAAATTCCTGGCCTAAAGCAAAAAAAAAATTCATAAAGAGTTTTCCGAGTCGAATTCAAGCCACAGATGTTAGTTTGTACGCTATTTCTGTAAAATTAATAAAGCTCTGCTCTACAAAGCTTGGCTTCGTAATTTATTCTATTTCCATTTTTAAATGTAAAAATGATATACAGATGCAGCAAAAAAGATGGATACGTGATTGAGTTTTGTATTTTATAATGACTGCAGTGAAATTGTTTTTATGTCCGTTAAAGAATAAAAAATAATATAGTTTCGGTTTATATCAAGACTAACCTGAAATAAAGACGTTCAAGTAGATTTCTTACAAAAAAAAACTACAAATTTAAACTGCTTGGAAAAATTGTACACTTTATAGAATTACCCCTGGGAAGGGGGAATCCCTTCTCCTATTTGGAAAACTTCATGTGGAATACAAATTATTTGATGTTTATGGCTATCTATATAAATACATATTTACTCCCTTCCCCTTCTTGAAAAAATATCAAATCATTTGTATTTCACGTGACGTTTTCCAAAAAAAGGAAGGGAAAAAATATTGTTTTTTGGATTTTTCTCTATAAATTCTGAATGTACCACAAATTTTTTTACTAAAAAGATCTAAAACCTTTTGTAAAGTATTTCCAAGGCGACACGAGTTACGGAAATGAGAACTGGTAACATTGTCCATCCACCGCCCTTTCTAAAATTTGTGACCATCTGATATCTAGACATAACTGTCAAAAATTGTCAAAAGTTGTCATAAATAATAAAAAATTATCAAAAATTGTCAAAAATTATGAAAAGGTATCAAAAATTATCAAGAATTATCAAAAATTATCAAAAATTATCAAAAATTATCAAAAATTATCAAAAATTATCAAAAATTATCAAAAATTATCAAAAATTATCAAAAATTATCAAAAATTATCAAAAATTATCAAAAATTATCAAAAATTATCAAAAATTATCAAAAATTATCAAAAATTATCAAAAATTGTCAAAAATAATCAAAAGTAATCAAAAGTAATCAAAAATAGTCAAAAATTATAAAAACGTATCAAAAATTGTCAAAAATGGTCAAAAATGGTCAAAAATCGTCAAAAATGGTCAAAAATTATAAAAAAAGTATTAAAAATCGTCAAAAATTGTTAAAAATTACCAAAAATCGTGATTGAGTTTTGTATTTTATAATGACTGCAGTGAAATTGTTTTTATGTCCGTTAAAGAATAAAAAATGATATAGTTTCGGTTTATATCATGACTAACCTGAAATAAAGACCTTCAAGTGGATTTTTTACAAAAAATCTACAAATTTAAACTGCTGTAACATGTCTATCGACTTGTTTCGATTTTATAGAATAAATCCTTTTAATTACCGCTCGTCGTCTCATTAGCCACCCCAATCCTCAACCCTGACCATAAGATAAATGACGTCTGCCAACGGTCGCTTCCTTTTATTCAAGGCCACGAGGGACAGCCCTTTCCGCTATCGACTCTCTTCCAGGAAAGACCTCCATTTTTTAACGCTTTTATACCTATCTTATCTAATGAATTTTGCTGTGGTAAGCACAGTCCCAAGACCTAGACTAGGATACAAGCCCTAGACCAGGATACAGCCCTAGACTAAATTACCGCCCTAGACCAGGACACAGCTGCTAGGATACCGTCCAAATCAAGACTCTATCTACCTATCTTCTTAGAGATCTAGTCTCCATCTTCTCAAGACTTCGTAGAGGCAAGATCTACCTACTCTTTCCGGAAACAACCAATTCATAAGCTAGGTACCTAAAAAAATACAAGTCTTCACGTTTGTTCCATTTCCTGTGACAGAAGAATAAATATAAATTTGTTTTAAAATAAACAAATTCTACAAGGCGTATTTTTTATCGACGTCAAAAAGGTAGTGGCGCCCTCAATTTTTACAACCTCTCTGTTATCCTTGTGCAACATAAACTTGGGATCGAATCACCATTGAGAGGAGTCTCTAGCCGGAGCACTACAAGCTGGAGCCTTTACCGTTAGAAATTGGCGCCCCATAAGGTTACAAATTGGCACCCAATTACGGTTACACTGCTTAGAAGAAATTGTTGAGCCAAAAAGCTTGGAAAGAAATGGAAGAGGAGGAAAAGTGCAGTGAAGTCAAAAACAACATTGAGATGAAAAAATTATTGAGTTAGCCTCAAATTCTTTACTACGCCTCTTAAAAAGAACAACTTGATATCTTTGATAGATTTTCTAATACAAACTAAATCAAGAAGCAACCCTAAAACAATGTGAATTTTTCTAATTTTGAAAACCCCGTTTGCCATTCGGGAATGTTCCACTGAACTACATAAATTTGAAAATAATCTGATGGCATTTGTGATGTACGTAGTCCAAGCCTGTTCAGACTCGGTCATAATTTACGAAATGTGTAACAATGAAAACGACCGAACATGATTTAGGTCATAGCAATATTCCGGTAGCCAACGATCTGGTTCTTTGAAATATTGCCGTTCCATAACACCAGGAAGTGACCACTTCGGCTTACTTATTGACGTAATATCAAGTTCGATGATCCTTGCGATAAAATTTAGGTTTGCTCGCGGATGTAATTCCGAACTAATTCAGGGATTATTCGCATGCTCATTATGAAAAGTGGAGTTCTCGGATCAGATCGTTATCGATTCGGAATCAGTCCTGGCGGTTCTCTGATTTTGGTAAGGACTGAAACGCAATGAAACGTCTCCACTTGACAACATCTCTAGAGAAAGTTTTGCGTTCGTATTGGTGGATAAAAATAGTGGGGATGGCGCAAATGAAATTTGAACAGAGTATAACTCATTGATTGTACAAATGAAGTCAACTGGTGGGTTGTTATGGTTAATGGAATCTGCTATGTGAGATCTTTCCTATGTCTTCCGATCTCATGCCTACTAAAGCTTCACAGCAGCTGGCCTTCCCATTGTGAAATAGTGGAAGAGAAATTAATTCTCTTTACTTATGGTTGACAGACGGATCCAAATGGACGTCCAATGTGGAAACTACACCTGAAGCATCTGACCAAAGACAGAAGGACTTGATCAGCATGCAATGGTCTTTGAGGCGGAATTTTTCGCTATTGATCTGTGCGCTTGTTCCTACTCTAACAATAAAGGTACTGATGTCCAGCTGCTAGAATTTTAGACTACTCCTAAACTAACTGGGTGTAATCAATAAGGTTGCTCTGGTCACTACAGGATCTTGGATAACGAAGTAGTGGATCAGCTTGGAAGAAGAGAAGGTCAGTCCTGGTTCATGGGCCACGACCCTTTACTGGAAAACCCTTTAAATCTGGCAAAGTAAACTATGTTGGACCAGATGGATTACAAAGCATGGGCATACTGGAATGAGATACCAGGCTTAGAGCAGCCAAGAACTTTATCGTCAGTAGAAGCCATGTACAGGTATGTAGCTGGAATCATTACTGGAGAATGCAGGGTAAACTATTACCTTGGCTGGTGTCAGACCACAGACCCTAGGAGCCTGAGGATGCCTTGAGGATGAAGATAGACTTACTCAGATTTATATCTTTTACCACAAAGTTGTCATCTTGTATATACTCGACTAATGAAATTTATCGGGTGACAATGAGGGCAATTCCGTTCCTGTTCGGTGTAAGCGTAACTGCAGAAGTTGATTTCGACGGGTCAGCAACAGCATTTCAAATTGATGACCCGGTTGGTCATTGCAAAGTATAGAACCACCGATTAGCCACCAAACTGGATCTGTTCATTCCGATATATATGTCATTAATTGACGTGGTTGTACCGCAAAACGCCGGCCGATGTTCGAGGACGTGCACAACGAATTCCAGCTCGATGAATTATGTACAAAATTCAATATAAACTTTTTGGGGAGTAACTATCGACATTATAATATCACAAGAGAAAAAATTTTGTCAAAGTAATCGTTGTCAGCAGAGAAGATACCGTTTCTATGGTATTTTTAGTCGTGTTTATTTTTAGTCTAAAGGTGATTTCTTTTTCAAAAGTATCATCAATTTTAAATAATACAACAGAAAGACAGCAAGAAAATGTAAAAATAAAAAAATATCTGTATGTTATCCAATCTCAATTATATGGAAGTTATTGTATGTGCGTAATGGAAACAACAGAAAATATGGTTTGGAGCATATGCAATATTAAAAACACTCAGAGTAATGGAAGAGAATATACATATACATATTTATAACGTAGACACTTCTGCTTTGAATTGTTGTTTTATTTGTAAGGACGGAGAATAATGGTATAAGCTTGAAAATCGTTTTGGAAATCAAGTCAGCTTCGGTGGGCTATATTTTATGTACAAAAAAAACGAAGTTATTACTCCAAAAAGGTTGTACAGAAAATTGATACGAGTATACTGTTGGATTTTTATTATTCGGTATTTTAGTAACGGTTGATGAATGTCTTTTCAGTCACTTTTATATGTTCTAAAGTAAAAGTTTTAAAAGTTTATTTTTTTGAAAATTTCAACTCTTCACTTTCGTGAACCCCTGTATACAAAAGAATAGATGAGTCTTTGCTGTTTTTTTCCATATTCTTTGATTATTGGAGAGTGTGGATTTTAAATTTTAGCTTGAAATTTCTATTATTGTGGACTGTACGACTTTTTTACTTAGACTGTGTTTTCAAATTTTCAAAATTTTCAAAATTTTCAAAATTCCAAAACCGGAACTAAGTCTTTTCCGACACTTTTATATACGAAAATCCACTAATTGGACCCCGTAGATTCCGAAAATAATTATAAAATTTTTCTAAAGTCCAAGGTTGAAAAGTTTATTTTTTCGAAAAATTTTACTCTCCACTTTCGTGAACCCCTGTATACAAAATATCACTGATGGGTCTTTGCTGATTTTTTTCCATATTCTTTTTTTTATTTGATTTCTGGTTAACTTTTATTTAAATTCATTAGTATTTTTTATCGACGTCAAAAAGGTAGTGGCGCCCTCAATTTTTTCAATAGTCCTCCAAAGCACAATATTACATTATTTACGTTCGAAATTTACATAGAGCAGTAAATTTTTATTTTCATTTTTCAACTGCAACCATTCTGCAATATAAATTTTTAAGTAACTAATGCTAAAATTCTAAATAATTACAATGGAGTATAAAAGAAACTGGATCGGTGTAAGCCATAAAAACAAGAAAAACGGTCGAAGGGTGAAATTTATGGCCATTGAAAATAAATAAAATTTGTTGTTATTTAGTAGACCAGACTTATATTTTATCGTTCGGAATCCGTATTGATTAGAATAAAGGCAGTTATCGGGATACGTTTTCACTTCTTTTCTTTATCTGGATTAAATCTAGACCCCATAAAACGGAATCAACGAGAATAGAATGTATACGAGGAACAAAAAAAAACTTGTCGGCCATTTTTAGTCCAGCAACATCGATTAATTTGTACTTGTTTTATGTTGATATAAATCTACTTGGAAAATTTTACAGCCATTTTCAAACGAGATTTAACTTCTTTTCGCTAAAAACAATTAAGTTTCTAAAAATATTCCGTACATTTTGTAATTATATTTTACGTTCTCTTTTACTCTCTTTTGGAAATGCTTTTAGTAAACTAGATTCTAAAAACGACTTCTTATATCGATCCTAGTAAGTAAGAAAGTGTATTTTCAAGGAAGATAAGTATCACTATTCCTGAAAATCGATAAATAATGCAAAAGGTATTTCGAATACTCCGGAAATTCTTGATTCTGGATAAAAGCTCTCGACTCTCATTACAATTTTTTATTTACGCCTTCATTTCCATAAGTAGCTTTACAAAACTTCCAGGATTCGACATCACAATTGAAATTACTTTCCTTATTTATTGGAAAAATAGGGAATTTCGGGCCGACGGAAAAGACTCGAATCTTTTTACGATTCCCCATGGACATATAGCACTCTGATTCTCGTCATAAAAATCGAAAAATATTTTTGAATATTGTGAACGTTCCTAAATATATATGGCTGCTTGTAGAATTGATAGGAAGTGTTAAAACTAAATAAATAAACTGCTCCACAAAAGCATAAATTCGGATATTCTGTTTTAACAAATCACAATTTTTGGTAACCAAGTGCTTAAGATTAGCCTTGATCAATTTGTCTCCAAAGTTGGGGTAAAAACTCTTGGAGTGTGTGTAGAGAATTCAAGCCTCTTTGTAGGATTGAGGTCGAGCATTGAACCCAAATTACAATCTTGAGTGGAGGTGGTAGCCCTTGGTCACTTCTAGGTCTTTCTCTTACGTTTCCAATTGCTCTACATCTATGGAAAAGCTGCGAAGTGACATTTTCACTGACTTGGAAAACGTCCGCGACTTCTCTATGAAGACGACCTGCCTCAATTATACCAAGAGCTCTGCTAGCTTCAACTGCACCGCAAAATCTTACAAATGTTTCAGAAATACTGTAAAATACAAAAAATTAAGTTCAAAACGACCTCAAGATCTCCGATATGTTCAAAGGATAATATGCATATTCTAAATAACTGAACTGGATCAAAACGACACTCCAAGCTCCAGAGTAAACATTAAATAATTCAGTCTAAACCTTCCATCGATTCTATAACTAGCCCGTTTGAATTTTTCAAAGGAATATTTGAATAGGCAAATAATGGACATTACGAACAACATTTTAGGTCAGGTAAACACATGGCCTGCGCGCGGAAAATAGTTGTGGCAAAAAATAGTACTAATAGCTGAAGTTATTAAACAAAAACATTCCTTTTTGCAGTAGAAAATGTAATGAGGCAAGTGGCGGACATTTTGAACATCTATTTTGTCATTAATTTCTGGCTTTTGGTATTATTCTTAGGTTAAAATGGTGCTATATGATATCCAAACACATTCCTCAGTCTTTTCCACCAATATACTATTCTTAAAGAGTGATACATTCATATCAAACCTACTCCATCTTTTTTCTAGAACAATTTGTCCTAGTGAGGAGCAAAATTGGTCTTGGTCTTGATTTTTCGCAAGACCAAGGCCAAGATCAAGATTATCATTAGACTAGCAAAACCAAGACCAAGACCAAGTCCAAGATTATCAATAGACTAGCAACACCAAGACCAAGACCGAATGAACAAGAACAAGACCAAGACCGAATATGCAATTCACAAGATGAACATTAAATAGTTCCACGGATATGATTCCAAGAACTAGTTCCTTTTCACTCCGGGTACAATCCGCAATTTTCCCGGAACTACCCACCTCTAGAATACATAAGAACACATAAGAAAATAAAATATTGTTGATAATAAATTGTAAATTATTTTGAATTTATAATTATGATGAGCATCAAAAAACAGATAAACTGACCCAGACCAAGACTGGATACGCAAGACCAAGACCAAATAAGCAAAACCAAGTCCAAAACCGGACATATTATTTGAGCAAGACCAAGATTGTCCAAGTCTTGGTATTGCTCATCACTACTTTGTCTCCTTTTAGTGTTTTTGAAGCTTGCTTCTTATTGCACGACATAGGACTTTTGGGAAGGCTAGTGAACTTGTGAAACGTGTAATGTTACGAAAAAGCGTTCGTCACGCGATGACTCATTAGAAGGAGAGAGAGACGCAGGCCTTAGTGTACGTTCAGTGAGAGAGAGGCGTGCCGCTGTCAAATTTTTTTAAAAATGGTCAATTTAATTATAAAAAACGGTAAAAAATGGTCAATAATTGTTGAAAATTGTCAAAAATGGTCAATTATTGTCAGAAACTGTCAAAAATGGTCAATAATTGCCAGAAACTGTCAAAAATGGTCAATAATTGTTGAAAATTGTCAAAAATGGTCAATTATTGTCAGAAACTGTCAAAAATGGTCAATAATTGCCAGAAACTGTCAAAAATGGTCAATAATTGTTGAAATTTTAAAAAATGGTCAAAAATTGTCAAAATTTTGCAAAAATGGTCAATAATTATAAAAACTGTCAGAAATGATCAATAATTGTTGAAAATTGTCAAAAATGGTCAATTATTGTCAGAACCTGTCAAAAATGGTCAATAATTGTTAAAATTTGGAAAAATGGTCTAAAATGGTCAACACTTTTGTAAAACTGTCAAAAATGATCAATAATTGTCAAAACTGTCAAAGTTATCAATAATTGTCAAAAATGATCAACAATTGTTAAAATTTGAAAAAATGGTCAATAATTGTCAAAATTTTGAAAAAATGGTCAAAAATTGTCAATAATTTTGAAAAAATGGTAAATAATTATAAAAAACTGTCAAAATGGTCAATAATTGTTGAAAATTGTGACAATTTTCGAAAAATGGTCAAAAATGGTCAATTATTGTCAGAACCTGTCAAAAATGGTCAATAATTGTCAAAAACTGGTCAATAATCGTTAAAATTTTGGAAAATGGTCAAAAATTATAAAAACTGTCAGAAATGGTCAATAATTGTTAAAAATTGTTAAAACTTTTGAAAAATTGTCAAAAATTATTGTCCGAACCTGTCAAAAATGGCCAATAATTGTCAAAATTTTGAAAAAATGTTAAATAATTATAAAAACTGTCAGAAATGGTCAATAATTGTTGAAAATTGTTAAAATTTTTGAAACATGGTCAAAAATGTTGAAAAATTGTCAAAAATGGTCAATTATTGTCAGAACCTGTCGAAAATGGTCAATAATTGTTAAAATTTGGAAAAATGGTCAACATTTTTGTAAAATTGTCAAAAATGATCGATAGGTAATTGTTAAAACTCAAAATTATCAATAATTGTCAAAAATGATCAATAATTTTTAAAATTTGAAAAAAGGTCAAAAATTGTCAAAAATTATAAAAACTGTCAGAAATGGTCAATAATTGTTAAAAATTGTTAAAACTTTTGAAAAATTGTCAAAAATTATTGTCCGAACCTGTCAAAAATGGCCAATAATTGTCAAAATTTTGAAAAAATGTTAAATAATTATAAAAACTGTCAGAAATGGTCAATAATTGTTGAAAATTGTTAAAATTTTTGAAACATGGTCAAAAATGTTGAAAAATTGTCAAAAATGGTCAATTATTGTCAGAACCTGTCGAAAATGGTCAATAATTGTTAAAATTTGGAAAAATGGTCAACATTTTTGTAAAATTGTCAAAAATGATCGATAGGTAATTGTTAAAACTCAAAATTATCAATAATTGTCAAAAATGATCAATAATTTTTAAAATTTGAAAAAAGGTCAAAAATTGTCAATAATTATAAAAACTGTCAGAAATGGTCAATAATTGTTGAAAATTGTTAAAATTTTTAAAAAATTGTCAAAAATGGTCAATTATTGTCAGAACCTGTCAAAAATTGTTAAAATTTGGAAAAATGGTCAACATTTTTGTAAAATTGTCAAAAATGGTCAATAATTGTCAAAATTTTGAAAAAATGGTCAATAATTGTCAAAATTTTGAAAAAATGGTAAATAATTATAAAAACTGTCAAAAATGGTCAATGATTGTTGAAAATTGTTAAATTTTTGAAACATGGTCAAAATTTTCGAAAAATTGTCAAAAATGGTCAATTATTGTCAGAACCTGTCAAAAATTGTTAAAATTTGGAAAAATGGTCAACATTTTTGTAAAATTGTCAAAAATGATCAATAATTGTCAAAACTGTCAAAATTATTAATAATTGTCAATAATTGTTAAAATTTGAAAAAATGGTCAAAAATTGTCAAAAATTTATAAAAAATGGTCAATAATTGTCAAAAATTGTAAAAATTTTGAAAAATTGGTCAAAAATTGCCAAAAATTTTGAAAAAATGGTCAATAATTATAAAAAAACTGTCAAAATGGTCAACAATTGTTGAAAATTGTGAAATTTTTTGAAAAATGGTCGAAATTTTTGAAAAATTATCAAAAATGTTCAATTATTGTCAGAACCTGTCAAAAATGGTCAATAATTGTTAAAATTTGGAAAAATGGTCTAAAACGGTCAACATTTTTGAAAGATTGTCAAAAATGATCAATAATTGTCAAAACTGTCAAAATTATCAATAATTGTCATAAATGGTCAATAATTGTTGAAATTTGAAAAAAAGTCATAAGATATCTCAATTACGATATGGCCAATAATTTCAATGACTATCGACGAGAAACGGTTTTGTTGCACATTCCTTTTAGAAGTGAGGATAATGATAGTCTTGCATTCTATTGCGCGTATTTTTATTGATGGCAAGCTTCTGTCGGCGGTCCGATGACCGCTCACCTTTTTTTTTGTCTGCAAAAAGCCAGAAATCGCCAGAGGCCAGATCTGGTGATTACGGTGGGTAAGAAAACAATTCCAAGTATAATTCATACAATTTTACAATCGAGTGACGTTCAAGTGAGATATAATTGATATTAAGTACCCTTCTATTGTCATTTATTTAATTTTATTATTAAAAACTATGCATAAAGAGAACTGAGACGAATTTACCTAGTAGTGGGTTTTGATTTATTGTAGCTGTTAAGGAAACATTAAAAAGATGAATTGAAGTTTGTGGGTAGACGTGAGTGAAATTACTTAAAAGACGAAGAGTACTTTAGAGCATTAGTGTTACCGCAAAGAAGGAAAATTAGGGGCTTAAAATGAAAACTAAATTTATGTAAATATGTATTTATTATTGTTGAAATATACGTTTATATTTGAAAGTTTTCAGTCACATTTTTAAGTATATAATACATAGCCGCAGGATTATCCAAAGGAACCTGAAATTAATTTTATAAATTTTTTACATTTATAATATAAATGGTAAACTCACCATATGTCCTGCTCGATTTATCCAATAAAAAGCAAAATTACCATATTTTTTTACGTATCCTTCAAGATGTCTACCTACATAAAATGATGTCCTTGTTGTAGCTTCCCAATTTTTTTTATCTTCAAAATGAAGATTTTGAACCCACTTTAAAGTACCTAAAATATTTGAAATAAACTCAAAACATTAATAGAATTGTCGAAATACAAACCTGGAGTATCAACAATCAAGTCCAGTTGACCATTATATATTGCCACAGTTAAATTAGTAGAATTTAAAAGTTCTTCTACAATGTGAGTTACAGGCTTCATAAAATCTTTTCGTAGTTTTTGGAAAACTAGTCTATCCTTACTCCAATCAATCGAGATATTTAAAGCCTGCTTCACTTTATTCATTAAATTAGAAATTTCTTCGTTATTCACTGGGCTTCCTTAAAAGGTTGTAAAACATGATAAAAAGTTGGATCAGTTGTATCAATTTTTCATACCACTTTCAAGTACGTTATAAATATTCACACCAAAAGTCAGAGAATTTACTAGATATGATGTTTTTCCATATTCAAATGTAGCCATTTCATAATTTCCTTCGTTGATGCATTTTAACACTTCCAAGGAAGCTTTCATGATGTTTTTATAACCATCATCATCTACGAGTCCCTAAAACATTTTATATTATTTGATCTAACTAAGACAAAATTATTCGTACCATATTCAGTAGATATCCAGGCCAAGTCATGATGGAATCGATTGGAGATATCCATGAATCTCCAAGACCTACTCCTTTAAAATTAAGAGCCAGCTCATTATTTTTGATAGCCTAAAAAGTAGTATCCTTTAAATTATAAACTATTCAATAAAAATCACTTACTTTGACTAAAACTAGAGCAATTTCAACTGCCATTTTTCCTCCGTAAGATTCAGCAAAAATATACATCGGAACTTTTGAAAATTGAGGCATTTCTTTGGAAAATATTTTTAGGAAACTCAAAAAATCCCGTGCAATTTCTTGATTAGTTGTTGTGTAAGCATCTTTATCGTCAACGTAACTAAACCCTGTCCCAACAGGATTATCGACGAATAAAACATTAGCAAACCGAACCCACGTGGAATTTCTGTATCTCAAATTAGTTTGCAGCGGTCCAAGTTCTATGAAATTACCGAGAGCAGAGGAAGAAGCACCTGGACCTCCTTGTAACCATATTATTAATGGTTTTTCCGTTGGTGCAGTTGTGTAATAAAGCCACCAAAACATATGAGCTTTTTCTCTGACGTTGATAAAACCCCAGTCTTGATTTCCAGGACCAAATCCTTGCTTAGCTAAAAAATATTTTATATATTAAGCTTTTATAATGATCGATGGGAAACTCACCTGTAATTAATTGAAACAGAAGCGAGATAAACACCACTTTCAACATATTTATTAACTAAACTAATTGTTAATGGAAATAATGCGATACGCTTGGGGACTTTTATCTATTGTAGATTTAGGAAATTTGATAAAACGTATGCGATGTATATAAATAGGAAAAATGAGATACTGGGTGGTTATTTAAGCAGATGTAAACGCTTAGGGATTTATCATATTCTCAATAGGAATTTCGACAGATCATAAAACTGATGATACAAATGTTGCCAAACAATTTTAGAATCCAAAAATTAATGAAAAGTGTATTTTATTTCAACAAGACAAAAACCGTAAAAAAACTTCTCAAGAATAAGTTAATAATTAATTGTTAAGGCAAGGAACATTACTCGTTAACAAATCAATACTTGGGGCAAGTGAAATTCTGGCAAGTAATCTACAGAGTCATGAAAGCTTTCACTTTCCTGGAATTGAGTAGTGTTAAGCAAAATTGGTCTTGGTCTTGCAATCTACCAAGACCAAGACCAAGACCAAGACCAAGACCAAGACCAAGACCAAGACCAAGACCAAGACCAAGACCAAGACCAAGACCAAGACCAAGACCAAGACCAAGACCAAGACCAAGACCAAGACCAAGACCAAGACCAAGACCAAGACCAAGACCAAGACCAAGACCAAGACCAAGACCAAGACCAAGACCAAGACCAAGACCAAGACCAAGACCAAGACCAAGACCAAGACCAAGACCAAGACCAAGACCAAGACCAAGACCAAGACCAAGACCAAGACCTAGACCAAGACCAAGACCAAGACCAAGATTATCATTAGAATAGCAAGACCAAGAGCGAATGAACAAGAAGAAGACCAATACCAAGACCGAATATGCAAGACCAAGACCAAATCCAAAAGACTGAACTAGAAATTCTTACTTCAGAGCGTATCGTTCCCTTTCTACGAAAACCTCGTAGTTACACTCAGATTGAGATTATTAGTGAAATACATTGGTTCCTTCTCGCTCCGAAAACATTCCAGAAAATTGTCAAAAATTTGGGGAAATGGTCAATAATTGTCAAAAATTGCCAAAAATTGTCAATATTTGTAAAATTTTGGCAAAAATGGTCTATAATAATTGTCAAAAATTTTTAAAAATGGTTCAATATTTTGAAATATGGTTAAATATTTTGAAAAATTGTCAAAAATGGTCAATAATTGTCAAAGACTAATTGTCAAAACCAATCAAAAACTGTCAAATTTTGAAGAAATGGTGAATAATTATAAAAAACTGTCAAAAATGGTCAATAATTGTTAAAAATTGTTAAAAATTTCGAAAAATGGTCAAAATTTTTGAAAAATTGTCAAAATTTTGGAAAGATGGTTAATAATTGCCATATATGTTAAATTTTTTGAAAAATTGTCAAAAATTTTGAAATATGGTCAATAATAGTAAAAATTTTGAAAAAATGGTTAATAATTGCCAAATATTTTCAAAAATTGTCAAAAATTTGGAAAAATGGTCAATAATTGTCAAAAATCGTCAAAAACTGCCAAAAATTGTCAATATTTGTAAAATTTTCGAAAAAATGGTCTATAATAATTGTCAAAAATTTTGAAAAATGGTTAAATATTCTGAAAAATTGTCATAAATGGTCAATGATTGTCAAAGACCAAAACCAATCGAAAATCGTCAAAAATTGCCAAAAATTGTTCAATATTAAAAAAAATGGTCAATGATTGTCAAATTTTTTGAAAAATGGTCAATATTTGTTAAAATTTTGAAAAATTGTAAAAATTTTGAAGAAATGGCGAATAATTATAAAAAACTGTCAAAAATGGTCAATAATTGTTAGAAAATGTCAAAGATTTTGAAAAATGGTCAAAATTTTTGAAAAATTGTCAAAAATTATTAAATATTTTAAAAAATGGTCAAATATAGTCAATAATTGTTAAAATTTTCAAAAATGGTCAAAAATTGTTGAATATTTTGAAAAATGTACAATAATTGTCAAAATTTTTGAAAAATTGTCGAAAATCATCAAACTTTTGGAAAAATGGTTAATAATTGCCAAATATGTGAAAATTGTCAAAAATTTTGAAATATGGTCAAAAATAGTCAAAAATTTGGAAAAACGGTCAGATGTTGTCAAAATTTTGAAAAAAGGGTTAATAATTGCCAAATATTTTCAAAAATGGTCAAAAATTTGGAAAAATGGTCAATAATTGTCAAAAACTGCCAAAAATAGTCAATATTTGTGAAATTTTGGAAAAAATGGTCTATAATAATTGTCAAAAATTTTGAAAAATGGTTAAATATTTTGAAATATTGTCAAAAATGGTCAATAATTGTAAAAGACTGTGAATAATTGTCAAAACCAATCAAAAATCGTCAAAAATTGTTAAATATATAAAAAAATGGTGAATGATTGTCAAATTTTTTGAAAAATTGTCAAAAATGGTCAATAATCGTTAAAATTTTTAAAAATGGTCAAAAATTGTCAAATATTTTGAAAAATGTACAATAATTGTCAAAATTTTGGAAAAATGGTTAATAATTGCCAAATATGTTGAAATTTTTGAAAAATTGTCAATAATTATAAAAAACTGTTAATAATTGTTGAAAATTGTCCAAATTTTTGAAAAATGGTCAATCATTGTCAGAACCTTTCAAAAATGATCAAAAATTGTTAAATATTTTAAAAAATGGTCAAAAATAGTCAATAATTGTAAAAATTCAGAATAAATAGTAAATAATTATAAAAAACTGTCAAAAATGGTCAATAATTGTTGAAAATGGTGAAAATTTTTGAAAAATTGTCAAAAATGGTCTAATAAGAAAAAAAAGTCTTACAATATTCCGAGGGTCGCAAAACTTACCGAATTCGTCTTAGATTCTGACAATTTAAAATATTGATTGTAATCACACGCAATACACTTTCTTTTTCTCTCTCCCATTTCCCTCTCTCTTCCATATCTCACTTTTTTTCAAAAGAATGAAACTGTCGCTAAAAAGTGTCCCCCTCAAGTTAAAAGTTGACGCATCTCTTTCTAATATGACGCATTTCAGAACTATTAAGGGTGGGTCCTTTTCAAATGAACACAGTGTATACGTTATTTCCTAACATTCCACATAAGCTCGCTAACAGACGAAGTTACTCCTACAACTTACGATATCAAAAAAATTATAACGATGGGTATAAATCTGCTGGAGGGCTTGCATGAGCACAGAGTTTCTCGACATGCATGATATATTCCAGTAAAATTATACATATAATGTTAACAAGTTGGATGATTAATTTAAGATTTCATGAAGTAGCTTTACGAACAAAGATTATTATTCATTTGTTAATTTAAGCTTTAATTATACCAGATTATGTCAGGAAGAAGATTTTACACTTGAAAATGTTCTCCTCCAAACTTCAGTGTCTCATTGGCAGAAAATGAGCTTTAGCAGACCGAGACTATTAGAGCGAGCGTAGCGAAGCGAGGGCAGTTGATGGTTAAGGGCTGCTATGCACGTGTGACACACAACTGTTTTTCGTGTACCGAATAAACCAAAAAATCGGAAAATATAACCAGAAACTTTGACATTCATTGACGTTTGATTAAAAAATGTACATGAAACGTCAAAGTACTCAAGTGACAGATGATGTAAAACTTCAAAAACCGTAGCTTTAAGAATTTTCCGCCCTTGGGCTGCTAAACAATACTTTCCGCCCTCTTTTTTAATTTAGCTGGAGGAAACCACAAAAAAAGTTAAAAGCGGTCTTTGACCTTAAAGAACTCTCTTCAAAATTCAGGGCGATTTGAAAGAGCTCATCTTCTCTCTATATTTACTAATGAACTTGTCTAAAAATTATCTAAATTTTACTGCACCATAATATTAAATGGGATATCTAACGTCGAACAGAACAAAAAGAAGAATACAGCTGCATATGAACCCCACACGCACCTATGACCATTACTCGAAGAATCGTTGATGTTTAGACACACTCTTTGCATACAAGGACGCCGACTCATTATTACTGTAGTATACCATTGACGCGCTGTTGTCAAGTGTAGAAAAAATTCCAGTTCCTCATGATTTGTTAAGGAGCAAAAACAGCATGCAGAAACATAACCAACAAAATCTGTAAGGATCAGATCTAATCATACAACAACCCAAGTTTACTGTAGAAAACAAAGCCTTTTTGGATTCGCAAAATAGCGATGAGGATTGATTGATTGATTTATTCGGCACCACCAGGCATAGGCTTAGAGACCTCAGCTTTAGGAAGAGACCAGTAGCCCTTATCGGGATCAACAGTCTTTTCTCTAGGTCCTTCTTGGAGAAATCCTCCCTTGGAAGATTCGAAGATAATGTGATAGGCTGTTCCTGTTTTGGCACGTGTCTCCAGTACGTCTGATGTTTAGTTTGAATCCACCGAGTTGTACAACCACGTGCAGCAAATTTTTATATTCCAAATACTGGATTAGGACCAGTGAATGCAGTTTCAGTCCCTAGCTTTTTCATTGCCTTCAACACCCTTGTACCCACTTAAGAGTTACTCTATTATGGTTTGCCAGGGTTAAAAGTTTTTGAAGGCAGTTCCAGACTAGTGTAGATCTGATCTGGGGACATGCTAAAGATACTTAACCTCCTGGCTAAGACACAGCTGCACGTTTGAAGAGGCTAGGTAGTTTTAGTTTAGTTTTTACCAAGCTTCCTTTTTCTAATGAAGGGAATGAGCATAGTTTTTTCACCCTTAGGCATTCCCTCCTGAGCGAAGAGAGTTTTACAAGATTTGTAGCATCATATATTTTTGTTGACCCTGTATACCGAATTAGCGATCATGCAGATCTGACTACATTGTTTCGCGAACGAAAATCAACCGACGAAGACGACGTTTCACTTTCAGATGCGCGAAACGAAGATGGTGAATCTGAGTAGAGGGCCCCGAGGGCTAAAGGTCACGCTGCCGTGGTCCACCCGCACACCTTCCCAGTTCTCACGCCGATCAAGACGGAGGACGTCAGGTGCTCGGCTCGCAGCGAGCGTCATTTGTTTCGCTTTTCGAAAGATAGAGAAGACTGCAGAGGATAAAATACGGCTTAAGAAGTGTACACAAAAAAAATATTTATAAATTGTTTCTTTCTTGTCGTCTTACCGGCCGAGAAGAATTAGACACAGAACATTAACTATCTCGCGAATATTTTAGCTCGAAGGCTTCTGCCGGTATTGATAAAATGAAAGGCGGGGATCGGCGGAAAGAACAAAATATTTTGCATAAAATGTTGTTGAGCTTATAATGGATATTTTTGTTAAAACAAAATAATAAAAAAGGTGTAACAGTACAAACGACCTCGTTAAAGTTCATATTAAACATATCTTTATTCTAATTATAAATGTAAAAAGGTACTATGTCATCAAATGCAAAACTATATATTGATATGGAAAGTGAAATCATACAACACATACACCAAACAAGGGTTATTTTAGTATAAAATATAAACAAATCACCTGACAAATATTTACAACCCAAACTTTAAACGGGAATCTTTATAACTTCTCTCTAATTTATTGAAATCCTATCACATAGTTTCAGAATTTTCAAAAGCTTTGCAAAAGTTTCTTGGCTCATCATAAATCTAAAAAGAAAGAACCTGAAAATTAAAAATTATTAGTTAGGTTATAAAATCTGACACTGGTAAAAATAGAAGAAGTACACTTATGAACATATCTAACAAAGTGTGAATCTAGATTTGTCAACTCGAACGGAAGAAAGGAGATGACAACTGAAATTAAAACAGAAGTCAAATAATTTTGAAATTTTTTAACTAAAAGATAAAAACAATAATAAATTATTTGGAGATATTAAAAATCAACTTTCATATCAGAAAAAGATCAAATTATAAAACAATCAAGTCAAATAACAGAAATCAAAAATCATTAAATGAATTTGATTGGTCAGCAAATATAGAAAAACTTAAAAATAAAGAGACATATGGTTGTTGATTTAAAAAAAAATTGACACACGTTGCTATTGATTAGAAACGTAGAGAAAAACGTAGAGTTTTGAAAAGAAAGATACAGAATTGAAAAGTATATGCATTTGATGTTAGAAAATTAATTTAAAATTAGGCTACATTATGTTAAAAAGTGAAACTATACAGTAAATTTGTGTTACTAACCTTCCTTAACAAGTTCCTGTTAAAAACAGAGGTTAAATAATTTCTGTAAATATTAAATTCCTCAAATAAACCATGAGTGAAAACTCCAAGAGGTAAGCAGAACTGAAAATTTTCCCAAGCCGACACCGAAGCCACTTCTACGAGGGACTTCAAGGCCCAGAAAGGTCTGAAACACAGAAAAGAAGTAACTATCCAATCTTCAAAAAGTAGTACAAGATAAAAGGTATTCCATAAACTATAAATTAAATCATCAAACTTACGTGTGTGTGAATAAATCCAAAACTTGATATTTATTCCTTTTCGTTACGATTATATTATCGTCCATTTTGTATATAAAATCTGTTAGAAACAGATGTTCTATTTTGTCTTTGGTTTTAATGGTACATGTAAAAAGAGTTGCATAATTTCATATATTTATTAGATACAAAAACCTGATTTAGTGAGAATGTTTTGAGCGAAAGATCATTTAGATAAGTTTTTTAAATTGTTCCTTATGTCCTTACTTATCAATTTTGTATAAATACGCCGCACATTAGAAAATAAATTAAATAATATTTCATAAATTTCAAATATAAAGAGTTTTTCTTCCTATAAAGTTGGCAAAACTATTTCACAGTTAGATAGTTCCTATTATTCAAGGGCAAGGACACAGGACCGGCCTGAGGATATTTTTAATAATAAAAGTGATTTGAATTACAAAATAAATAGAACAGATGAAAGATTTTTTTTTAATATAAATCAATAAAAGAGAAACTAAGTGAGTATTAGGCCCTTGAACCCAACCTGAGGTGAAGAGTCATCATAAAAGGTAAGTGATGTATGATATCACTAAAATTTAAATTAAATTAAATTAAAATTCATATTAATTGGCGCCCAAATAAATATATTACAACAAATAAATTAGAATACATATCAACACTATAAATTAAAATTCATATCACTATATATATATATATATATATATATATATATATATATATATATATATATATATATATATATATTTATGCTTACTTAATACTTTTATATCATTGTTCATAAACATGTGTATCCAATATTATAAAAGTATTATTGCTGACGCTTTTTTGTGAATGACTTATATTTAATTAAATTATACGAGGGTCACTACATCCCCCCCACCTTAAATGATTTTAGGGTTGGCCAGCCTTTAAACCATTTATTTAAGGGTGTTTTTCAAAAACGTAATAGTTTTGATTATGATGGATAGTTACGACATGACATAGTAATAGTAAAAATAATAATATGAATTGTATCTGTGGCGCCCCCACTAAGGTACATCGCATAGGCTGCGAAATCAATACTGAGCTCAGTACCAGAAAGAGTTTCCCAACTAAAAATGATCTTCTGTAGTATGGAAACATACTGTATAGTAAATTTTGTCAAATGTAATTGGATGAACGTAAAGAAAAAGGATACAACAATATTTTGCCCGGGAGAGCTTCATTTTGCGACTTAATCAGATTGTCGGACTTCAAAGGAAATATATGAATTCTCCGCAGAGTAAAAAGTAAATAGGACCGACTGTGAACACAATGACTTTAATTATCTTATTTTTATTTTCCCTGATACTCTGACCTACGTAATGAAAGTTTTATTGTGTTTGGTAGTTTCACAAAATAAATAATTAATTTCAACAAAATGAGACATTTCTATAACCAAATTACCTTCTTCGGAGATTAATTATTAGATCAGAACGAAAATTAATGTATCCAATGTAGCGTCTGATATCTAAGTTATCTGAGATTCATTCATCATCCGGCTGTAGGGCCAGTAGCCACATCCGTTTGATAATATTCTACCTCTAAATGCCCCGAATCTGTTTCCAAAACATTCACTAGTTCCTTTGCCAAGTTCCATTAAAGGATTATAAAGTTCACTTCAACTCTTGACAGATTTCGTCAGGGCACAGATTGGAACCTTGCCGAGCGCAGTCGATTCCCCCTTCTGTCTGTCAAAATTAATATTAGCGGATCATCAGACTCGTTTCCCCTCTTTGATCGGTTAATGTTTTAATCCTGTTACTGTCAAGTTCATCCCTCGGCTTTGTTGTGTTTTATCAAGCGTACTGGTCACTTTTATATTCACCAATAATATCATCAATGGTATTATTTTATTTTCCAGCTGAAAAAACTTTTCATTTGCCACTGTGTAAAAACAATAGTTTTGTGTTATTTATTAAACAATAAGGTAGTTGTGAAGCTTCCGAAGATTTTAGAGGATTTAGTTGCCGCCGAATTATGGCTTCTGTTTGTCGAACAAATGCCTGTTTATTTTAAAGAGTACACCAATTTGAATCGGTGCAAGGGTTGGAAGCTATTTACAGGAAGGATTAAAGGATCAACTGATGGCCGGCGCTTATCAAGTTTGGAAATAGGCTCAGCCAAGCTGACCTCTTTCTGTGAAATTTTCGCTAAGCCCCAGATGTGAACAGCTTAAAGTCAGATATTACCATACTAAATACTCTGCTTTATTTACTTTAATCAGTTTTGGTTGATTTTTAACTGCAACCGCCACATTGTTTTTAAATTTTCCACCAACTGACAAGTTAAATTGTTACAAGGAACGTAATAATGTTAAAAATAGTCTCTCCGTGATTCGGGATACACTGGAAAATCATGAAACGAAATAAATAATGAATTAGCAATTAGACTGACTTAAAAACCCTTTTTGGGAACCAAAATCCTTTTGAGGTATCATCGTTAGAAAGTAGTAGAGTCAGAGTGTTACTGAACTAAGAAAATTTTGACAGGTGCTCTAATAGAACACTGCTGCCTGAATGGGCGTTCTAAGATACTACAGAAATCCTGGAAGACTACAAGATAGAAGAGGAAGACTTGCATAAATTGGACTGAGACTTTTTAAACACTCTGAGAAGCTTTGATACACTCTGAAAAGTTTTGGTAGACTTTGAGACGTTTTGAGGCACTCTGGAGACAATTTGAGACATTCTGAGAATTTTGAGATACTCTGATACTTTTTTATACACTTTGAGACGTTTTGAGGTATTCTGGGGACACTTTGAGACACTCTGAGACGTTCTGATACACTTTGAGACGGTTTGAGGCACTCTGGAGACAATTTGAGACAGTCTAAGAATTTTAATATACTCTGAGACTTTCTTATACACTTAGAGACGTTTTGAGGCATTCTTGAGACAGTCTGAGACTTTTGAGACACTCTGAGCCGTTTTGATACACTTTGAGACGGTTTAAGGCACTCTGGAGACACTTTGAGTCATTCTAAGACTTTTGAGATAAGTACTCTGAGACAGTCTGGGACAGTCTAAGAATTTAGACTCTTAGACTTTTTTATACACTTTGAGACGTTTTGAGGTATTCTGGAGACACTCTGAGACGTTCTGATTCACTTTGAGACACACTGGAAACAATTTGAGACAGTCTAAGAATTTTAATATACTCTGAGACTTTTTATACACTTTGAGACGTTTTGAGACACTCTGGAGTCACTTTGAGACAGTCTGAGACTTTTCAGATACTCTGTGACGTTTTGGTAGACTCTGAGACGTTTTGAGGCACTCTGGAGACACTCTGAGACATTCTGAGAATTTTGAGATACTCTGAGACTTTTTTATACACTTTGAGACGTTTTGAGGCATTATGGAGACAGTTTGAGACACTCTAAGACGTTCTGATACACTTTTAGATGGTTTGAGGCACTCTGAAGACAATTTGAGACAGTCTAAGAATTTTAATATACTCTGAGACTTTTTTATACACTTGAGACGTTTTGAGGCATTCTGGAGACACTTTGAGACAGTCTAAGAATTTTAATATACTCTGAGACTTTTTTATACACTTGAGACGTTTTGAGGCATTCTGGAGACACTTTGAGACAGTCTAAGAATTTTGAGATACTCTCAGACTTTTTTATACACTCTGAGACATTTTGAGGCACTCTGGAATGACTTTGCGACAGTCTGAGACTTTTGAGACACTCTGAGCCGTTTTGATACACTTTGAGACGGTTTGAGGCACTCTGGAGACACTTTGAGTCATTCTAAGACTTTTCAGATACTCTGAGACAGTCTAAGAAATTAGACTCTTAGACTTTTTTATACACTTTGAGATGTTTTGAGGCATTCTGGAGACACTTTGAGACAGTCTGAGACTTTTGAGACACTCTGAGACGTTCTGATTCACTTTGAGACACTCTGGAAACAATTTGAGACAGTTTAAGAATTTTAATATACTCTGAGACTTTTTATACACTTTGAGACGTTTTGAGACACCCTGGAGACACTTTGAGACAGTCTGAGACTTTTCAGATACTCTGTGACGTTTTGGTAGACTCTGAGACGTTTTGAGGCACTCTGGAGACAATTTGAGACATTCTGAGAATTTTGAGATACTCTGAGATTTTTTTATACACTTTGAGACGTTTTGAGGCATTCTGGAGACAGTTTGAGACACTCTAAGACGTTCTGATACACTTTTAGATGGTTTGAGGCACTCTGAAGACAATTTGAGACAGTCTAAGAATTTTAATATACTCTGAGACTTTTTTATACACTTGAGACGTTTTGAGGCATTCTGGAGACACTTTGAGACAGTCTGAGACTTTTGAGACACTCTTAGACGTTCTGATACACTTTGAGACGGTTTGAGGCACTCTGGAGACAATTTGAGACAGTCTAAGAATGTTGAGATACTCTCAAACTTTTTTATACACTCTGAGACATTTTGAGGCACTCAGAAGCGACTTTGTGACAGTCTGAGACTTTTGAGACACTCTGAGCCGTTTTGATACACTTTGAGACGGTTTGAGGCACCCTGGAGACACTTTGAGTTATTCTAAGACTTTTGAGATACTCTGAGACAGTCTGGGACAGTCTAAGAACTTAGACTCTTAGACTTTTTTATACACTTTGAGATGTTTTGAGGCATTCTGGAGACACTTTGAGACAGTCTGAGACTTTTGAGACACTCTGAGACGTTCTGATTCATTTTGAGACACTCTGGAAACAATTTGAGAAAGTATAAGAATTTTAATACACTCTGAGACTTTTTTATACACTTTGAGACGTTTTGAGACACTCTGGAGACACTTTGAGACAGTCTGAGACTTTTGAGATACTCTGTGACGTTTTGGTAGACTCTGAGATGTTTTGAGGCACTCTGGAGACACTTTGAGACAGTCTAAGAATTTTGAGATACTCATAGACTTTTTTATACACTTTGAGACGTTTTGGGGCATTCTGAAGATACTTTGAGACAGTCCGAGACTTTTGAAACACTCTGAGAAGTTTTGATACACTATGAGACGGTTTGAGTCACTCTGGAGACACTTTGAGACAGTCCGAGACGTTCTTATACACTTTGAGAAGGTTTGAGGCACTCTGGAGACAATTTGAGATATCTTAAGATTTCTTCAAAAAATGAGAGTAAAAGAACTGATGGTTTCTGGGACTTTGAGTAGAAGAGATCCTCTTGCGGTATCCTCGTTAGAAAGTAGTAGAGTCTGAGTAAGATTGAACTAAATGAATTTTGACAGGTGCTCTAATAGAATACTGCTGCCCTAATGGGTGATCTAAGATACTATAGAAAACATGGAAGACTACGGGATAGAAGAGGAAGACTTGCCTAAATTGGAGCCTGTTGATATCTTAAGATTCCTTCAAGAAATAAGAGTAGAAGAACTGATGGTTTCTGGGACTTTGAGTAGAAGAGATCCTCTTAGAAAGTAGTAGAGTCTGAGTAAGATTGAACTAAATTAATTTTGACAGGTGCTCTAATAGAACACTGCTGCCTGAATGGGTGTTCTAAGATACTACAGAAAACCTGGAAGATTACGGGATAGAAGAGGAAGACTTGCCTATATTGAAGCCTGAACATATCTTAAGATTCCTTCAAGAAATAAAAGTAAAAGAACTGATGGTTTCTGGGACTCTGAGTAGAAGAGATCCTCTTGCGGTATCATCGTTAGAAAGTAGTAGAGTCTGAGTAAGACTGAACTAAATGAATTTTGACAGGTGCTCTAATAGAACACTGCTGCCTGAATGGGTGTTCTAAGATACTACAGAAAACCTGGAAGTCTACGGGATAGAAGAGGAATACTTGCCTAAATTGGAGCATGTAAATATCTTAAGATTCCTGCAAGAAATAAGAGTAAGAGTACTGATGGTTTCTGGGACTTTCCTCAAGAATTGAGCAGAAGAGTAATAATAATTTGAAATAATTATAAGAGAAATAAAGCGAAGCTAGGTTCATTCTGTCGGATACTATACAAACATTTTCTTTCAATTTGCGTATCTGCAGACCATCAATCAGCAACGAAACGTTAACATAGTATATAACTTGATATATGCAGTTCCTCATCAATTATCCCATTTCAAAATGAAGAACGCCATTTGAAAACCTTACTCATCAAACAAACAATTAGTCAAAGTGATAAAGTAAACACTTCTTCACCCTTACAACACTGGCGTCCATTTCAACCCTTTCGTGGAGGGTCCAAAACCCTTACGCCTTATCTGTCAAGCATACAATTCCTCATTATTTTACTTGATAGTATTATTAATATCTCTATATATGTATGTGGGGATTACCTTTTTGTTCAATTTCAGATAAAAGGAAATTATAATCAACAGTTTTAGAAATAGTAGGAGAAAATAATTCCATTGTTGATACATCGATTTTGTCTTCCTACATTCTAATAACTGGACAGAAAGAAGAGTTTTACCAGGAAGAATGTCTCCAAATAAGAGTTTGACTATGACAGGCTTGACCTACGGGTGCAGAGAAGGATACTGCTGAGGGTGGTGCAGGGGTAGAGGACAGTGGGTGGACTGGTAAAGTCCTACCCTTTTGGACATGATGCTACAGCCAGAAATAAACGTTGGAGGGGTGCGACCAGAGATGAAGTACAGGAATGGATGGAGGAGGACATGGAGAGAAGGTGGGAGGAGTGCGAGGGTGCGCTAAAAGAAGCGATTGGGAATAGGAGAGATTGGATGCGAGAGGTGAGAAGTAGAAGATGATGTGGAGCATGTGTTTAGATGCTGGAGGAACGAGGAAGTGCTGAAGAAGATGGAGAGGAAACTAGGGGAGGCGGTGTACTAGGAGAACATGGTGGAGGTAATGTTGAGGGAGGAGGAGGAATGGATGGAGGTGAGTAGCATAGTAAAGAGCATGGTTAAAGGGAGAGAAGAACCCCTATGCTAGGGTAGTGATTCCGAGGCGGGGGTAACGGCGAGTTTGAGGTGGGTTTTGTTGGTAGGCATCCCTTTAGGGATGAGTCCAACACTGTTTGGGTCCTGGACGCATACGAACATGAGTTTCCCATCACGGCCCGAAAGAAAAAAAACCACCTCAAAAAAGAAAAAAAAAGGTATCTGATTTCTGGTAGGGTCTCTTTCTTGCCCTCAGACCTGACATATAATCGGCTTAGTTGAGAAGCTGAATTTTTTGGTGAAATATGAATATGCAATGGAGAGCATTCTAAGCCTTATCAGTACCGATATTCCCACTTCTGATTAATACCAACTTTTTATTACCTTATTACGGCATTAAGAAATAAAAAATATAACAAAGAAAGTTATTTTCTGTAACTATATCTTGATGATAAACATCACTCTTAATATCCACGTAGTATGTAAGCTAAAGGCTCTATTTACATCGAATGTTCAGACATATTACAGCCAAAATTGAGTAGGTTTAGTATATCGATTTTACGGTTATGTAGAGCCGAGTGTAATGGAGCCATAAGTTGGCCACAACGCAAAGTTGCAATTATTGCATAATAGTCACAAGTTTATGCAGATATTAGTAAGTTGAATGGAAATGCGCCTCGGCTATCAATTCGTAGGCTCAAAAATTTACATTTAATTTAATTTGATATACGAACTGTATGATATTAAAAATCTTGAAGTGTAGACTGTTAGATTTTTTTCTCAGCAGACAGATAAAAATTTATTTTGATTAGATTTTGAAGCACTTCGTACTGAATTTTCTTTTTTATTTGAGAACATGTGACCTGATTTTTTATTAAACTGTCTTTACACACTTTGGAAATAATCGGAATCTACAAAATCTTGAGTACAAAAAATTCACAGCGACACGTGTTCATTTTTTATTAAATATAATATTTAATAATCTTATTATCTAAGTAATGGGTACTTGAAAATTTATTTTTAAAACCGTAGAACAATGAAATGAACTCACAGTAGAGTCATAACCAGTCATCAAAATGCTTAAAATTTTCTTGATATCTGTTTTAATTTATTCAGTTGCAGGTAAGTAGATACTTTAATTCCCAAATTACGTTAAAAATAATTTTAATATAATTCCAGGAAAGCAAGGTTTTGGTCCCACTGACCAAGAATGGGGGTATTCCACTGTTAGAACCGGCTCCCATATATTTTGGTGGTTACATTACACCACAGCACCAGTTTCAAATCCAACAGAAAGACCTCTAATAATTTGGTTACAAGGTGGTCCTGGAGCTTCTTCTACTGGATATGGAAACTTTGCTGAACTTGGACCTTTGGACCTTGATTTGAACGAACGTAACACCTCATGGGTACAATGGGCTAACATATTGTTTGTAGATAACCCAGTTGGAAGTGGTTAGTAACAATTAATTTATGTTTAATACAAAAATAATGGATTTAATTTTAGGTTTTAGTTACATAGATGATGGTGGTACTTTTGCTCGTAATAATACACAAATCGCAAAAGATTTTCTTGTGTTTTTGAAAGATTTTTACCAGCAATTACCACAATTCGA
This sequence comes from Lochmaea crataegi, assembly GCA_947563755.1. Lineage (NCBI taxonomy): Eukaryota > Metazoa > Arthropoda > Insecta > Coleoptera > Chrysomelidae > Lochmaea > Lochmaea crataegi. Next base: position 1,093,482 of record OX387427.1, on the reverse strand, counting down.
AGGAGTACCATTGTATATATTTTGCGAATCGTACGGTGGAAAAATGACTCCTGAAATAGCACTATTCATATACAATGTAAGATATGAAAACATTTTTTGAAAATATTTTTACTGAATTTTATGAATTTCAGGCACAAAAGAATGGAGAAATACCTTCAAATCTCAAAGGAGTAGGTCTTGGAGATGGATGGGTATCTCCAATAGATACTGTTTTAACTTACGCTCCTTATCTGTTAAATTTGGTAAGAATTATACCTAGCTTTTATTGCAGTTATTAATGAAAAAATTACAGGGATTTGTAGACCAAGATGGATACGAAGCAGTTTTGGAAGTAGCACATCAACTTACAGATAACATAGAAAGAGGAGATTTCAAAGCAGCTTTCGATTTATGGGGTGTTGTAACAGGCAGAATAGAACAAATAACTCATGGTGTTGATTTTTATAACGTGTTATTAAGGCAATCGGCTAATATATATAAAGTGGGATTGAGTAAGTTATGAGCGCGGGGGTAACCGTGGAAAAAAAATGATATATTTTTGTTTGTAGATCGATCACCTTTACGTTTAGGAGCAGCGATTGAAGATATAATGAACAACCAAGTTAGACCAGCTTTGGGTTTAATTTCAGAGTGGAAAGATGAAAATTATCAAGTATTTGATGCGCTGGGGGATGATTTCATGAAACCAGTCGTTAATATTGTTGAAGAACTTTTGGATAATACCGATATAAATGTTGCTGTCTATAATGGTCAATTGGATTTAATTGTAGATACACCTGGTAAATATCAACCATAAATTCCAATATTTGATCTTATTTTTGTAATTTTTAGGGACTGTAAATTGGATAGACAAATTGGAATATGAAGGTAAACCATTATATGAGGAGGCTGAACGAAAAACGATTAACAGTCATGGATATATTGAAGGATACGTGAAGAAAATTGATAATTTCGCTTTCTATTGGGTGAATAATGCTGGACATATGGTAGGTTTTTTTTTCGGGTCGAGATGGGAAACTCATGTTCGAATGTTGTTCGAGTGTTGGACTCATCCCCAAGGGGATGCCTACCAACCAAACCCACCTCAAACTCGCCGTTACCCCCGCCTCGGAATCACTACCCTAGCACACTTCGAGACGGGCAGAAGTCCCTCGCACACCTCGCATTCGTCCTCCCCCTTCAACATTATCTCCAAATACACTGCCTCCCCTATTTCCTCTCCAACTTCTTCAGCACTTCCTCGTTCCTCCAGCATCTAAACACATGCCCCACATCATCCTCCACTTCACACCTCTCGCACACTCCAGTCTCTCTTTTCCCAATCTTGTGGAGTTACCCATGTCCAGTGAACATCTGTGTCAAGAAGTAGTTCACCTCCCCGAATTTCCGGTCCATCCAATCTCTTCTATTCCCAATCGCTTCTTTTAGCGAGCCCTCTTACTCCTCCCACCTTCTCTCCATTTCCTCCTCCATCCATTCCTGTACTTCCTCTCTGGTCGCATCCCTCCAACGTTTATTCAACAGAAGAATTATTTTATACTAAAAATTATTTTGTTACTTCTATTTTAGGTACCTTCTGATAATCCTTCTGCTATGGAGTATATCCTAAGAGATGTTACTAACAATTTTGAAGTTTAGATAGTTTCCAAAAATAAGTAATACAAAAATTATGTTTTGAAATGAAAATGTTCCTAAAAATAAATTTTTTAATATGTTTGGATGTTTTTTTTCTCTCTTTTTTCCCTTTTTTGTATTCAATGCCGTTTTCTTACCCTAATAAGGTCCAAAATGTATCATTTTTGTTCTAAAAATATCCCTCTAAAAACCGTTTAATAAAATTTTTATAAGGGATCTATTTATTCGTAAAAAATGGTACAATAAATTTTTAAAGAGGGTTCATTTGCCAAAATTTTCATTTTCATTAGTTTTCATTCGTTCATTAATTTATATTTTCACTTCTAACGACGACCCCATGACTGCCTCATTCCTATTTTTTATATTGTCGCTATCTCAACAGATAAATCTAGTTTTATTTTGATTAGAAATTGAAGTACTTTGTAGTACTTAATTTCCTTATTTTATTCCAGTACATATACAGGGTGATTCATTAGTGCGATAAAGTCCAATATCTTGTGTTGAACTCATTACGATTTTCAGGAACAAGTGGTCTGAACTTTTTAAATACACTGTATAACCTAAAACAACCATATATCATTGTCTAATAATGTTAAATTATTCGGTTTAGGTTCCTTTTAATTAGGGTTGACGTTCTTTAAATAAAACACATCTTTCTTCGACAAATGAACTCCCTCACCAAAAACCCAAAGCAAAAATTGCCAGCCTACAGATTCTCTCAATCTAGCGCGTGTCTGCTTATTTTTGCAATTGTTACTTATATCGATAGATAAATTATAATCAAACTGCTTAGTCGATATATTTTATGATTACAATAATTATTATAACTAAACACATACATACTAAAGTTGATAACCTATAATTTAACAATAAGCATAAATTCTAACCTGAATAATTAACTACCCATTACAATTGCAATTGTAAAGTTGAGCAGAATCCAAGTTTGAAATGAAATACAGGATGTCCTATTTAAAAAAAAGGTAACCGCCGACAGAAGCTTGCTTCTTATGCACAATAGATTGCGAGGTTGGGAAAACCATCAATAAAAAGACGCGCAATAGAATGCGATGGTGGGAATTACATTAGGCCCAGTACGTTATACTAAGTTTTATTTTATATTTTAATGACCTTTTTTTCAAAATTTTGACAATTATTGACCATTTTTTCAAAATTTCGGACTATTTTTGACCTTTTTATCAAATTTTAACAATTATTGACCATTTTTAACAATTATTGACCAATTTTGACAGTTTTGACAATTATTGACCATTATTGACAATTTTTAACAATGAATGACCATTTTTGACAGTTTTTATAATTATTGACCATTTTTGACAATTTTTCGAAAATTTTGACCATTTTTCAAAAAATTCGACAATTTTTGACAATTATTGACTATTTTTTCAAAATTTTTCACCTTTTTTCAAATTTTAACAATTATTGACCATTTTTGACAATTATTGACCAATTTTGACAGTTTTGACAGTTTTAGACCATTTTTCCAATTTTTAACCATTATTGACTATTTTTGACAATTTTTGAGCATTCCTGACAGGTTCTGACAATTATTGACAATTTTTCAAAAATTTTGACCATTTTTCAAATATTTTGACAATCATTAACAATTATTGACCATTTTTCATAATTATTGACCATTTTTTCAAAATTTTGACCATTTTTGACCAATTTTTCAAAAAATTTGACAATTTTTGACCATTTTTTCAAATTTTAACAATTACTGATCATTTTTGACAATTATTGACCAATTTTGACAGTTTTGACAATTATTTATCATGTTTGACCATTTTCCAAAAATTTTGACAATTATTGACCATTTTTTCAAAAATTTTGACAATTATTGACCAATTTTTCAAAATTTTTGTCAATTTTTGACCTTTTTTTTAAATTTCAACAATTATTGACCATTTTTGACAATTATTGACCAATTTTGACAGTTTTGACAATTATTAATCATTTTTGACAACTTTTGACCATTTTAGACCATTTTTCCAAATTTTAACCATTTTTGACAATTTTTGAGCATTTCTGACAGGTTCTGACAATTATTGACCATTTTTGACAATTTTAAAAAAATTTCGACCATTTTCCAAATATTTTGACAATTTTTAACAATTATTGACCATTTTTCATAATTATTGGCCGTTTTTTCGAAATTTTAACCATTTTTTCAAAAATTTTGACAATTTTTTCAAATTTTGACAATTGTTGACCAATTTTGACAGTTTTGACAATTTTTCAAAAATTTTTACCATTCTAGACCATTTTTTCAAATTTTGACAATTTTTGACAGATTCTGACAATTATTGACATTTTTGACAATATTTCAAAAATTTTGCCCATTTTTCAAAAAATGTGACAATTTTTAACAAATATCGACCATTTTTTTAAAATTTTGACAATTTTTGACCATTTTTCAAAATTTTAACAATTATTGGCAATTTATCAAAAATTTTGACAAACATTCACCATTTCTTTTAATATTTAACAATTTTTGACCATTTTTCAAAATTTTAACAATTTTTGACAGTTTTTGTTAATTTTTGACAATTTTTGATTGGTTTTGACAATAATTGACCGTCTTTGACAATTATTGACCATTTTTGATAATTTTTCAAAAATTTCAACCATTTTTCAAAATATTTGACAATTATTGACCATTTTTTCAAAATTTTTGACAATTTTTGAAAATATTTGGCAATTATTAACCATTTTTCCAAGATTTTGACAGTTTTTGACCATTTTTCCAAATTTTTTGACAATTTTTCAAAAATTTTAACATATTTGGCAATTAGAGAGAGAGAGAGACGCGCGATACTCTCTCTCTCTGTGTCTCTCTTCCTTTCGTTTGGGAATCTCTCGTGCCGGCATGTATGAGAGAGAGAGAGAGCGAGAGAGGCGTGCCGCTGTGTAGCCTACGAAAGAGGGAAGAAGAAGGCAGCTGAGGAAGAGAGGGGAGAGAGTTAGTGCAGTGGGCGGCCGAGAAAGAGACGAAGAATGAGTTATCGCGTGACGAACGCTTTTTCGTAACATATGCGATTAATTTTAAAATATGGGACTTGGGGCTAGCTAGAGTCGATCGAAATTTTATTTGAATATCATTTAAGGATTTACAAGATATCGTACTAATGAATCACCCTGTATATGAGCTACATTTTTCATTACACCTCTCCCACGCAATTCGAAAATAATCGGATTCTACAAAATACATATTCACAATCTCGTTATCGTTATCAGAGAAGTACTTGAAACTTGAATTTTTTTTAAAACGTCGACAATTTAATAAACTCCCAGTACAATCAGAAACAGTGTCCAAAATGCTGAAAACTTTCTTATTATCTGCTTTAATTTACTGTGTTGCAGGTATGTACTTAATGCCCAAATTATGTTAAAAATAACTTTTATAAAATTTAAGGAAGGCAAGGTTTTGGTCCAACCGACCAAGAATGGGGCTACTCCACTGTTAGAACCGGTTGCCATATATTCTGGTGGTTACATTACACGACAGCACCAGTTTCAAAACCAACAGAAAGACCTCTAATAATCTGGTTACAAGGTGGTCCTGGAGCTTCTTCTACTGGATATGGAAACTTTGCTGAACTTGGACCTTTGGACCTTGATTTGAAAGAACGAAATACCACTTGGGTGCAATGGGCTAATATATTGTTTGTAGATAACCCTGTTGGAAGTGGTTGGTAGCAAATTACTTTATGTTTAATACAAAATTAATGTAATTCCAGGTTTCAGTTATTTAGAAGATGATGGTAAATTTGCATTTAATAATACACAAATCGCCAAAGATTTTCTTGTATTTTTGAAAGATTTTTACCAACAATTACCACAATTCGAAGGAGTACCATTGTATATATTTTGCGAATCATACGGTGGGAAAATGACGGCTGAAATAGCATTATTTATTAACAATGTAAGAGGTTAGAACTGACTTTTTACAGATCTTTCTAAACGACTAATTTTAGGCACAAAAAAATGGTGAAATACCTTCAAACCTCAAAGGAGTAGGTCTTGGAGATTCCTGGATATCTCCAAGTGATTCCATTTTAACTTACGCTCCTTATCTGTTAAATTTGGTAAGATTTATACCTAGCTTCTATTGCAGTTGTTAATAAACATTTTTAGGGAATTTTAGACCAAGATGGTTACGATGAAGTTATGAAATTAGTGCTTGAGCTTACAGGTTACGTAGAAAAAGGAGATTTCGAAGCAGCTTTCGAGCTATGGAGTCTTCTAACAGCAAAAATAGAAAGTTTAACTTATGGTGTTGATTTTTATAACGTGTTATTAAGACAATCGGCTAATATAAATAAAGTGGGATTGAGTAAGTTATGAGCGCAGCTGAAACTGTGGAAAAAAAAGATATTTTTTTGTTTGTAGATCGATCACCTTCACATTTAGGAGCAGCGATTGATGATATAATGAACAAAAAAGTTAAACCAGCTTTAGGTTTAACTTCAAAGTGGTTGAATCAAAATTCTTTCGTCTTCTATATTTTAGGAAATGATTTTATGAGACCAGTCGTTAATATTGTTGAAGAACTGTTGAATACTACCGATATAAATGTTGCTGTCTATAATGGTCAATTGGATTTAATTGTAGATACACCTGGTAAATATCAACTATAAATTTCAATATTTTACTTTATTTAGTACTTTTTAGGCACCGAAAATTGGGTAAATAAAATGGAATATGAAGGTAAACCATTATATGAGAAAGCTGAACGAAAACCGCTTAATAGTAATGGATATATGGAAGGATACGTGAAGAAAACTGATAAGTTTGCTTTCTATTGGGTGAATAATGCTGGACATATGGTAAGACAAGTTTTAATTTTCAAAATTCATATTTTCTCAATAAGTATTTGTGGTGTATGCTAAATGAATAGCAGGCTCAAGAAATTGTCAATGGTTGGCATCTGTCAACAGTGTCAACGACAGACGTGTTGGGTTGGGATTTATTTCCGATATTTCTTTGAGTATATAATAATATTGTAACGTTTATTTTAATTTATATTTACAATTAATTTATATTTACAGATTTATATGTAATTCAGTCCTTATTTAATAATTTATCTAATACACTAAACACAATTCATATGAGAGTCACTTAATGAACACTTTATCGAGGCGCGATTACTTTCCTTCGGTATCGACTGACTAATTGACTAAATTGCCTGCAGCGATGCTCGTGGCCTATTTATACTCGCGCGCCGTGTTCTAGAAATCTCTCGTCGTTCTGGCGGATGCTCTGGGTATTCTGGATGTTTCTCGAAGATTGGGCGGAGGAGCCATAGTCGTCTCATACGGGGATTTCACTGGGGGCACTAAGTGAGCATATTAATGCAGTAGCTCGCGTAACAACATTATAAAACATATTAAGTAATTATCTTATTATTGAGAGACCTAATAGTATTGAGCGTGGTTGAATGAATAAATGTATGTAAATCATTTCCAAGTTTTTGGTACACCCTATATTTTTACTTTTACTTCAATTTTAGGTTCCTGCTGATAATCCTTCTGCTATGGAGTACATCTTGAGAGATGTTACCAACAATTTTGAAGTATAAATTGTTCCAAGAAATGTCGATTAAAAAACTTTTTAAATGTTTGTAAGTTTTTTTTCTAAATTTAGTTTCACCTACTCATACTTTTTGTATTCTCGCCTTTAGTGGCATCTTCTTACCATAATAAAAGAATAATAAGTTCGAAAAATGCATCTCGCCTAATGAATTTATCATTTTGATTACATTTACAAATTCGAGGCATGAGCAATCTTTCAATCTGACAACAAAAAAAATGATGCAACGTTATCTAAGAATAGGGACAAAACAGACTATGTGTACCTCATGACTGTTTTAATGTTGTTACAGTTGATATATTGCTGTTATCTTTTATTCAACCAGAATAACATAATCACTCTACTGTGCGCCTTCGACTAATTTCCTTAAGTATGCTGCAAGAAACATTATTCAAATTATACGATTCTTTCACAAGGTACCTACAATATGTTACTGAGAGTTGAGAAAAAAAAACGAAGATTAAACTGGCTCCGTTTTTGAAGACGTGTTACTCTAATGGGATATTTGTTTCGAAAATAAATTCAATATTTTACAGGGGCTCTTCAAAATTGTTGGTCACTAAGTATCACCAAATGGTATGAAAAATATTCAAGAATCAAAAATACCTCAAGAGGTTGTATGGTCTCCTCTTGCATTGACCACAGCCTAGGAATGCTGAAAATGAGGTTGTCGATCTCCAGTTAGTTTGTGGTGGTCTAGAGATTAAAAAGACAATTAAAAATATGTTGTTTCGTGTAGAAAGCTCCTTGATGAAGCAAAAGTCTTCGTCCCATCGAATCCCAAAGATTTCGATGGGATTGAGATAGAGGGACTGCGCAGGCTATGGTAAAACATTGATTTGCGCATTTTTCAGATATTCGTTTACTAGGTGTGTTGTGTTTGGACGGGCATTGTCATGCAAGTAGGGATGTTGAAAAATAATCGATTTTTATATAAATCGATTATTATTTTCTCATAATCGATTTATAGTTATCGGTTTTTATAGTGTTTTTAATCGATTTTTAGTAAATCGATTTTATAAATTACGTGTTTAAATCGATTTTCGGAAACAGCTCGTATTATTTATTGACTATTTTTCAAAATTTTTGACCATTTTTGACAATTATAGATCATTTTTGACAATTTTCGACAATAATTGATCATTTTTCGAAATTTCAACAATTATCGATCATTTTTTCAAAATTTTGGAAATTTTTGACAGTTTTTGACAATAATTGTCTATTTTTGACAGTTTCTAACAATAATTGACAATTTTTAAACATTTTTCCAAATTTTTGACAATTTTTGACCATTTTTCAAAATGATGACAATTTTTAACCATTTTTGACAGTCTTTAATAATAATTGATAATTTTTAACCATTTTGGAAAGTTTTTGATAATAATTGACATTTTTTAACCATTTTTGATAATTTTTCAAAATTTTTGACCAATTTTCAAAATTATTGTCCATTTTTTATAGTTTTTGACAATTATTGGCCATTTTTCCGAATTTTTGACTATTATAGACCATTTTTCAAAATTTTTGACCATTTTTAACAATTATTGACAATTATAGACTATTTTTCCACATTTTTGACCATTTTTGACAATTATTAACTATTTTTTACCATATTTACCACCATATTTACCACAGTTTTTGAGAATTAATAACTATTTTTCTAGATTTTGACAATACTTGACAATAATTGTCCATTTTTGACCATTTTTCATAATTATTGACCATTATTGATAGTTTTTGACAATTTTTGACCATATTTCGAAATTTTTGGCAATTTTTGACCATTTCTCAAAATGATGACAATTTTTAACCATTTTTGACAGTTTTTAACAATAATTGATAATTTTTAACCATTTTTGAAAGTTTTTAATAATAATTCACATTTTTTAACCATTTTTGATAATTTTTCAAAATTATTGGCCATTTTTGATAGTTTTTGACCATTTTTGACAATTATTGACCATTTTTGACCATATTTCAAACTTTTTGTCAATTTTTCAAAAATTTTAACAATTTTTGACAATCATTAACTATTTTTCTAAATTTTGACAATAATTGTCCATTTTTGACCATTTTTCAAAATAATTGACCATTTTTGATAGTTTTTGACCATATTTCGAAATTTTTGGCAATTTTTGACCATTTTTCAAAATGATGACAATTTTTAACCATTTTTGACAGTTTTTAACAATAATTTATACTTTTCAGCCATTTTTGGAAGTTTTTAATAATAATTGACATTTTTTAACCATTTTTGATAATTTTTCAAAATTTTTGACCATTTTTCAAAATTATTGACCATTTTTGATAGTTTTTGACAATTATTGGCCATTTTTCCGAATTTTTGACAATTATAGACCATTTTTCAAAATTTTTGACCATTTTTGACAATTATTGATGATTATAGACCATCTTTCCAAAGTTTTGACCATTTTTGACAATTTTATTATTAACCATTTTTGACCATATTTCAAAATTTTTGTCAATTTTTCAAAAAAATTTACAATTTTTGACAATTATTAACTATTTTTCTAAATTTTGACAATCTTAACTATTTTTCTAAATTTTGACAATCATTAACTATTTTTCTAAATTTTGACAATAATTATCCATTTTTGACCATTTTTCAAAATTATTGATCATTTTTGATAGTTTTTGACAATTTTTGACCATATTTCGAAATTTTTGGCAATTTTTGACCATTTTTTAAAATGATGACAATTTTTAACCATTTTTGACAGTTTTTGACAATAATTGTCCATTTTTTACAGTTTTTAACAATAATTGATAATTTTTATCCATTTTTGAATGTTTTTAACAATAATTGACATTTTTTATCCATTTTTGATAGTTTTTGACAATTTTTGATAATTTTTCGATATTTTTGACCATTTTTCAAAATTATTGACCATTTTTGACAATTATTGGCCATTTTTCCAAATTTTTGACAGTTATAGACCATATTTCAAAATTTTTGATAATTTTTCATATAATTTTATTTTTATTATTTATTTATTTATTTATGAAAAGCATGTACTTCTTAAGACAATTTTAAAAAAACGATTTTTTCGCAGAAATCGATTTTTGACTTTGACGCCATTTTTTTAATAAAGAAAAATCGATTTTTTTTCATTAATCTCACATCCCTACATGCATGAGCTGGAAATTCGGGCCGACTTGTGCAGTATATGAACGCATAATGAGTTGCAGAATAGCTGATGTGGCCGTTGATGCCACATCAGTTGAAATGACAACAAATTTCATGCTGTCGTAAAAAATAGGATGCCTTCGATATAGTGGACTGGAATTCTATAGGATGACTGGTTCTCTCGTATAAATAATAACTGTATTTCCTTAACAATTCAATAAACTTGACCAATTTGGTCTGAAAATATCGGTTTTATACCGGTGAAGGAGTGGTAAGCTGGGAGACCGATCGGGTTGGATACTCAACATCGACTGTTAATAAGGAGGGAGATAATGCATTTAGTGCGTTTGGTAACGCCTACTTCAACTGCCGAAGAATAATAGTAAATATTGCAAGGCGCCGATCAGCCGCCAGGGAAAAGAAAACAAAACGCGAATTTGCACTAAGGTAGAAGTGTTTTGAAGGCAGTGGCGGGCCGATAGGAATTTCGGATGAAAATAAAAGAAGTAGTATATATCTCTACATAGATATACAAAGGAACTAAAATATAAATATACAAGTACAAATTGTTAACAATAGCCTTCCAGTAAAACGAGGTCAGTTCTTCCTCCAATACGAATACCGCCCCATACCATAACTGTACCACCACCTGGACAGCGGCAAGTCGTTCCAGATTTCGAGGTCGTCTCCATACAGAAACTCCACGCGTATCACGATGAAAAGCAAAGCGAGACTCATCCGTGAAAAGCACAGAAGGGACAACATAACTTGTAGACCGGTTTCGGCGTATCGCGCCTCATCAGTACAAGGTATATGTTATCGTCCGAGAGTTAATCCCGGACTGAAATGAGACTATAATCAACAACTATACATATCTTCCAGTTACGGAAATGTTTTAGTTGCGATAATAGCGACACCTCACCTCCAAATCACAAACCAAAATTCGAAATTTGACAACAAGCCCGTTAGCTTGAAACATATAGAATTATTACAGTTTCCTGTAAAATTGGCGTATTTAGTAAAGCCTGTTACCAACAGATATCAAAGAATAAAAATATATTATTCTACGCTTTACAAACTTTTTATTCTTTGATATATATTTTAATGTATTTTGAATATGGGTTTCTTTTTTGAGGGAGAATTAAAAAATATGAAGGGAAAATTTTACAAACGAAAATCTACACAAGGGGTACAACTAGTATCGGTTTGGGCTTAAGAAATTTTTTTCTAAACGTTTTATTTTTAGTTTTAGTCACTTGTATTTTTTCTGATTGCCTCGACATCTTTTTTTTTGGAATTTGTACTTCTGCCTATCGAAAATTACCTCAAATCTTATCTGCATTCTTGAATATCCAATCGAAATACAATACCGACTTTCAAGTATTTTTCTTCCCAATTTAAAAAAAACACACGCAATTTTTTCTATTTTATTTTTGAACATTCGATAATAATAATAAAAAAATTCAGTAAAAATATGTTGACATAAAAATCCAGTCTTCAGTTAACATCTTCGTACACCGCTTGAAACACCCAACTGCGTCCATGGGTCCAGGTCCGGACCTCCTGGTGCAACACCGAACATTGACAGCATGTGGGACTCGATTATAGCTCCCATAAATACCATGGAGTTATGGTGGACATGCATGCCACAGTGTTGACTATAGACAACACACTAATTCATTCATATTGCAAATGTTATTGCCATATGAAAATTTTTTATTGATATATTTATTACCTTCGTCAGAGATGGACTGAGAATTTCTATAAAGATTTCGCTTAACCTTAAAATCATTTTATTTCCATCTCTAGTTAACTTAAAAGACTGGCCATTGCAAATACTTAGGATGTATTAAGAGCTGGTATACTGGATTCATTATTTTCGTAGAATTTTACGTTTCATGTGCAGCTCGTCATGAATTAAACAGTTATACCTTGAAATAAGTTGTTTAAGTCCCTACCCTTAGTTACGCCCATTTCCATCGGTGTACATCATAGAGAGAGAGAGAGAGTAACTCAATACATTAATTACAGCATTCATGTTTTCTTTGGTCGTCCAACGTTTTATTCTAAATAGCCAAAAGGCAGATTAGCCCCTCTCTTTCAACATGAAAGGGTCGGTGGGTAGCGTACGCTTAAGAACAAGTACGATATTATGCACAAAATTAGCTACAGTTAGGGTAATGTTTGTCCCTGCAATGTACTTTCGACGTACAGGGAAAAGTTGGGTTATGTTTGTGCGTTGCAATCCTCTAGGGCATTGTATGTACCTAATTAACGTTACCGGATATACTCGAATTAATTGAATCGGTGAATAGGCAGATACAAAAATTTTATTTCATTCAAGTTACTTTATAAGCATAAATATTATTGAAAAAAACCCGTTATTATTTAAATAATAATGTTAATGTAAAACAAAACACTCGGTTTTTAATAAATAAACTCCCGAGTTAAAATATGTTTGAATATTTAAGACGTCTAGCTAGACGTCATTTTACCGTCTCTATGGACCATGTTTTGGGTATATGATGTTAATTTTTGACCCATCAAACAGCTGGATCGTCGATGTAAGACAAAATATATTATACGAGATTTCTCATTATTTAATAAAGAGTTTGGAAATTTTCTTATTAAGGAATTTTATGATGGTGTCGTGTGTATATATTTAACCAAATTTTTTAGATTTTATTATAATTTTTGTCTTGTCTGAGAAAAACTTTTTTTAGGAAAAAATTGGGAGCGATGAAACAAAAATTTGTAGTGGAAAATTGAAAAATATTGTATATGTGCTTGTTTTAATATGTACCTATATCTCATAAACCGCAGAACGCAAATTTTGTCAAGCCGGGAAACTCTCTTTCACCTTTTCCTAAACCTCTCGTTCCTATAAGGTACTGATTCTTATTCTATACTGGAATAGGTACTGTATTATTTTTCAATGAGATCTATAACACCTGTTATAAAGGATGTTCACAGTGAAATGGTATAAATAAATATATTAAACACCCTTTGAATATCTCAGGGTTAAGGAAGGGGTTCCTAAGGGGACAAATAGAAGTATCGCGTTATGTAGATATATGATTAATAAATATAATGGTTTTGCCTAACAGGTAGTAGGCCATACAGATTACAAGTATGTATATGAAGGTACTCACAAAAATGAGCTCTTACGAAATGAAGCTAGGGAACACGTGGTTCATCTATGGTGAGAACCACCGATATAATTAAACTTCAAATATCAAATTTGGCGTTGACTTATGTCTAAAATTATAACCACCTGCAAATTTAAGAAAAATTTAGATGGATATAATTATAATAGATTTGAATTTATTAAAAATCACCCAAAGTATGCATACCTAGGACTCACAGTATTTATGGTTTACTTAAAATTAATATATCGTATTTAAATATAAAATAAATATTTAAAAAGGTATGAATGTACAATTAAAATCCTGTTAAATTTATTCTTGGTAGAATACGAAGTTGTCGGAGAGAAGTCCTAGCGATTTACTTAAACCTATGTTACCTGGGATAACCACTTGCGAAAGGTTAGGACGTGTAGGGGTGAATACCAAAAGTATAGTCCTCGCATGTGTAGATCGGGGTAACAATTGTCCTATGATGTTCCAGAGGTCCTCACAGATTCTTAGAAGGTTCCGATCACCCTTAAGCCGATATTGGGTGGCCTTTAAGTGAAAAATGGATATGAAGGAAAAGTTGAAATTGAAATGGAAGTTGAAAGATTGAAATGGAAGGTGCAATAGTCTCCTAGCTGTTGTGAATTCTGTAGTGCTGTCTCATACTAACTTTTTGGGCAGTGTTCTGTCAAGACACCTACCAAAACTAGTGCACTAGCTCTCACTCGATCAAAGTTTCCCAGGATGTCTTAGACCTACTAGATCTTTCCAATGGTTAGATCTTCTCTTTTTGCTAGCTTTTTTCATATTTACTTCCCTTCTCTTCCAGTCTGCCTGAAACCTGAAATAGGCCGAAGATGTTGTTTTCTCTTAGTTCATTCCCATACTATTTTGGAAAGTGCATCTGTCCAAGGCATCTATGGTTCTAACAAAACAATTTTTGTCAAGCCAAAGTACTGACTATCACCTTCTCTTAAACCTCACGTTCCTATAAGGTACTGACTCTTCTTTTATACTGGAATCCTGTGTTTTTTTGAGGCGAACATTTAATGAGATCTGAAAGATCCATGGTGGTCTTCTTCTACTCAATTCCAGAAACCAGCAGACCTACACCTTGAAGGACTGTTTAGACAAGTCTATTCTATCCAATAGTCTTCTAGCTGTTGTGAATTCTGTAGTGCTCTCTCATTCTAACTTTTGAGGCAGTGTTCTGTCAAGATACCTGCCAAAACTAGAGCACTAGCTCTCACTCGAACAAAGTTTCACAGGATGTCTTAGACCTACTAGATCTGTCCAATGGTTAGATCTTCTCGTTTTGCTAGCTCTTTTCATATTTACTTCCCTTCTCTTCCAGTCTGTCCTGAAACCTGAAGATATTGTTTTCTCTTAGTTAATCCCCATACCATTTTGGAAAGTTTAACAGTTTAACACAATCAGATCTGAATCAGATATCAATAAAATACGTTGGTAGTTCAAGAGAAAAATTCTCGCGCAATCAAAATTATATATAGCTCATTTTTCTTTTTAAATATCAGTTACTTTCCGTTCGTTTTTGAGGTAATAATTTATATTCCTTGGTTTTACGTTCCAGTCGATAAATTCCGAAGTCGATTTGTAATGGTTTTTGGGAACTCTGGAGGCTACCGGAGAAAAAAAGGAATAACTTGATTTCGTAATAATTATTTTACGAAGATTAAAATCGTCCTCAGAATACAATACAACGTCATTTACATTTCACAGTTTTACGAATAAATATTTTCTTTCAATATACAGTGTGTCCAATTAAAAGAAAAGATAAAATGCACTCCCATCTATGTCTCCCCTTATGTCCCATCTACAAAAATTTACATGGCTTCCTTTTAGGGAAATGCTTCCCGACGGTTTGTAACAATAAAGCAAAAACATATTTTGAAAACAAAATGAAATAATGTTCAAAATGATCTTTTTGAACAAGGTAACTCCACAAAAAAATCAGGTGACGGCAAGTCTGCTGACCTAGGTGGCCACTCAATGGTAACTCTTCTTCCAAAAATTTTCATCTACACACTGTATACTACTTACAAGGGTCTTCGAACAAGTTCTGTTAGATTAAAACCATTCTTAGTACTAATTCCAAACAACAAATCCTCTTAAAGCACTCAAGAAACATATCACGCGTTTTGTATATATCTCCTAACCGCAATAGATTACTTACATAACTTCCCACTTAGAATTCCTTACTAATTTTACGACAACACAGCGATGCATATCTGTTACATCGAAACTAAAGCTCGTCCAATTGGAGCTGTTGACAAGCGATTCGAATAGAGACAATTATCAACAGTATTTGAGGCTCCCGCGAGAGGCTTTACAGTCTCCCTCGAACAACGAAAGTTCATATCACAGATCTAAGATTGTGTGCCTCCGGCTCAAATCCCTTACTGCAACTCTACAACGGATAAATTGTTACAGGGTGAAGAATGGAATGCAGAATAGGGAAGTTAGACCAAATTATAGCTTCAGATATGTCAGTCGTGTAATTGGGTTCTTTCTATCTTGATAATTGTATGGGGGTGTTGAATGTTGAAAAAATAAAGTTAGTTAATTTTTGAAGGATTTTAGTGTCCTTCCTTCAGGAGGGACAAACAGTCTAATGAGAGGTAGATGTGGTTGTCCTACCACCCAACGTTTATTCTATTTGTTTGTATTGACACCAGGTGAATTTGAGTTGTGTAAATTATAAATTTCACTCGAAAAACTGTCAAAACTGAAAATGTTCTCCACTTTTCTTGATAAAATACAATCATAAGTGAAAAAACATCTTTAAAACTAAACGGAGATGATTTTTAAAAACTACTCCAACGCGAGAGAGTAAAAATACTACCGAGTAGTTTAGCATGTGTGAATAATTCATGTAACATGTCTAGACACTAAAATTCGAGACACTTTTTAAATGAATAAGGCCATTCTCAACTCGAGGATGTCTAAACAGCGTCACCACGCATTACATTTCATCGCCACCACGTTAATAACCATATTTTTTTTATTAATATCTAAAATGGAATATGTGAGATCTCGTTCATCAACTGGGTTTCTTAGAAAGAAATTCATTAAGAAAAAAACTGTTGTTAACCCATTAGCAGAATCTATGTTCACCATCAGCTTTGATAAATGATCCTTTACAGCATTTAAATTTGTCTTCGTCAGGTGACTTATATAGAAAGATGCTAATGTACGAAGTACTGATAATATAACCGAAGAATAGATTGGGTTTTTTTTTAAATAACATACGGGGCGAGTCGAATCGAACTTAATTTGTTTGAATCTTACTTTCGCTGTGGTCGAGTCTATTTTCAATATACAAAATTCTTACTCCTCCTGACCTTTTTTTTAAGGGTGGAAACCTGCTCACAGGCACCAGGTTCTTCTTCTACCTTTCCCCGGGAGTGTGGGATTTTCTCCCCAGCCGAGTGCCAATCCTACTCGGAAACCCCAAAAGATGGAGCTGTCGAGCCGCATTGTGCCCGACCAGCACTAAAACCACCCCTGTCCCCAAAACCACTTTCCGTTTTCGGAACCACCCCTAGAGGTATACATTATCTCTTCATTCCGCCCCTTCTTGGTATTCTCTCTCTTCTTTTTCCTTCTTCCCCATCACTTCTCTCATATACTCGGACACTATCTGCCAGTTTTCCTCCCTTTCCACCATTGTCCTGATAACATTTTCTTTCTGCAGCTTCCATCCCACTTTCCCATCGACCTCTTTTCTTTGCACATCTACAAATGCTGTGTTCTGCATCGTCCCTCTCCCCACAATAAATGGACCCATCCTCTACCGTCTTCCCTATTTTTTTGTATACGCCCTGAAGGACCCATGTCCCGACAGAGCTTGCGTTAAAAAGTAATCAAATTTCCTATGTTTGCACTCTATCCAATTGTTTAGGTCTTTAATCAGGACCCTTGTCTACTCCCCTTTCACTCTGCCCTCTTCCCATTCTTGCAGTGTCTCCTCCTCTATTTATTGTTTTTGTTCTCTTCCCCTCCTGTGTTCGTTCACCCTTGCCTTAATCAGCAGATCTATGGGAGCTATCCCTGCAATCGCTTGCAGAGCTACATTCGAGATGGCTCAGTACCCTGACACCATACGCAGCAACATTCCTCTTTGTACCCTGACTAGATTCCTTTTATATTTATCGAATCCAGCCATCTCCTCTCAAATCGCTGCTCCATACAGCAGAATTGATTTCACCACTTCCCTCCTACATTTGGCAGTACTCTTCCTAGTGCCGTGACCCTCTCTCTTGCTTTTTTAATGGCCCGCTCAGGAGCCTCCTAAAATTCAGCCCTGTCCCTAGCCAAATCCCCAAGTACTTCAATTCCCCCCAAATTAAACCTAACTTCTCTCCTCCTATGTCCCACCAAAACCGCCACCTCAATTTTTTCTGGTGCTAGCTCCATTACCCAGCTTATAAGCCACCATTGGTTTACTTCCCACATCGCCTTGTCCATATATATTTCGAGTAACCACTACAGCCACATCGTCCGCATATCCGTTAGGCTTTACACCTTCTGGCATGTTTATTTTAAATAAAGTACCATAGAAGAGTTTCCTCAGTGTTGGCCCCAATACCTACTCCTGTAGTGTACTGTACTCCTCCTGACCTAGAAGTGATTATTTACCACTGCAGCACAAGAATACCCTTTGAGTACTCGTCCGTTCATACAACAGCCGTCTTTTGAATGCTTCTGGTGGTTCAGTTTCAATTGAAATAGTACATGAGATTAACTTACGTTCACGAGGACTTTTGAGAAGAGTTCCTTTAACTAAAATATATATGCATGCTCGATAGGCATGAGCTAATGAACATATGAATTGGAATGTTGAATGGAGGTCTGCACGAGCCGAGGTATGGACGATTTTCTCATAGTGCCCAGAAATCGATGAGCAGTTCAGGAATTTCGTCAGTTCAGAGGTAGAGGTGGTACTTGATGTTCAGAAGTGGATTTGGTGACATTTGCTGAGTAATCTTTTGTGATTCTGTCAGCACGTTCATTTCTAGTTATACCCAAATATAGTAGAGTTAGAGTGCTAGTTGGATACTTTTCCTTCATGCTATTTATTAGATTTAAGGAGTCTGTTATTATTCCCAGGATTTATAAAAAGCGAGGAGGTGGTGCCTGCCCTATATGTGCTCATATTCATGATAATTGTTCAGGATAGCTTTGAAATTATTTAGAATTTACTGTCTAGAAAGGTTAGTTGTTGTTTGCTATAGGATTACCTACTACCGCCGTCTGACGGATACAAAATACTCATTAGAACGTACTGGGTGTAATGTGATTCGCAACATCGCATTCTATTGCGCGTATTTTTATTGATGGTTTTCCCAATCTCGCTTAATTTATTTGTAAAAAATTACATTTACGATGGGCTTACGATAAAATTTTTAAAAGGGATTCATTTTTTGGTGTTTTCACTTTTGTCGGCAGTCCCATGACTGGACTAGACTGGACGTTTTTTTTAAACTTAAATGATTGGTTACATTTAACTTTTTTTCTTATACTTGTTATTTGTGAGATACCAGGGAAAATCGATAAGTAGTCAATTTTAATATATGTTGACATCTACGTTATTAGGAGCTTTATCAAAAAAGTGTTCAAATATATTTTTACATTAATTGAAAGAGTAAGACAGTGGTCGGCAATTAAAATCGGTCATTAGGTCTGTCAAAACCGCAATCAGAAACTGTCAGAAACGATCAGAGAATAACTGGTCATAGCAAATACGAGTTTTCAAAATAATATACTTTTATATTCACTTCTAGGACGGCCGGTATATATAAATATATATTAATCGCAGATATGATAAACAACTTTACTTGTTTAACGGGGTGACTAACGAATAAATTTTGTCGATTTATATTCAGTAGCGTGTTGACTTTCGAATAGGAAATATCGTTCGAAATTAACGTGTATCGTGAAGTGTAGTGAATAGTGCCTATATGGATTACAATCTGATACAATTACGGTAAGTTTTCATTTTATTTACTGGTAGCTATTGGTTTTTTTAAATATTTTAAATCACATACGAACAATTTTATCACTATAAACAATTGATTTCTGATATATAAACGAAGTATTTGTTCATTAGATTTCAAATTTGCTATAATCCATTTTTGCTTTCTCTTACTTACTATTTTTTTATACCAAAATATTTAAAATACTGAAAAGCCAGCCAGTATATATTCCTAGCTATGACAAATTGTTCTTATATACCTAAGTGGTTAGTCATGATAAACTGTAGATATTTCTACCTCGTATTGGGGCTCCTATAGGAAATATTAAATGACAATTTATATGTGTATGCTTCCATTATTTCTTAATATACAGAAATGATATATATTGTTTATTTAAAATCCATCTTTATAATGTTTTTTTATACCAAAATACTCAAAATTCTAAAAAGTCAGCCGGTTCATATTCCTAGCTATGACAAATTGTTCTTATATATGAGGTTAGTCATGATAAACTGTATATACTTCTACCTCGTATAGGGGCTCCTATGGGAAATATTAAATGACAATTAAAATGTGTCTGCTTCCATTCTGTTTATTAACATATATTGATGTTTTCTTCTTCGACCTATTACTGAATTTTTCTTCATAGTGTTCTTTCCAAGTCTTTAGTATTTGATTTATTTCAGTCTCCAATTCGTTATTTTTATTTCTCTTATATCTTTTCCTTTACTTCCTCGTAGTATTTTTATTGCTGTCCAAAATTTTCTATTATCTGATGCATGTGTCTCTGACATCTCCCTTCCAAATTCTTTCCAGGAGTCCCTTTTCGCTTTCTTAACTGGACTGGATTGGACGATTTGGTGTTTCTATTTGCCTTTTTTACAGTACTGTTCTACACTCTGAATTAAACTGTTACTTGAGAGATAACAGAACAGAGATATTATAGACAAATCTAATAATTATTATTAAGATGTTAGTTCTCTCCGAATTCCAGAACAATATATTTTTATCTTCTTATTTTACTTTTACCATTGTCTAGGATATTCAATGGGGTGTTAAACCGATACCCGGCTTTTAAACCGAATATTTTAGGAAAAAACTGGAAATTAAGATTTCCTAAATGTTTGCAACTTTCACTACAGATACGTCACGCACTTAAAGATGAAGTTAGCCACTTTCTGATTTAGATGTTTTATGAACCAATATCCAGTTACAAAAGGGCCATTCGAACTTGAAGTTTGAAGAACTGTCAAAGTCTATAATATATATAAATTTTTTGTTTACAGTTTATACGAGCTTGACGTTTTAATATTATAAAAAAATAAAAGCATTTTGTTAATATTTTTTTAGTTAGATTTTCTCCACAATAATCATATAAATCTTGTTTTGTATCATACTGCTCGAACAACTGGATAATATTGGTGTGAAGATCATTTTGATGTAAATAATTATATATGTGAGTGTAGCCGTAACAATAAATCGGAAGTAAATTTAAGTCATTCACTATAAAAGCAATATAACATATATAAGCATAACCTATACTTCATCACGATTTTAAAAAAGAAGACGACAGAATTGTGGTCCTATGGCAACCCTTATGTAGCTAACTTCTCTTTTAGGTAATGTAGGTCACATCATAAATTGCGAATTATTTAAATCATCCAGAAGTTGAATTTTTAAATCGACATAAAAACCTTGTGAGAATGAAAATATTGAAAATAATTGATTCCCCATTATGATTTTGTCCACCACTAACTATTAACATTGAGAAAACATTATATTTTTGTTAAGTTTAACACCCCATTGAAATGTTCAGATTGTATGTCTAACTAGTTTTATTAGTATTAATTTCACAAATTTATTTGGAATTATTACATTTAAAATAGAGTACAGATTAAATATTGATTTAGTAGTTATTCATCCAGCCTACACAAAGCAGGTGCATTTATATAAGGGTATATTAAATATAGAGCATTTAATGATGATAGCCTCTAGTAGTATTTATAATTATCATAGTCAATAAACGATATTCAAATTATTCACTAATTTAGTTCGTTATATTGATGTTTAACGCAGTGCTGCCATATTTATCCAGGTATAATAATAAACTAGATTTTGGTTAACAGCACCGCACGAGCGAATTCTGGATGCAAAACGAACCTACATGACAAAATCAATAAAGGGAATATGGTCCTAGAGGCTGCCAAATAGCAAACACATTGGGACTAATTCCACGGATAGTTCACTGGTTGTTCACAACTGTGGTGAGACCCATGGTCACCTACGGAGCCTTCCCAAAGGAAAGCCTAGCTGAAGCTATCAAAACTACAGAGGCGTTGAGAAGCAGCTCCACTGCGCCAATGGAAGCCATTCTCAATCTTCCGCCTTTTTCTCTGCATGGATTCATACAGGCTGAAATACAATGGGAATTGGCACGAAAGAACCAACACCCATTGTCATTCCAGAATCACAGATGTTATCACAAACTGGCCACAATTAGCGTCAACCAACCATACCATATCCAGCTAAACTGGAATGGGTTGGAAGTATGCAGTCAGGAAGGAACGTTGGTGTGGTACACATACGGATCTAAGACTGAGGAGCAGATCCAGGTGCAATGCCCACACATCATCGTTGCATCTGTATTCCAGGCAGCAATCTACGCTACTGTCACGATCCAGAATTACAGTTGTTATCACCAATCAATCAATCAGTGATCATATGAAGTAGGAAATTTGTTGAAAAATGTAAAGAAACTTTACCCCTGGTAGAATAAAATGTGCTGCCTGGAATTTTTTATGAACTGTTTGTACTGTTTCACCTGACACTACCAGCTTCGTCAAATTAAATAGCTCGGCATGCTTCGTGGGGAATGGAAAAATTCAAATGTTGTGTGAATAAATTTTAAGAGAGTAATAAGGAGAAATCAGGAATTGTAAGGCGAGATTCGTCGAGAATTTAAATTGATTCCAATTATGCGAATGCAGAAGCTGGAGGTAAGAATATTAAAATGTTTTTTATGCTAAAAAATCCAGATTGAATTTTGAGTGGGCGAGTTGAGAATTAAAATATTTTAGGCATTTTTTCATCTTCTTCATTATTTGTTACAGTAAATATTTTTTAGTATCTTTCCGAGAGACAATCTGTATGAATATATTTAAGTTTAGTATGTAAATTTTTTTTCACTTGAAATATTTCAATCATTTTACGTAAAGCACATTTCGGCATCATCTTTATACATTTTACTCGGTGTTGGATCATGTATGTGATATCTGAACACTGTTATTGTCACAAAGGAATTCCAGGAAAATAATTTTATGTCAGCATACCGTTTATATGTAACAAATAAACTGAAAAAAAAAATTCAATATAGTGTCGAATACTAAAAGATACCGAAGCTTCATTCTATTAGCTGCAAATACTGCGTGTTCAATTATTACCGTTAAAATAAATGGAGTCGATGAAGTAGCATTGATCGATTTGTCTCCAAAGTTCTTAGAGTGTCTGTGGGGGTGGTTCATAGGAATTAGAGACTCTTTGTACCTGACCAAAGCATGTGATTAAGGTCGGGATATCCAGAAGACAGTACCATGGAAGTACAAAGTGTCTTCCACCACGCTTGCACGATGCGGTAGAGCATTACCTTGCTTCGTCTTCTACACCTACATCCTTTAAGGATGGCTCTGCCTGTATGGGTTCATCTTTCTTCCAGTCTTCCCTACCTGGTATAGTTATTATTAAAGCCTTTAAGTCCACTTTTAGCTCATCAATAAGCTTTCGATAGTCAACACTGTGCGTTCGACTTTGAAGTAGTCTCATTGGGAATTCTACACTTAATGATCCAATCATACCATTCGCCATTAGTTGTTTCATTTTCCTGAAGAAAGTCTAAAATATGGATACTATAACCTTAGTTTTTGGTCATTTTGAACGACTTTCACCGACTATAAAGCTTCAAACAATGTCGAAGGGCTGTGCAGAGTTTCCATAACTTTTTCTAAGCCACTATGTTTGTCTATTCTTGATCAATAAACAATATTAAGTTAACAAACGGTATTTCTTTTTGAAAATTAAAAAAGTGGGGTAACTAAAACTACTGCAACGTGAACATTAATTGTCAGAATGTAATATCTTCTGTATGTTCCTTGTGGTGTATTCATTACGCTACCGAAACGTGGAATGGAAAAATATAAAAAAGATTGTGGTTTAATTTCCCAAAATAATGAACAAAAAGAATACCTCGTAAAAATCGAACAGCAACAACAATGTAGGTTGAAAGAATACTCATCTAATGGACTCGGCGTGTAACTGTCATTGCTTGACGAGATATACGTGTGTGATTTTTTTCTCACTAAAAATAAATCAAAAATTCATTTCCTGCGTCTGATACTACGTGTGGGTGTATGGAATTAAATTAATGTTTGAAGGGCTTGAAATTGTAGCACGTTTCCATTAGGAAAAGTATCCGTTAATGGATAAGCTTTATATATCTAAAAGATTAAAGTTTGTTTGAAAATTAACCAAATATTTTGTAGCATAAAAGCTCTTCATATATTCGAGAATGAAGTTTTTTTCCACGATATATATCTCGATAATTGCGTTAATGAAAATGGACTTAAGTAATGTAGCAGGAAAGACATCATCAGAATAAAAAAACAATTTTCATTGTCACTGATATTAGAATAGATGGGTCATTAAAAATTATTCAACATGGTAACATTTATGGCCATGTATCATATTTCTCGGCGGGGTATAAAAGACCTGTCAAATTTTTATTACCGAATGAAGCCTACCAGGGATCTAACATAATTTTACATTGGTAGTGCTAGAGTAGAGTGGAAATTATGTACAATGATGAATTAAATTATTATAAAAATCAGTATTTTGCATATTTGCTGACCCAAAATTTAAGTTTAAGACCTTCTCTCGTACCGAAAAGATTAATAACATTTGAATTAATTATCGAAAATCAAAAACAAGTGACGGTCAGGGAACTTTGGACCGTTCTTTGTTTCTATTAATTAAATTAGTAGACTGAGATTAACATCCTGCTGAGCTTATCTAGATTGTACGTCATGGTCGGTGAAGAGATGATAAATATTGTCATAATACCTATCTAAAAATAAATATCTCAGTAATTTCGGAGATAAGGAGGGGGAAAATAAACTTTTTTATCTAAATTTACCCCCCAAATCGACCCCCTATATCTAAAATTAATTTATTCACTTCACATTTTTTCTCATTTGATGTACGAAATTCATTAAATTCTTCTTCTATCCATTCCCTTTAAAAAAATTTCTTGTCTCCATCCATGTCATCAAAACGTGTGGGTAGAAAGAACCGCGTCAACTGTCACGAACTGCTTGATCTAACATTAAGACAAAACGCTACATGAATCGATGTTCTACTGTTGATTGAATGACACGGCTAATATCTTTTGTTTTTGTTCATGGTCGTCATGTTTAGCTCGTAGGAAGATGTCGGAAAGGTGATGATTTACTATCGAATAAAAAGTTAGGTTAGGTAGGAGCGTTCAACCTAAAATATTCCCTACAAAAAAAAATCATTAAAATATTTATTTATAAATTGTTTGTCAATCTGTTGAAGTATACATTGGGTTATCATTATATATCTCCAGATAAGATCTGTGGATATTGTTCGACAAAATGTCTTATTTTTAAACAGAGTCCAACGCTGTAACAAATCAGTTACATATATAAATATAATAAACAACGTTGGGTGGGGCCGTTATGTCAATATAACTGGTACAAATAATAGAATACGATATTTTTAACATATTATTAACTCATTTATTACAATAGATATATCAATATAATCTAGCTTTGATTAGTAACAAAAATATTAATAAATCACTAGGTTAAGTATTGGTATGTTAGAGTTGGTGAGTAATGAAGGTGTTCATGCAATATGATTTAATGAAATTAATAAATCAGAAATAAATGCGATTGGCTAAATATGGTTTTTCCTGAGCCTATAATATCACACCTTCATTTTTTAAAGAATATTCGAAGTTAAAGAAAACCTTTAAAATACCCCTGAAAAAAATCCCATTTGACTAAATTTAGGGGGAAAACCCTAAGTTGGCAACCCTGGCCAGGACCAGTAGGAGAGCTGTAGTCAGATCTTAACGCATGCGTTGTTGCAAATTCGTGGAAGAAATAAATTTCTTTCTTTTTTATTTAAATCTCTATTGCTTAGTTTCTTGTATGAATACCTTTATTACATGGTTTATGTTCGTAATTTTAGTTATAAATTATTTTAAGTATTAATTTTTGCTACCATAAATCCACCCTAACTTATAAGAGAAATGTCAAGTGTCAAAAAAAAGGAATGATTGGAAGAGCTGTAAAAGAAAATAGAGAGCGACTATGAAAATCAAAAGAGAACATGATTAAGAAAAACATGTTTTATTATTGAGACAAGCTACAAAAAAAAAGTTTTGCAGACGAATAAACTTGTATGTTATGAAAAAATGAATCAATTTAAGAAATTGTACGTAATAAAATGCAAATGTCGGAAAGAGCGTCTTGCTTTGAAATATTAATCCCAATAACAATCTAAGCAGCGTGAGATAGAGTAAAATTATTTGTTAGATAAGACCGTACGAGAAAAAAAAAGGTAATGCATGGTTTCAATTTGAAGATATTTGCATGATCTACGGGCTCTCATTTCAGCAGTAGTTAAAATTTATGGAAACATTATGCGCAATATATAACACCTGCTTTATCGGCTGTATTACCGAATTATACGATCTAGATGCTCGCCTTCCTCAATTTCCCGAGTGGAAAAAAATGAAAGGATAATTTGTCTCTACGTAAAAACAGTTTATCAATTTCGAATTTCCTTATATTTTTTGTTAGTCAGTATACTTATGTTCTGAGGTGAAATAATGGAAATTTGCAATTACAGGATCCACACTCACTACATTCGCTCCTAATTGGTCCAGAAGTAGGATCATGACTCCATACTTTTGTATAACCGTTACACCTAGCTCTCTCTAGTCAACACCATTCGATTCGATATAAAATTTTCTATAAAAACAGGATATTTCACCTCTCAACTATGCCTATTTTCCGTTGTATAATGTCTCAAAATCAGTCTTCCATTTTTTAAGAATATATTTGGTTTTCCACCTTACTATATCAAAATTTTCAAATATATCAAAACCCACTAATTCGATCCACTCCGTTCATCAGGAATATGCCCAAAAAACAAGTGTGAAATTCGATAGTTACAATTTTTTATCGGTTCTCGGTCGACCGATATGACATTACTCCTTATTTTTGATTATAACTGTATAACCGTTACACCTAGCTCTCTTTAGTCAACGCCATTCGATTCAACATGAAATTTTCTATGAAAAGAGGATTTTTCGCTTCTCGACTATGCCTATTTTCCGTTGTATAATGTCTCAAAATCACTCTTCTATTTTTTAAAGATATATATGTCACATTTGATTGGGTTTCCAGCTTACCACATCAAAATTTTCGAAATCCAAAATATACGCTTCCAAATTCTCCGATATATAAAATTCCACTAATTTGAGCCCGTAGATCACGAATATGTCCATAAAAAAGTGTGAAAATCGATAGTTAGAGTTTTTTTTATCGGTTCTCGGTCGTCCGATATGACATATGACTCCATACTTTTGATTATAACTGTATAATCGTTACACTAGTCTCTAGTCTACGCCATTCGATTCAACGTGAAAGTTTCTAAATTTTCTCCCGACTATTCCTATTTTCCGCTGTATAGTCTCAAAATCACTTTTCCATTTTTTAAGAATATATATGTCACATTTGATTGGTTTTCTACGTTACCCTAAGAGCACAACTACCAGTTTGCTAAACGGAGGATTAACAGGTAGTTAATGTTTAAATTTAATAATAATAACAATAATGTTTTATGAAAAATGTCTAGGTATTTCCAAAAATTGAAATGAACTCGTTAATCTAAAGCCAAAGATTACAGAATTTTTTTACAACACTGTATTGAAATGTCTTCTATTAAAACTTTTCACACCACAATATCATTTTGTACGCTTCCAATTGATAACAAAAGAAATTCAAACAATTGACCATGGAGGCGGGTGTTCTATCTCCGCTAACTTGTCATCTACACCCTTCAAATATAACAAATGAAGTTTTATTTTTATAACTTTATACACTGCAATTCTTTTTCTATCTAAATGACAATAATAGTCACCGCTGTGCAGCATAAAGAGTCGTTTTTTTCCTCTTCAACTAGATCCATTTTATGATTATTCAACTTTGTATCTAAAAAGGTGAAGTTAAAAAATTATTTTTCATTGTCCCAAATGGCCGTTGATATGGAGCTTTAAGTACCTACTTGTGGCACACCTGAAAACCCTGTCTTTAACAGAAAGAAACACAGGGTGTATTATTATTATGGACTAAATATATAAACGATTACATTAAATTTGCCAATATATCTTTTGAAGGAATGAGAAATTAATTCGAGTCGAGGCAATTCGATATGAGGAAAAGAGATAAATTATAGAAGGCCGAGGGTGTAACTGGCTAACTGCGATGAATATACATAGTTGAGGCGGTGCCATATATGCAAATCACCAAAAGACTGAATTTGGTATTCCATATAGTGTTATTCAGTCGATACTTTTTGCTCTAAAACCGGGTGTACAAATTTTTAAATGTGTTTAATAAAAATGTATTGCTCGGGAAGATTCAGAATCCGCAAGAGGTTTAGAAATAGGTCTACGCTATATAATTAACATAGTTGTAGAGAACAATACAAACTTGAATAGATTCTAGATAGCAAATAGACAAACCAAACTAACCTCTAAAATAGACATTTATGTTTTATAGCTATTACTTATCCGATAAAGAAGTTTATACGGGTTTTATGAAATGTACCATAAACATACTAATTATAAGTAAAAACATCATTCAGTTTTATCATTTTAGATTAAGTAAAGTTAACATGGACATAATCATTAATAGTTAGTAAGATATTCAAACTATAAGAAAAGAACCATTCGGAAAAATTGATTATCGACATACATAGAAAGTAATTATTTAAGTATTAATTAGCAAATATTAAGAGAAATAGCTGATGAATATATGTTTATTATATATTAATAATCACTTTATTGAAATATTTTAATGTAAATACTCAACTTAGGATCAAATATAAATGAAAATATAACCCACACAAAATGGTTGATTAGACATTTTTATTTAGAATTTGAGTATGTAAAATCAATTTTGTACTACTAAATCAGTAGCTATGCTTGAAATAGAGACTATAAGGGACTTATTTTTTATTGGATTGGGGAATTTTAACATTTCTGAAAAGTAGTATAGGCAAATTTCTGATATCAGAAATGTACCTACCATAACCCCTGACATGAATCCGCAAGAGGTTTAGAAATAAGTATATGCTATATGGAAATATAATAAATTAACAGAATTGTAGAGAACAATACAACTTGAATAGTTTTTAGATAGCAAATGGACAAACCAAACTAGCCTCTAAAAAGACATTCATGTTTTACAGCTATTACTTATCCGATAAAGAAGTTTAAATGGGTTTTATGAAATTTACCATAAACATACTTATTATAAGCAAAAACATCATTCAGTTTTATTATTTTAGATTAAGTTAACATGAACATTATAATCATTAATAGTTAGTAAGATATTCAAACTATAAGAAAAGAACCATTCGGAAACATTGATTATCGACATACATAGAAAGTAATTATTTAAGTATTAATTATTAGCAAATATTAAGACAAAAAGGTAATAAATAGATGTTTATTATATATTAATAATCACTTTATTAACATACTTTAATATAAACAGTACACTCAACTTAGGATTGAATATAAATGAAAATGTAACCCACACAAAATGGTGTGGCTATACTTTGATTAGACATTTTTATTTAGAATTTGAGTACGTTGCACTACTAAAACAGTGCTATACTTAAAGTAGAGACTAGAAGGGCCCTATTTGTCATTGTATTGGGGAATTATAACATTTCTGAAAGGTAGTATGGCCCGTAGAAGATGTGGAAAATTTCCGATATCAGAAATGTACCTACCATAACCCCTTTGATAAAACCATAACAAATTAGTTGTACATAATGTTTATAATTAGATTTAGATTGTATTTGTATTTAGTTTTAAGTATATGATTTATTAAAACACAGATTAATTCAGGTTATTCTGTGTATTCGTCTAAAAACATCCAAGTATACAAACTTTAAATGGGCGTATCTTTATTATTAGTGAATAATATTAAACCAAAATAGGAGTGAATACTAATCTAATTAGGCCTTACAAGAATATTCAAATAACTTTCAGTTTAATGAAAAATATTTAGATAGGTTATGTAAATTTTATTAAAGAATGCAGGAAAATTGTTAATAAATTGAGTTAATCAAATTACCTTTGGAAATTTTAAGGCCTCAGATTGGTCGAAATCGTGTGTCAGTAGATATAAATCATTTGTTCAGGTAGCATGTACAATTATGTTCTCCAATGTGTATAATGTGCTATTTAATTTGGAATTTGAAGCTGAAAGAAAAAGAAATTGGCACCCGAATGGAGAAAAATGCTGAAATGGAATCCAGATTGGAAGAATAATCGCTGAAAATATTTAAATGGAAATAAATAATTGTAGGTAAGTTTTTGAATACGTTTTTTGTTACTAAGTATAATCAGTAAGAGTTTACATACCTGAATATAAAAGTATATTTTTCTAGCAATATAAATATGCTCATTATTCCTTGTTGATAATAACTCATGAAATTAAAAATAATTTATACAATTTGTCAAAATATCAAAATCAAAACAATATACAATTAGGTTATGTTATGTCAATTGTCAATTGTCATTTTCGTATAACCAAAATTTGTGATGAGCGACATTTCACAAACTGTTACTTTTTCACTGATTCAAACAAATCAGAGTCAGTTACAAAACTAAAGCGTGACGTGATCACAGCCAGAGAAAACGACAATGAATTGAATGAATGAATCGAAATCGAACATAATATAATCTCCTTGACCTACATTGCTCTAATTTGACGAAAATTCGGCAAAAAAATATAATTTCGTTAATTACAGTAAGATTATAAAGATATTTCTTGCTCTTTTTATCAGAAACGAGGAACGGTATTCTAATATCTCGTATTCACTGTATTGTTATCTATCTATCTAATTTTTTGTACCCTACCGTTCTTTTATATAATATATACATTCACATATTACTTTTTCCGCAAATAAAATAATTTCTCTCAAACTAGAGATGAAAGAGCTTCTACAAAATATATTTGAGGGAATAGAATCGGAGTGACATAATTCCACTAGCCTTGTAAAATATTGATGAAAATACACAGCTACAGCTAGACCAAATTGAATTAAATATGAGGTGGATAATATAATATCTGGTGAATAAAACTGGAAAATCCGTTTTTTATAATCCAATTATATTGTTACTTCTTTTTCTTGATTAAACTTTCTTTATTTCTTTCGCAATTCAATATAAATAACGTCTCACTATCAGATCACAGAACTCAATTTTCACCTGTTCCAGACAGTTCTCGACTTTTCGATGACAGTTCTAAATGATTCCAGATGTATGTCTTCTTCTTTTTTTTTAGAGATCTCTACATATCCTCAGTACAGGTCCGACGTAACAATATTATTATTAGTGAAACAATGATAGTTTATAGAGAAAATGTGATTTAAAAAAAAACGGATACATTGTAGGTAATTAAATTACGTACAATGGCCCGGTATCGAATGAAGTCTCAGACACCTGATAGATAGACAGACACATGAGTCTGGTTGAATTCCATTCTCTTGGAACCAATATTAAAATTATTATAGCATTCCTAGTGAGAGTTATTCACAGTGGGTGCAACGTGGAAAACGAAAAAAAACATGAAGACGTCAACAAAGGAACACAATAAAATCACGGTCGTACTTACAATTTGACGCACCTTTTAAACTGTCGCTAGATTAAAATATGGTCATTATCCGTGAACTGGTCCTCTAAAATGTTTATTTGACAGATAGGTATAGATGGACCGGACCGAGGAAAATATTATTAATTTCTCAAAAAGGCGTCAGGATCCATTTATAGATTTGACATTTGTGAAGTTGAAATTTTCATCACTTTATAACGAACCCTAATTAACCTGACTAGCAATTTATTGTTGTATTGCGGTTGTTCACCTAGAATTTTTGATAAAAATGGCAGCACCTGTCAAATTTTCATTAAAAATATTAATATCTCGAAAAGTATACATTTTGGGTATGGGGTATCTTACACAAAAAGTCATTAAAATTCAACGTAGAATTCAAAAAGTTAATAATATACAGGGTGTTCTATTTAAAATAACAAAGTTTATCATAACTTTCCATATATTTCCAATATATACATAGTGTAAGTTCGTCGTTACATAGCCTGTATATATTTAAGCAAGTCCCTTCCTGTATAATGTATAGCTAGAATTATAAATTACGACCCAACTCTCCCACATGTTCAATTATAGACATTTACAACTCCGGCACAGTTATTAAAGAACGCCGAAAGGTTTGTTTTTTAATATTAAAATAAAGAGTTTTGTATGTATGCACACAAACACACACTCGCACACAAAATCGTTTTCTTTCTTCATCGAACGTCGATTATTTGCCGATGGGAGGTTAACTATTTACATGAGAGAAGAATCGTTGTCAATGCATCATTAGCCATACAACATGTAGCTTAATATTTTTTTCAAACAGAACAACATTTTTGAATATGTTTATTTATGGCGGACAAAACAGAATATTTTTTTTTGATATGAGTACATATGGATATAATTGAGGAAAGCCTCAAGCTCTTTGTATGACCCTTAACTGTATGGTTTAACAAAAGCCGAATGAATGGGGATTTGAAAACATAAAAATTCATGTTTTGCAGTTAGAATAATCTTTATTATATTAAAAGTTGTTTTTATCATCGAAAGATCGGAAAAGTGCAGTTGGGTGAAAAGTTAACTGCTTTAATAATGGCGGTCTTTAGAATTTCTGGATGTGAGTAAGAAAAGAGATGGCCTTGTTTGCATATTTATGGACTGTGAAAATACCTTTTAATTGTATACTAAAGTGATTTTCATTCAGATATACTGAATTAAAGCCCAGAAACGTGAAGAATATAGATAGAATTATAATTAATGGATTTTTGTATGAATAAATTTAGTATAAGATAATGGAAACTTCGTATTTTATAAGAGTAGGGGTTTTAGATGTACATTGATGATTCATAAAAAACCTCTAAGTTATACTTTTGTAAATTTTTTTACAGCAAACTGTAATTAAGTAAATAAATACAAAACTGAGAATATAGAATTTTGGTTTGTGGTTAGATGTGGGGATGTCGCTGTTATCACATTTTTTAACATTTTCTTTACTTGTGTTAATATATTGATGTGATTTCAGCGTTGTCTCCAGTCCAGGATTATGCTCTCAGAGCTCTTGGACGGATGACATCTACCTTGTACTGATAAGGCGCAAATACGCCGAAACCGGTCTAAAAGTGATGTAATTCCTTCTAATTACATACCAAAATGGTTAGTTATATCTTGCAGATATACCAGCCCCGTTTAGCTTACAAGTGTAATTCAATGTCTGTCGGGACATATAGCCCGGGAAGTAGTTGTTCCGTCAGCTATAGTACCAAAAATATAAAAAGACAAAACTAACAGTTTTTTAAACAAACTCTATCTGTCATAGGTAATCTAATTTACTTATGCAATAATCAATTACAATTCCCAATCAATCAATTTCATTCTAAACGATGCACAAAACTACAACTGACATCCTCAGTGTTGTTCTATAATAGTACCTAGTTCGAATAATTAGGCCGGCATATTAAAAAAAAATCAACCGTCAAAAAAAATTCGACACATTTTCTTAAGTGATCACATTTATTTATGCACCTCGTATATTATATTCAGCTTTAATTCTACTATCATAATTTCATTTACAAAAAAATTGGCCTACAAATCACGAAAAAAATCACCGAAATCAAATGGGTAGTTCAAGAGATATCCAATTTTTGGTGATTAGTGTAAGTTATAGGTATTTATAGTCTAATAATGTTGAATTATTCGGTTTAGGTTCCTTTTAATTAAGGTTGACGTTCTTTAAATAATACACATCTTTCTTCGACAAATGTTTAATTTGCGACCAAAAACTCATAAGCAACAATTCTTCAGCCTACACATTCTTTCAATCTACCGCGTGTCCGCTTATTTTGCAATTGTTACTTATATCGAATAACAATTTATAACCAAACTGCTTGGTCGATATATTTCATATTTATAATTAAATACATTAATACTAAAGTTATTATCCTATAATTTAACAATAAGCATAAATTCTAACCTAAATAATTAACTACCCATTACAATAGCATAAAATTCATCAATAATCTCATTTTATGTAATTTTCAATTCGAGGACTGGCCTATAATAGTACCAACTCTGCTAACTGTCGTTTAATACCTTGTTGAGCAATACCGCTCGTACTACACAGTCACATCATCTATCATTCTTCGTTGGAGTCTGTCTTTGCGGACACGAAACATTGATTGATCGATTCATCTCTTCAAATAAATCTGCATACGAATACGAAGAGATTATTCTTATTCCTAGTTGATCGAAGAAGAAGTCGTTAATATTTATTCTTCTTCTTCTATATACGTATTTGTAGATAAACAAGTTTCTAGTGGAATTTAAAAATACATGTTACAGCTAATATCGCCTGAAGATGTATCAATATTAACGTAAGATATTTCCCAGTTCAATATTGATAAAGGATAGTCAAACAGTCATCAAAGCACTGAGCTCTTGTGTAATCAGTTCCAAAATGGTGTGGGAAAACTCAAAGAACTAGGCGAGAACAATATGGTCACCTTACTGTGGATTCCGGGACACACTGGGATAGAAGGAAATTAAATAGCTGATGAACAAGCAAAGAGGGGGACTGGAAAATCCTTTTGGGGGCCAGAACCCTTTTGCGGTATCAGCTCCAATGTGATATTGGAAGAAATAGGCAAAGAGAAGATCTATCCATTGGAAAGATCTAGTAAGACTTGGACAATCAAAGATTCTTCTGGGTGACTACAATCTGGTTGAGATCAAATGAATGCATAAGTAAAAGTAAAACTGCACTAAGAGTTTTAACAGGGATCCTAACGGGACATTGTCGCCTGAATGGGTACCGGAAAAAGCTCAAAATAGCGGAGAAAGAAAATGTAGATTCCTCCATCCACATACTTGCGAATTGCACAGCAGAATTCTAGGACACAACACCTAGGAGATTACTGGATAGAAGAGGGACATTTACTTAAGTTAAAGCCTGCAGATATCCTAAAATAGGACTAAAGGAGCTACTAATTTCTGAGACTTTTCTCAGGAACTAAGTAGAAGTAAGGGGGCACAATAGATCTTTTAGGTTTTAGTGAATGTCACCCCAATATACATACAACGTAAGATATTTGGATATCAATTAAAAAAAAAATCATTGAAACCAAAAGAATCAGTTTTTCCACTCGGGAAAGTCTAGTAGTTACTTTAGGGACTTCTCTACAATCCAGCCGTGTTCCAGGGACGGTATTCTTGACAGGAACAAAAATTTTCCCATTCACCCATTCCTTCCTATTACCATCTTTTAACTTCATTTCAATGCCGCATTATAAAAATATATCAAAAAATATCAAAATATTCCCAAATCAATCCCTTGTCGTCTTCTGTAGAACCGAGAATAATATCATTCCAGAATTCTTTTTTCTACGCAACAACAACAAAATACGCGACTGGTCTTTCCTTCTAACATTTGCTAAACTGGAAGATTGATGATGTCTGCTACTCCCGAGCCTTCAAATCGACCTAAAACGCATTAGTCAAAGTTGTTTATATATTTATGTCGATGTTTCTAGTCAGAATTGTAATTAATGATGGAAAGAATGAATATTGAAGATCCTCTTAATAAGTCGTTCGAGGTACAAAACGTTTTTGAAATATTGACTAATATTATTTGATATGAGTACTTTCACGTTTGAAGTATGTTAAAAAGAAAACTCTTATATTTAGGAAGTACAGACACAAGTATTTATTACATTGGTACATTACAAATAAACATATGAAAAATAAAAAAACATAAACTTTGGGATTCTCAATCTAATTATTAAAATACTAATACCTACAAGTTATTATGCGCTCACTTCAGCAGCTGGTTATTGTGATGCCTCCCTCTGCAGCTTTTCCTACCACTTTTTTTTCCTTTCACGGATACGACTCTGGGTGTCTTTTTGGGAACCGTACTCATCCCAGTTTCGTCCTTGTTAAAGATGCAATTCGGTTTAAAATCGTATTTTTCTTACAGTTCCTTTAAGTTACCAAAGAATCTGTCAACTTGCACTTTATTAAAACCAATTGCCCTTGCAAGACTTGTTGAAATTGATTGACGTAATCGTGTCGCTTAACACGTTCACTGCTCAGGACGTGTTTACACGTCTCTGTATACACGGCTTCTGCATTATATGATTCATTGTATTCAATTTCAGGCGAGCGTCGCTGGAGCGAATTGGATTTGAGTGAGCGTTCTTGGAAGTATTGAAACATTAAAATTTGTGCATCATTTTCAATTTCAATGGCGGACAGTGGGGCAGCGTCATCCGAAAAGACTGCTGTGAAACGTAAAATGAAGGATCCTCTTAATGAAGCAGAGCTGGAAAGATTGTTGTATGAGTACGATGATGATCTGGATGTTTTTGCGATTGATGGTGAAGGCGAAGATATGAACTATGACCCAGATGATGATGAAATTGAAGACTCTGATTCGGATGGGGATTTGGACCATAATACCGTATCACAAGCTGCACATGTACCTATTTCAGCTGTTCATAACGTGCGCGTCTTCTGAATTTCCCAATGAAATGGAGAGTGTAGGTAATAGAAGAGAAGAAGAAAGAGAAAAGCCATTACCTGTGATCGACTATAATAAAAGTATGGATGGAGTCGACAAACAGGACCAAATGTTAGCATATTACTCATGCAGTAAGAAGTCATTGAGATGGCCTCTGAAGCTTGGTATACACATTGCTTCTAAATTCCTACTTCCTCTACAATAAATATTCTGGAAATCACCGCATGAGCCTATACGACTTCAGGCTGAAAGTTATAGAATATATACTTGAGGTGGAAGCTCCGCAAGCCCGAATTCCGCGACAGGATATTCCTTCCCAGCATTTGCCAGGAAAAACTCCAGAAAATGGTAAATGGAAAGAGTTTATAAAAAATTTACTTTTGTACTAAAGATAGCGCCTGCGCACACTTACCCGCTGCGAACTCTTACCCCAAGCAACTCTATATTCAAAAACTGCTTGGAAACTACTGCCAAACAGTCTTCTCCCTAAGATGAAACAGCTTCGAAGAAAGCGAATGATATGTTTAGTAATTAGCAGAACACCTTGTATAGTCGTTAAAATGGCAAAATATGCAAACGATTAAAAAAAATTTCGTTCCCACAAAACCCATGTAGATTCCTACACCAGCAATTTACTTATAAATCTTTTTATTCCCTACTCAACAAGCCCCTCCCATACATAATTGATTCCATCGCCAAACGAAATAATAATACGATGTGACACAACATGGCGCCTACCTACATATAAATAATTCGAGTTGCCATTACTCATAGACGTTTCTATAAACAATGCATATTGTTTATTGTTAAGACAAATCCAGTCAGCGGCTGGCGTACACAAAGATAAATGGCAATTCAATGTTACGATATTTCATAGTTCTAATAGACCGACCGAAGGTTGTAATATAATGCATCTGCAGACGGAGGTATACTATTATAATATACATACACTGTTAAAAAGTTATTTTTAAATTTAGATAACCAAAAATAAATTTAAAAGATTTTATTGGCCCACCCAGTAAATATAACTAAAGTATATCCATCGAACAAACAGAGCGACCCAAACAACTATAGATGCGTGATCGAAGTATGATCACTATGCGCCTTTGCATCTATTGGCTAACACTGAACACTGTTTACACTACCACTACACCAACACTAACACTTTACACTATCTTACGCGCGTTTCGATAACCAAGTTATCTTCTTCAGAGACTGAAGTTTACGCGAAACGCGAAACGCGCGTAAGATAGTGTAAAGTGTTAGTGTTGGTGTAGTGGTAGTGTAAACAGTGTTCAGTGTCAAGTATCGCCAACGTTTCCAGAATTCCCAACTCTATTGGCTAAAATAAATATGTCTCCCTACGCTGGCCAATCGGATTTAACTGCAATTGGCCGGAAGAATTCATTGTCTTTGGTACATTGGTACAGAGTCGGAGAAATCACGTGCACTATGCATGATACTGTTTTGGAACACTCCGTTGATTTAGTCAAAAAATTATCCTCTATCTGTTTCGCCATTAAATCTGTCTCTAACGACTCAATGTTTCTACTGCATTAACAACTTACCTCTTTCTGTTTGAATCTCACCATCGCTATGGTCTGCCTTTCTGGGGCTCTTCCAGTTTTTACCTCTTGGTTGCATATTTCTCTGCCTCTTTTGTCTTCTTCTTCCATTCTACAGAATCTACGTTCTGGCTTCTCCACTAGTTTGAGGTGCCCATTCAGTTCTGTTAAATCACCTGTCAAAACTCTTACTCTGGATTTAATATTATTTTGATTCTACGTGATCGTAAAATTTCCAGGAGTATCACAGCTCTTATAGATATTTCTTATAGATTTAGGTTACGTGATCGAGGTGGTCCCGGGTTCGAATCCTGGTGATTTTCAGATCATTATATCAGAAGTGGGATTTTTTTCTATCCAAAAATAAAGTTCCTTTTTAGTTATAATTTTAGCAGTGTATAATAGTTTTATTAATGATGTAATATAATGAGAATCTCGGATTTGTGCTGACATCCTACGCCAAACTATTTATGGAGTCCCATTAAACCAATCATTTTGCAGAAATTGAACGTATTCAAGAATTTATATATGCTCACAATAATAGGAGATTGAACTAGTTGAATTTTTAATACTGTTTAAATTTTAATAGCACAACTTAACTTGAACCAGTTATAGGGTTTAAAAAGTTGTTATTAACATTAAATCGGAAAGACATCAAGAAAACCAAGAAGACTGGGTCCTCTATTTCCGCGTGTCTATAGAAGTTCTGAACAAGAATCAACCGGTTAAAGTCCTTCTA
Organism: Lochmaea crataegi; assembly: GCA_947563755.1. Taxonomy (NCBI): domain Eukaryota; kingdom Metazoa; phylum Arthropoda; class Insecta; order Coleoptera; family Chrysomelidae; genus Lochmaea; species Lochmaea crataegi. Next base: position 1,054,666 of record OX387427.1, on the reverse strand, counting down.
TGCTAGCTACTGACAGCTAAATTAAGCTTCCCCATGATCTTCTTTTTCTTCGTGGGCCTCAGCACAGGTCCGACGTAACACTATTAATCCTTAAACACAACTTAAATTGATGGAGGGGGTAATAAATGATAGGATTGAGGAGGAAGTTGGTAGGAATGGGGGTTTTAGGGTGGTGCAGGGGTACAGTACAGTGGGTGGACTGGTAGCAGCGGTGCTGGCAACGTCCTACCCATTGGACGTGATGGCTAGAGCCAGGAACAAACGCTGGAGGGGTGCGACCAGATAGGAACTACAGGAATGGATGGAGAGAAGTTGGAAGGGCACGCTAAAAGGAGCGATTGGGTATAGGAGAGATTGGATGGACCGGAAATTCGGTGAGGCGAACTGCTTCTTGACACAGGTGTTCACTGGACATGGATCGAGAATAGAGTACCTCCACAAGATTGGGAAAAGAGATACTGGAATGTGCGAGAGGTGTGAAATGGAGGAACGAGGAGGTGCTGAAGAAGTTGGAGAGGAAACTAGGGGAGGCGGTGTACTGGGAGAACATGGTGGTGATAATTTTGAGGGATGAGGAGGAATGGATGGAGGTGAGTGGCGTAGTAGATGGTTAGGGTTAGAAAAGGACTCGATATGGCATTAGAGGTAGGAGTGATAGTAGGGAGAAGACGACGGTGTGAGCGGAGAGTGTGCGAGGGACCGCCGCCTGTCTCGAAGTATGCTACGGTAGTGATTCCGAGGCGGGGGTAATGGCGAGTTTGAGGTGAATTTGGTTTGTAGGCATCCCCTTGGGGATGAGTCCAACACTGTTTGGGTCCTGGAACCATTCGAAAATGAGTTTCCCATCTCGACTCGAAAAAAAAAACACAACTTATAGTAAATCGAATTAAAACGAGAAAATAATTTTTCTTGCAACTAAAATCGTGGGGCGCATGTGTTTGTAATCCTTTAAGATATTTATCAATAAATCATTTTCAATTTTACACTTTGGTACACAAGAAGAAAAAACAACTATCTTTATTAGCACCATATCCAATATTCCCATTAATATGTTAAATACTTCTCATAAATTTTGTATATGTTGAATTATAAAATTCTCTTAATTAACGGCAAGTCATCCGCTTTTATTTCAGATTTATTTATGACTGCTATCAGCGGCTTTTATATTTTTTAAAAGGGTTTAAGTATGTCTGGTTGAAATATTTTTTCTATTTTCTGCAACTTCAAATTCTCCTCCTACAGTCTGTAACGTTTTTAGTTCCAATAGTGATGAGCAAAGCAAGACCAAGACTTGGACAATCTTGGTCTTGGTCTTGGTCTTGGTCTTGCTGATCTAATCTTGGTTATGCTGATCTAATCTTGCCCAAATATGTCCGGTCTTGGTCTTGGTCTTGCTTATTTAGTTTTGGCCTTGGTCTTGCGTATCCAGTATTGGTCAGTGTTTTCCAGACGTTATGACAAAGAACACTCTTGTAGATTCTTTTTATTTTCAAACAGTGGTGAAGTTTCTTTTTTTATACTTAAAGTTAAACTTAATAAAGGAAACTGATCAGTCCAAAAACCAAAAATATTCTGTTCTGAAGTGAGAATTTTTAAATTAGTATTGTATATTCTTGGTCTTGGTTTCGCATATTCGGTCTTGTTCTTGTTCTCGTTCTCGTTCTCGTTCTCGTTCTCGTTCTCGTTCTCGTTCTCGTTCTCGTTCTCGTTCTCGTTCTCGTTCTCGTTCTCGTTCTCGTTCTCGTTCTCGTTCTCGTTCTCGTTCTCGTTCTCGTTCTCGTTCTCGTTCTCGTTCTCGTTCTCGTTCTCGTTCTCGTTCTCGTTCTCGTTCTCGTTCTCGTTCTCGTTCTCGTTCTCGTTCTCGTTCTCGTTCTCGTTCTCGTTCTCGTTCTCGTTCTCGTTCTCGTTCTCGTTCTCGTTCTCGTTCTCGTTCTCGTTCTCGTTCTCGTTCTCGTTCTCGTTCTCGTTCTCGTTCTCGTTCTCGTTCTCGTTCTCGTTCTCGTTCTCGTTCTCGTTCTCGTTCTCGTTCTCGTTCTCGTTCTCGTTCTCGTTCTCGTTCTCGTTCTCGTTCTCGTTCTCGTTCTCGTTCTCGTTCTCGTTCTCGTTCTCGTTCTCGTTCTCGTTCTCGTTCTCGTTCTCGTTCTCGTTCTCGTTCTCGTTCTCGTTCTCGTTCTCGTTCTCGTTCTCGTTCTCGTTCTCGTTCTCGTTCTCGTTCTCGTTCTCGTTCTCGTTCTCGTTCTCGTTCTCGTTCTCGTTCTCGTTCTCGTTCTCGTTCTCGTTCTCGTTCTCGTTCTCGTTCTCGTTCTCGTTCTCGTTCTCGTTCTCGTTCTCGTTCTCGTTCTCGTTCTCGTTCTCGTTCTCGTTCTCGTTCTCGTTCTCGTTCTCGTTCTCGTTCTCGTTCTCGTTCTCGTTCTCGTTCTCGTTCTCGTTCTCGTTCTCGTTCTCGTTCTCGTTCTCGTTCTCGTTCTCGTTCTCGTTCTCGTTCTCGTTCTCGTTCTCGTTCTCGTTCTCGTTCTCGTTCTCGTTCTCGTTCTCGTTCTCGTTCTCGTTCTCGTTCTCGTTCTCGTTCTCGTTCTCGTTCTCGTTCTCGTTCTCGTTCTCGTTCTCGTTCTCGTTCTCGTTCTCGTTCTCGTTCTCGTTCTCGTTCTCGTTCTCGTTCTCGTTCTCGTTCTCGTTCTCGTTCTCGTTCTCGTTCTCGTTCTCGTTCTCGTTCTCGTTCTCGTTCTCGTTCTCGTTCTCGTTCTCGTTCTCGTTCTCGTTCTCGTTCTCGTTCTCGTTCTCGTTCTCGTTCTCGTTCTCGTTCTCGTTCTCGTTCTCGTTCTCGTTCTCGTTCTCGTTCTCGTTCTCGTTCTCGTTCTCGTTCTCGTTCTCGTTCTCGTTCTCGTTCTCGTTCTCGTTCTCGTTCTCGTTCTCGTTCTCGTTCTCGTTCTCGTTCTCGTTCTCGTTCTCGTTCTCGTTCTCGTTCTCGTTCTCGTTCTCGTTCTCGTTCTCGTTCTCGTTCTCGTTCTCGTTCTCGTTCTCGTTCTCGTTCTCGTTCTCGTTCTCGTTCTCGTTCTCGTTCTCGTTCTCGTTCTCGTTCTCGTTCTCGTTCTCGTTCTCGTTCTCGTTCTCGTTCTCGTTCTCGTTCTCGTTCTCGTTCTCGTTCTCGTTCTCGTTCTCGTTCTCGTTCTCGTTCTCGTTCTCGTTCTCGTTCTCGTTCTCGTTCTCGTTCTCGTTCTCGTTCTCGTTCTCGTTCTCGTTCTCGTTCTCGTTCTCGTTCTCGTTCTCGTTCTCGTTCTCGTTCTCGTTCTCGTTCTCGTTCTCGTTCTCGTTCTCGTTCTCGTTCTCGTTCTCGTTCTCGTTCTCGTTCTCGTTCTCGTTCTCGTTCTCGTTCTCGTTCTCGTTCTCGTTCTCGTTCTCGTTCTCGTTCTCGTTCTCGTTCTCGTTCTCGTTCTCGTTCTCGTTCTCGTTCTCGTTCTCGTTCTCGTTCTCGTTCTCGTTCTCGTTCTCGTTCTCGTTCTCGTTCTCGTTCTCGTTCTCGTTCTCGTTCTCGTTCTCGTTCTCGTTCTCGTTCTCGTTCTCGTTCTCGTTCTCGTTCTCGTTCTCGTTCTCGTTCTCGTTATCGTTCTCGTTCTCGTTCTCGTTCTCGTTCTCGTTCTCGTTCTCGTTATCGTTCTCGTTCTCGTTCTCGTTCTCGTTCTCGTTCTCGTTCTCGTTCTCGTTCTCGTTCTCGTTCTCGTTCATTCGGTCTTTGTTTTTGCTTTTTCGCAAGACCAAGACCAATTTTGCTCATCACTGAGTTCCAACAAACCTTTGTAACCTTCTCCTTCTCCTTGATCGCTTGTTTAAGGGCGGATCCAGGATATACTTCTGGAAGGAGCAAAAAAAAATTGAAAATTCTTTGCATATATTTTGTTTTTCCTTAAGCAGATTGCTTATGTTTGTCGTTTAATTTATTGAGAGTCTCCGCCGCTGTATCAACAAGACCCATCGGTCTCTCTGATTTACCGATAATTACTGAGAAAATGTCCGAAACGTATTCACTATCATCAAAAGATAATTGAACGTGTGGGAGGATCTATCGTGAGTCTGATTCTACGTCATTTTTCATATAACTGAGATTCGGGGACTGATTCCAATTTGGAAATGGATATTTTATGAGGGTCATTCGAATATAGGATTTCGGATATATTTACGAGTATATTTATTTTCTAATGCTATTTCTTGTAGTGGTACAATATTAACAGTTTGATGAAGGTAGCGGAGTGATAGATGGCGTTGTTTTGACATTACGGATAAATATATACCGACCGGAACTGTAAATAATTATTATAAATTGCACAATTGGCGGTCTACCAGATGGTAAAATTGCATATTGGTACAATTTGTCGAATATGAATGAAAAGTACCGACGTACCATGAAGAATTTTTAATCGTTTGATGATTGAGCGTGAAATAAAAATATCATTTTTATGATTACAGTAATATCTTTGTGATTGGAAAATTTATTTACCTCCCTGGTTGTTTACTGAGTCTCGTTTGAAGTTGCTAGATTGACTTTTGGAATTGTATTTTCACTCATCACAAAAGTTAGTAAATTGTCCCCAGTGGACCTTTTTGTATTTTTCGAGATGATTTTCTCGATGTTCTCGGATGTTTCATTCAAAGAAATTGTTCCGAAACTATTCATTATTATTATTTTACCACCTAACAGGATATTACGACCAGTTTTTAGCTGCTAACAATATTTCGACAACCCCAGATATAAAATCAAGTTCGATTGGCATAAAATAAAATAAACTTGAAACTATTTTCAATAAATCAGTGAACGTTAAAGAATCCATAAATAAAACCAACGAGGCCGACAGGTATCGAGAGTCAAGTTCATCACGTAAATAAACATATATAACATTAAATAGTAAATATCAACCTGAACTTGAACCACAATATAAATATTATAGAAAAAGACTAATATATTCAATTCATTTCAAGACCCATCAATAGGTACTGTATCAGTAGAGGAACTTTTCAATAACAACAAATTTGTTTACAGTATCATATTCCCATACCTTTTAGCTCATTTCTGGTCGAGTACATTATCAAACAATAAATTATATTCAACCTTCCCGACCGCAAACAATAAAACATAACATGTAATCACTCAGCCCTTGAAATATGACCATATCCATAACTAACAGTAATTTCTAAGTTCACTTCAACTATTATTGAAGGGTGCTCCCCCTTGTCAAGGGCGTTTTTAAAAAAAATGTGTTAGGGGATTCCGGGTTATCTTTCTTCCCCGTCACAAATCGTTCCCGTATGGCAGTAGGAAGTGTTATGGAATAAATTCTATAAATAATATTATAGGCCAGTTTAAAAAAAATATTTTTTTTGGCGATTTATAACCTGGTCTAATATTTTTTTTTCATCCCAACAAAGTGTTGTATGTAGAAGAAAATTTTTAACCAATATAGTAAGCGATTTATGGAAATTATTATGGTTGTGATGGTATCCGCCGAGTGGAAGTAGTGTGTGCAGGAAGCGTAGAGGTGACTTGGTTTTATTATGAGCATTTTTATTGGAGTTTTATGGGGTCCGAAAAGTTATAGCTAGAAGTTCATGTTTTGAATTGTAATTAAGCTATAAACTAAGGGGAAATTGTATATAGGCTTGCGGAAAGTGAACAATAATATATGTATAACCAGAAAAAAGTAATAGGTAGTTGGAAGTAATTTTTGATAAAATTCAGTCTCCAAGTTTCAACTGAAGTACATGAAACTGTTACAAAAAATTTTTACAAAGATAAATAGAACTCAATTTTCTCTCTAAAATTTAAAAACAAGAATCGATCATGAAGCAGTAGCAGCACATTGCGTGCAACGTTTCAAAAGCAGTGCTTAACCGCTTTCCTGAAATTGCAATTCTAATAAAAAACCAATTTGCCGCAATATGGTAAACAGGGTTTTATAGGCTTATTATGTAAGTGAGTTATTTTTGTCACCGTCAGATTAGTCTATATATCCATGGTATTAACTGTACAGATAGGATCTATTTGGTGTACGAGGCTTTCAAAAATTGCTGGGTAAGCCATAACCAAACAGGTAGTTACGACACATTAATCTTTCGGTTCAGTCTTAAATTTATTTTAAATATTGATAGATCTTTTTTTTATTAAAATACCTAATAGGGAGTATACACTTTCAAAGTATTATACATTAAAAAAATGAGTGTGGTTTAGACCGCACAACTGTAGTAAAACTAGTAGTAGAAACGCGAGGACGAAATACGGAAGAGTAACAAGGAGAAAGAGAGAAAACGAGAGAGAGACAAGAAGAGGACAGAGAATCAAACGCGCCCCATTGTCGCGTATTAGAACAGGGAGAAAATAGACATTGTATATGACGCTATGACGCCAACAACTAGTACGAGATACGCACTTACCTTCGTGATTCATTATCGGTTGATTGGGTCTCTCTAGATTTAAAATCTTGCCTTGAATATGCTATTATTCTCTTAACATTACTACCTTCTTTCATCCTTTTGAAATGTCCAAGCCATCTCATTCTAGATGCCTTTATTATTCTTCCTATGTTCTCAGTTTCTAGTATTTTTTCTATTTCCAAGTTTGTCAATATTTCATACTGTCCCTCATTTAATTTCTTTGGTCCATAATTTTTCCTGATAAATTGCTGTTGAAAGCCCATCTCCTTGCCTCACTCCTGAGTTAATTTGGAACTCTTTCGATTTACCTCCATTCGTTGGAACAGCTGCTTTGAAATTTATCATTGTCATTTCCACTAACCTTATAATTTTCTTGGGTACCTGCATTTTGAGTAAGTCTGCTTTAATCTCTTTTCGAAGTAAACTATCAAATGCTTGCTTAAAGTCAATAAATAATGATGTCCCGTTCATAACATATTTCCACCGTTTGACTTAAAATCTGGATTGCATCGATAAGTGATCTCCCCTGTCGAAATCCAATTTGGTACTTCCCTATACTAGTTTCAATATGTTATTTTAGTCTCTTCAGTATTATACTTGTAAGGATCTTATATGCAGTGTTTAATAATGTAATTCCTCCATAGTTCGATCATATCCTTGGATCACCCTTCTTCAAAATTGGTACTAAAAACACTTCATTCCATTCTTGCGGCATGATTCCGGTTTCCCATATATGTACTATCTGTTACTATAAGTTTATACCCTCCTTGCTCTAACATTTCATTAACGATGCTATCTGGACCCGTTGCTTTATCATGTTTTAGTTTATTTATTGCTTCCATAACTTCGTTTTCTGACGGAGCTGTTTGTCCATCTTCATGTTGCTATAGTTCGTTTTCCTCATCTTCCTCATTTTCTTCATTTATCTCCTCTGATCTTGTTAGTGTTTTTATGTCATACTCCTCCTATTCTTTTTTGTCTATATTTATCATGTTAGATTTCCTGTTCTGTTTCCTAATGTATTGATATAGTTTCGCATTATTTTTATTGTCACTCTCTATTTTTTCCATTATTTGATGAGCACATTTGATTCTTTTCTTATTTCTCTGTATTTCTCGTGGTCTTGCCTAGCCAATTAAGCCTGGATGTTTTCTTTTTAGCTACAATTTCTTAGCATTCTTTGTCCCATCACTCATTTTTATCAATTCTATTTTCGCTTCCAATTACCTTCTCTGCTGCATTAATACTGGCATTTTTAATTCGGATCCATTTGCTATCAACTTCTCTACCCTCTTTGATTTTAGTCAATTGTGCTTCTATCTCCTCCTGATATCTCACTCGTGTTTCCTTTATGCTTTTTGTATTCTATTTTCTGTTCCCTGTTCTCTATTTTTCCTACGTTTAGTTTTGCTTTCACCAGTATGTGGTCGTAATCTATATTTGCTCCTCTATATGACCTTACATCGTGAATAAGATTTTCTCCCTTTTTTGATATGGTCTTTCGATTTGGTCCTTGTTGTTCTTCCAGGCATCATCCATGTAATTTTGTACTCGTATCTATGTTCAAATTTGGTGCTGATTATTGCCAAATATGTTAAAATTTTTTGACCATTTTTGAAAATTTTTCAAAAAATTTGACAATTATTGTACATTTTTCAAAATATTTAACAATTTTGGACTATTTTTCAAAATTTTAACAGTTATTGACTATTTTTGACCATTTTTGAGCATTTTTGACAGATTTTTAAAAATTTTAACCATTTTTCAAAAAATATGACCATTTTTAACAATTATTGACCATTTTTGACAGTTTTTTATAATTTTTAACCATTTTTTCAAAATCTGTACCATTTTTTCCAAATTTTGACAATCATTGACCATTTTTGAGAATTTTTCAAAAATTTTAACCATTTTTCAAAATTTTTGACAATTATTGACCATTTTTTTCAAAATTTTTATAAATATTGACCATTTTTGACAGTTTCTGACAATTATTGACCATTTTTGAAAGTATTTGACAATTATTAACCATTGTTTCAATATTTGGACAGTTTTTGACAATTTTTGATAATTATTCAAAAATTTTAACATATTTGGTAATTATTAACCATTTTTTCAAAATTTTGTCAATTTTTGATCATTTTTGATAGTTTTTGACAATTATTGACCATTTTTGACAATTTTACGGCTGAGGAAGAGAGGAAGAGAGGGGAGAGAGTTAGCGCAGCGGGCGGCCAAGAAAGAGACGAAGAATGAGTCATCGCGTGACGAAAGCTTTTTCGTAACATCACACGTTTCACGAGTTCACTAGCCTTCCCAAAAGTCGTATGTCGTGTAATAAGAAGCAAGCTTCAAAAACTGTCAAGAATGGTCAATAATTGTTAAATTTTTGAAAAATGGTCTAAAATGGTCAAAATTTTTGAAAAATTGTCAAAAATGATCAATAATTGTCAAAATTTTGAAAAAATGGTTAAAAATTATAAAAAACTGTCAAAATGGTCAATAATTGTTAAAAATGGTCAAATTTTTTGAAAAATGGTTAAAATTTTCAAAAATTTGTCAAAAATGGTCAATAATTGTCAGAACCCATCAAAAATGGTCAAAAATAGTCAATAATTGTTAAAAATTATAAAAATTTTCGAAAAATGGTTAAAATTTTTGAAAAATGGTCAAAAATTGTCAAAAATGGTCAATAATTGTAAAAATTTTGAAAATGGTCTAATATGGTCAAAATTTTTGAAAAATTGTGAAAAATGATCAATAATTGTCAAAAATGGTTAATAACCTAACCTAACCTAACCTAATAATTGTTAAAAATGGTCAAATTTTTTGAAAAATGGTCAAAAATGGTCAAAAATTGTCAAAAATGGTCAATAATTGTAAAAATTTTGAAGAATGGTCTAAAATGGTCAAAATTTTTTAAAAGTTGTCAAAAATGATCAATAATTGTCAGAATTGGTAAATAATTGTCAAAAATGATCAATAATTGTCAAAATTGGTAAATAATTGTCAAAAATGGTCAATAATTGTCAAAATTTTGAATAATGCTCAAAAATTGTCAAAATTTTGAAAAAATGGTTAAAAATTATAAAAAAACTGTCAAAAATGTTCAATAATTGTTAAAAATGGTCAAATTTTTTGAAAAATGGTTAAAATTTTTAAAAATTTATCAAAAATGGTCAATAATTGTCAGAACCCATCAAAAATGGTCAAAAATAGTCAATAATTGTTAAAAATTGTCAAAATTTTCGAAAAATGGTTAAAATTTTTGAAAAATGGTCAAAAATTGTCAAAAATGGTCAATAATTGTAAAAATTTTGAAAATGGTCTAAAATGGTCAAAATTTTTGAAAAATTGTCAAAAATGATCAATAATTGTCAAAATTGGGAAATAATTGTCAAAAATGGTCAATAATTGTCAAAAATGGTCAATAATTGTCAAAATTTTGAATAATGGTCAAAAATTGTCAAAATTTTGAAAAAATGGTTAAAAATTAAAAAAAAAACTGTCAAAAATGGTTAATAATTGTTAAAAATGGTTAAATTTTTTGAAAAATGGTCAAAATTTTTAAAAATTTGTCAAAAATGGTCAATAATTGTCAGAACCCATTAAAAATGGTCGAAAGTAGTCAATAATTGTTAAAAATTGTCAAAATTTTTGAAAAATGGTTAAAATTTTTGAAAAATGGTCAAAAATTGTCAAAAATGGTCAATAATTGTAAAAATTTTGAAGAATGGTCTAAAATGGTCAAACATTTTTAAAAGTTGTCAAAAATTATCAATAATTGTTAAATATTTTAAAAAATTGCTAATCATTATCCTCTGTAACTATGTATAATCTTTGTACAGTCCGCACGCATGATAACGCCAAATAGACAAAATGCTGATTTTTGCTGTACTTGTAAATAACTTGATCAAAAGTATCTCCGTGACATTCATGAATCGTTCGAGCACTATTTGGATTAGCAATATTTTGTATTTCAGCTTCTATCTTCTTCTCGAATATTCTAATACCATCACGACACAATCTATCAGCTTCTTCTTTCAGAAATTGATATTTTTCCCAACCTCGCATTCTATTGTGCATAAGAAGCAAGCTTCTGTCGGCGGTCCGACGACCGCTCACCTTTTTTATTCTTATATATGATATTCGTCCGTTTACATTTTTGTACATTATCACATTTATTTAGTAAGAATCCTGTTCCCCTGTATCCTTGCTTTTCTTCCCCTCCGTAAAACATTGTATACTCTTCCTTATCTATTCGCCCTTCTCATCTCCATCTAATGTCTTGTAGTGCCATGTCTATATCATATTCTTTCATTTGTCTAAAAGCTTCCCCCATTTTTCCTGTAGCCAACAAAGTTTTAACGTTCCACGTCCCAATTCTTATAATATTCCGCTTCTTGTATTTTTTTTATTGCTTGCTATTATCCTTTTCATTGCCATATTCCCTGCCGAGTTCATCTTTTTCTATTAGTTTTTTTCGGTATGTTCTGGTATTTTTCTTAATCTGCTGTTCGTTTCGAACCCTCTTGGATTTCTCTCTCTCCTGACTTTTGAAATGTTCACATTCATATTGAATGCCATCAATTTCAAGTTTATCGTAATCTCCTATCGCTTTATGGCTTCCTTCTTAATGGTCATGAGGTATTTCCTTTTCACTTCAACTGCCTTCGTTTAATCCCTATAATTTTATATTTGCTCCTTTTAAATTCTTCGTGTGTTGATATATTTCCATCTTTGTGTCCCATGATCTTAGTTTGATGATTATTGGTCTCTTCTTTCCTTCTTTAAACGCTCCCAGTCTTTTGATTCCTACTAGATCATTGTTACCAATAAGATGCATTCCCATTTTTTCAAGGATTCCTTCAAATTTAGCTGCCCCTTCATTTGCCCTATCCCCTTCTTTGTCTTCAATTCCCTGGATTACCAAATTATTTCTTCTAATTTCATATTCAATTGACTCAATTCTTTCCTCTTGTTGTGTAATTAATTTCTCCAATTTTCCGTTTTCTTCTTTTAATTCTATAATTGCATCTGTGTTTTTATCAAGCTTTTCTTCTACTTTCCTCAGCTGTTCAACAGGGAGAAAGAAAGAAAGAAAATGTGCGCGCGCACTGCTCTCTCTCTCTCTCTCTCTCTTTTGCCCCTACAGTAATATACGAAACGAACTCACTCTCTCTTTCTATCGTCACTAACTCATATCTCCCTATCAACTTTCGTTCGCCTCGTCCGATCACACTTTTCGTAACGCATTCACCAGCTTACTCCCCATTCAAACAAAAATTATAAAACAACATTGATCTTTCAGTTATAAAATTAATGGCGTAATTACAAAAACAACTCGAGCTGTCATATAAAACAAATTACCGAAAACGTTTGCTCGTCTCTCTTATCGACGGAATTGATAATTTCAATTATAAACGAACGGGACACTTTATGCTAAACAGTAACTTAAATTGTCGAGAAAAAAAAAAGAACGTCTGATGGAATGTCCTGATTTCGTTCGAGAACAATTTTGTTTAATTGCATAATGACAAGGACCGGGAGTATCACTGGAAGGCACATCGACATGTGGACGGTAGATCGGATCATTTTTTTTTCTTTATAAGTTATGATCATCGCCCGGGGTTGTCTTTTCTTTTGTACCTGAAAATAAGTGGGTAAATATTTTTGTCCGGTAGTAAAAATTATTTAATATGTAGTTTGATAATAAAAATCCAGCCGAATCGACAAAATGTAAATCATATCTGATGATGAGATTATAATGAGTATCTTTAGAAAGTATCAGGAAGGCAGAGCTTCCTCATATCGGCATTTCCACTCCATTTCCTCCAAAAGCGTTTTCCGTTTTAGCAAAGAGGTGCGAGTTTCGAGAAAAGTAGGCTATAGGACGAGGAGCTCTTCAAAATGTTAATGGTGAATTAATTATCCCTGTTCGTTTCTAGGTGAGAAGTTTTTGTTGAAAAGTTTCCTTCACTTTATTGTTTCAGACGCTTACGCTTAAGAATTATGCCAATCTTATTTTAAATATACAATGCGTTCATTTGTAAAGGACCTACCTTTAATATTCCAGAAAGGCGACATATTAGGGGGAACACTTTTTAACGCTCAGATTCACCCCCACCATACTGGAGATACCCCTTAAATTTTTAGGTATCAATTCATACCTCATTTAAAAGGATGTTCATAAATTCTACTGCCAAACGCAAACTATAGATACTAGATGTGATTTTATATTTGAAATACATGCCCCCTTCATTCTTTCCAACGATTTTGTATTGAAACAACACAAACTATGTATTTCAAGTAGCCTCAAAAATAAAAATCGCGAGGATTGAAATCGGGTGGTACCGCAGTCTAATCCATCGATTTCCATATGTAGTGAGGAACTACTCGACTAATTTGAACAGGACAGCCAAACATTTTTCCGTGTTATTAGAGGGACGTAGTTTCTTGAGATATGACGTGGCAAAGTTAAAAGGTAAAAAATAATTTAGGACTAAAGGCAAAA